>CAUIJW010000172.1:0-428000 GCA_960531205.1 Andrena bicolor | reverse complement strand
ACGAGTGATCTCGTTAGTCTAGATATAGAAGACGGTTGTACAACGACGGATCTACGTAGTCTAGATATAGAAAACGGTTGTACAGACGGATCTCGTTAGTCTAGATATAGAAGACGGTTGTACAGACGGATCTCGTTAGTCTAGATATTGAAGACGTTTGTCCAACGACGTATCTCGTTAGTCTAGATATAGAAGACGGTTGTACAGACGGATCTCGTTAGTCTAGATATTGAAGACGTTTGTACAACGACGGATCTCGTTAGTCTAGATATAGAAGACGGTTGTACAGACGGATCTCGTTAGTCTAGATATAGAAGACGGTTGTATAACGAAAGATCTCGTTAGTCTAGATATAGAAGACGGTTGTACAGGCGGATCCCGTTAGTCTAGATATTGAAGACGGTTATACATCGAGAGATGTCGTTAGTCTAGATATAGAAGACGGTTGTACAGACGGATCTCGTTAGTCTAGATACAGAAGACGGTTGTACAACGACGGATCTCGTTAGCCTAGATATAGAAGACGGTTGTATAGACGGATCTCGTTAGCCTAGATATAGAAGACGGTTGTACAGACGGATCTCGTTAGTCTAGATATAGAAGACGGTTGTCCAACGACGGATCTCGTGAGTCTAGATATAGAAGACGGTTGTACAGACGGATCTCGTTAGTCTAGATATAGAAGACGGTTGTACAGACGGATCTCGTTAGTCTAGATATTGAAGACGTTTGTCCAACGACGTACCTCGTTAGTCTAGATATAGAAGACGGTTGTACAACGACGGATCTCGTTAGTCTAGATATAGAAGACGGTTGTACAGACGGATCTCGTTAGTCTAGATATAGAAGACGGTTGTACAGACGGATCTCGTTAGTCTAGATATTGAAGACGTTTGTCCAACGACGTACCTCGTTAGTCTAGATATAGAAGACGGTTGTACAGACGGATCTCGTTAGTCTAGATATTGAAGACGTTTGTACAGACGGATCTCGTTAGTCTAGATACAGAAGACGGTTGTCCAACGACGTATCTCGTTAGTCTAGATATAGAAAACGGTTGTACAGACGGATCTCGATAGACTAGATATTGAAGACGTTTGTCCAACGACGTATCTCGTTAGTCTAGATATAGAAGACGGTTGTACAGACGGATCTCGTTAGTCTAGATATAGAAGACGGTTGTACAGACGTATCTCTCGTTAGTCTAGATATTGAAGACGTTTGTCCAACGACGTATCTCGCTAGTCTAGACATAGAAGACGGTTGTACAACGACGGATCTCGTTAGTCTAGATATAGATGACGGTTGTACAACGACGGATCTCGTTAGTCTGGATATAGAAGACGCTTGTACAACGACGTATCTCGTTAGTCTAGATATAGAAGACGGTTGTACAGACGGATCACGTTAGTCTAGATATTGAAGACGTTTGTCCAACGACGGATCTCGTTAGTCTAGATATAGAAGACGGTTGTACAACGACGGATCTCGTTAGTCTAGATATAGAAGACGGTTGTACAGACGGATCTCGTTAGCCTAGATATAGAAGACGGTTGTACAACGAGAGATCTCGTTAGTCGAGATATAGAAGACGGTTGTACAACGACGGATATCGTTAGTCTAGATATAGAAGACGGTTGTACAGACGGATCTCGTTAGTCTAGATATAGAAGACGGTTGTACAACGACGGATATCGTTAGTCTAGACATAGAAGACGGTTGTACAACGACGGATCTCGTTAGTCTAGATATAGAAGACGGTTGTACAACGACGGATCTCGGTAGTCTAGATATAGAAAACGGTTGTACAGACGGATCTCGTTAGTCTAGATATAGAAGACGGTTGTACAACGACGGATCTCGTTAGTCTAGTTATAGAAGACGGTTGTACAACGACGGATCTCGTTAGTCTAGATATAGAAGACGATTGTACAACGACGGATCTCGTTAGTCTAGATATAGAAGACGGTTGTACAGACGGATCTCGTTAGTCTAGATATAGAAGACGGTTGTACAGACGGATCTCGTTAGTCTAGATATAGAAAACGGTTGTACAGACGTATCTCTCGTTAGTCTAGATATTGAAGACGTTTGTCCAACGACGTATCTCGCTAGTCTAGATATAGAAGACGGTTGTACAACGACGGATCTCGTTAGTCTAGATATAGATGACGGTTGTACAACGACGGATCTCGTTAGTCTGGATATAGAAGACGCTTGTACAACGACGTATCACGTTAGTCTAGATATTGAAGACGTTTGTCCAACGACGGATCTCGTTAGTCTAGATATAAAAGACGGTTGTACAGACGGATCTCGTTAGTCTTGATATAAAAGAGGGTTGTTCAGACGGATCTCGTTAGTCTAGATATTGAAGACGGTTGTACAGACGGATCTCGTTAGTCTAGATATAGAAGACGGTTGCACAACGAGAGATCTCGTTAGTCTAGATATAGAAGACGGTTGTACAACGACGGATCTCGGTAGTCTAGATATAGAAAACGGTTGTACAGATGGATCTCGTTAGTCTAGATATAGAAGACGGTTGCACAACGAGAGATCTCGTTAGTCTAGATATAGAAGACGGTTGTACAACGACGGATCTCGGTAGTCTAGATATAGAAAACGGTTGTACAGATGGATCTCGTTAGTCTAGATATAGAAGACGGTTGTACCGACGGATCTCGTTAGTCTAGATATAAAAGACGGTTGTACAGACGGATCTCGTTAGTCTTGATATAAAAGAGGGTTGTTCAGACGGATCTCGTTAGTCTAGATATTGAAGACGGTTGTACAGACGGATCTCGTTAGTCTAGATATAGAAGACGGTTGCACAACGAGAGATCTCGTTAGTCTAGATATAGAAGACGGTTGTACAACGACGGATCTCGGTAGTCTAGATATAGAAAACGGTTGTACAGATGGATCTCGTTAGTCTAGATATAGAAGACGGTTGTACCGACGGATCTCGTTAGTCTAGATATAGAAGACGGTTGTACAACGACGGATCTCGTAAGTCTAAATATAGAAGACGATTGTACAACGACGGATCTCGTTAGTCTAGATATAGAAGACGGTTGTACAGACGGATCTCGTTAGTCTAGATATAGAAGACGGTTGTACAGACGGATCTCGTTAGTCTAGATATAGAAAACGGTTGTACAGACGTATCTCTCGTTAGTCTAGATATTGAAGACGTTTGTCCAACGACGTATCTCGTTAGTCTAGATATAGAAGACGCTTGTACAACGACGGATCTCGTTAGTCTAGATATAGAAAACGGTTGTACAACGACGGATCTCGTTAGTCTAGATATAGAAGACGGTTGTACAGACGGATCTCGTTAGTCTAGATATAGAAGACAGTTGTACAGACGGATCTCGTTAGTCTAGATATTGAAGACGGTTGTACAACGACGGATTTCGGTAGTCTAGATATAGAAAACGGTTGTACAGACGGATCTCGTTAGTCTAGATATTGAAGACGTTTGTCCAACGACGTATCTCGTTAGTCTAGATATAGAAGACGGTTGTACAACGACGGATCTCGTTAGTCTAGATATAGAAGACGGTTGTACAACGACGGATCTCGTTAGTCTAGATATAGAAGACGGTTGTACAACGACGGATCTCTTTAGTATAGATATAGAAGACGGTTGTACAACGACGGATCTCGTTAGTCTAGATATAGAAGACGGTTGTACAGACGGATCTCGTTAGTCTAGATATTGAAGACGTTTGTCCAACAACGTATCTCGTTAGTCTAGATATAGAAGACGGTTGTACAACGAGAGATCTCGTTAGTCGAGATATAGAAGACGGTTGTACAACGACGGATCTCGTTAGTCTAGATATAGAAGACGGTTGTACAACGAGAGATCTCGTTAGTCGAGATATAGAAGACGGTTGTACAACGACGGATCTCGTTAGTCTAGATATAGAAGACGGTTGTACAGACGGATCTCGTTAGTCTAGATATTGAAGACGGTTGTACAGACGGATCTCGTTAGTCTAGATATAGAAGACGGTTGCACAACGAGAGATCTCGTTAGTCTAGATCAGGGGGCTACAAGTCTGTGCACGACTTTAAGGCAGCGTTAGTACTGCCATCTGGACTAAGGACCGTTGTCCCCGAACTAAAATTCAATATGGCCGTTCATGAAGTGTGAGAGTGATCGTTAGTGTGAGCACGTTCAGGCGTAAGCATTGGTGTGGAAAGCATCGTGGCGCCTGAACGTGCTCACACTACGACCACTCAGGGCGGTATTCTCAGTCGTTGCTTAAGACTTAAGATCGTCTTATGCATTTGGTATCCTTTACTAGTCTATGAGATTAGTAGAGGATGCCGCATGCTTAAGACGATCTTAAGAACAAGCAACGACTGAGAATACCGGCCTCACACACTTCATGAACGGCCATATTGAATTTTAGTTCGGGGACAACGGTCCTTATTCCAGATGGCAGTACTAACGCTGCCTTAAAGTCGTGCACAGAGTTGTAGCCCCCTGGTCTAGATATAGAAGACGGTTGTACAACGACGGATCTCGGTAGTCTAGATATAGAAGACGGTTGTACAGACGGATCTCGTTAGTCTAGATATAGAAGGCGGTTGCACAACGAGAGATCTCGTTAGTCGAGATATAGAAGACGGTTGTACAACGACGGATCTCGTTAGTCTAGATGTAGAAGACGGTTGTACAACAAGAGATCTCGTTAGTCGAGATATAGAAGACGGTTGTACAACGACGGATCTCGTTAGTCTAGATATAGAAGACGGTTGTACAGACGGATCTCGTTAGTCTAGATATTGAAGACGGTTATACAGACGGATCTCGTTAGTCTAGATATAGAAGACGGTTGCACAACGAGTGATCTCGTTAGTCTAGATATAGAAGACGGTTGTACAACGACGGATCTACGTAGTCTAGATATAGAAAACGGTTGTACAGACGGATCTCGTTAGTCTAGATATAGAAGACGGTTGTACAGACGGATCTCGTTAGTCTAGATATTGAAGACGTTTGTCCAACGACGTATCTCGTTAGTCTAGATATAGAAGACGGTTGTACAACGAGAGATCTCGTTAGTCGAGATATAGAAGGCGGTTGTACAACGACGGATCTCGTTAGTCTAGATATAGAAGACGGTTGTACAACAAGAGATCTCGTTAGTCGAGATATAGAAGACGGTTGTACAACGACGGATCTCGTTAGTCTAGATATAGAAGACGGTTGTACAGACGGATCTCGTTAGTCTAGATATTGAAGACGGTTGTACAGACGGATCTCGTTAGTCTAGATATACAAGACGGTTGCACAACGAGTGATCTCGTTAGTCTAGATATAGAAGACGGTTGTACAACGACGGATCTACGTAGTCTAGATATAGAAAACGGTTGTACAGACGGATCTCGTTAGTCTAGATATAGAAGACGGTTGTACAGACGTATCTCTCGTTAGTCTAGATATTGATGACGTTTGTCCAACGACGTATCTCGCTAGTCTAGACATAGAAGACGGTTGTACAACGACGGATCTCGTTAGTCTAGATATAGATGACGGTTGTACAACGACGGATCTCGTTAGTCTGGATATAGAAGACGCTTGTACAACGACGTATCTCGTTAGTCTAGATATAGAAGACGCTTGTACAGACGGATCACGTTAGTCTGGATATAGAAGACGGTTGTACAACGACGGATCTCGTTAGTCTAGATATAGAAGACGGTTGTACAGACGGATCTCGTTAGTCTAGATATAGAAGACGGTTGTACAGACGGATCTCTTTAGTATAGATATAGAAGACGGTTGTACAACGACGGATCTCGTTAGTCTAGATATAGAAGGCGGTTGCACAACGAGAGATCTCGTTAGTCTAGATATAGAAGACGGTTGTACAACGACGGATCTCGGTAGTCTAGATATAGAAAACGGTTGTACAGACGGATCTCGTTAGTCTAGATATTGAAGACGTTTGTCCAACGACGTATCTCGTTAGTCTAGATATAGAAGACGGTTGTACAACGACGGATCTCGTTAGTCTAGATATAGAAGACGGTTGTACAACGACGGATCTCGTTAGTCTAGATATAGAAGACGGTTGTACAACGACGGATCTCGTTAGTCTAGATATAGAAAACGGTTGTACAACGACGGATCTCGTTAGTCTAGATATAGAAGACGGTTGTACAGACGGATCTCGTTAGTCTAGATATAGAAGACAGTTGTACAGACGGATCTCGTTGGTCTAGATATTGAAGACGTTTATCCAACGACGTATCTCGTTAGTCTAGATATAGAAGACGGTTGTACAACGATAGATCTCGTTAGTCGAGATATAGAAGACGGTTGAACAACGACGGATCTCGTTAGTCTAGATATAGAAGACGGTTGTACAACGACGGATCTCGTTAGTCTAGTTATAGAAGACGGTTGTACAACGACGGATCTCGTTAGTCTAGATATAGAAGACGATTGTACAACGACGGATCTCGTTAGTCTAGATATAGAAGACGGTTGTACAGACGGATCTCGTTAGTCTAGATATAGAAAACGGTTGTACAGACGTATCTCGTTAGTCTTGATATAAAAGAGGGTTGTTCAGACGGATCTCGTCAGTCTAGATATTGAAGACGGTTGTACAGACGGATCTCGTTAGTCTAGATATAGAAGACGGTTGCACAACGAGAGATCTCGTTAGTCTAGATATAGAAAACGGTTGTACAGACGTATCTCTCGTTAGTCTAGATATTGAAGTCGTTTGTCCAAGGACGTATCTCGCTAGTCTAGATATAGAAGACGGTTGTACAACGACGGATCTCGTTAGTCTAGATATAGATGACGGTTGTACAACGACGGATCTCGTTAGTCTGGATATAGAAGACGCTTGTACAACGACGTATCTCGTTAGTCTAGATATAGAAGACGGTTGTACAGACGGATCACGTTAGTCTAGATATTGAAGACGTTTGTCCAACGACGGATCTCGTTAGTCTAGATATAGAAGACGGTTGTACAGACGGATCTCGTTAGTCTTGATATGAAAGAGGGTTGTTCAGACGGATCTCGTTAGTCTAGATATTGAAGACGGTTGTACAGACGGATCTCGTTAGTCTAGATATAGAAGACGGTTGCACAACGAGAGATCTCGTTAGTCTAGATATAGAAGACGGTTGTACAACGACGGATCTCGGTAGTCTAGATATAGAAAACGGTTGTACAGATGGATCTCGTTGGTCTAGATATAGAAGACGGTTGTACAGACGGATCTCGTTAGTCTAGATATAGAAGACGGTTGTACAGCGACGGATCTCGTTAGTCTAGATATAGAAGACGATTGTACAACGACGGATCTCGTTAGTCTAGATATAGAAGACGGTTGTACAGACGGATCTCGTTAGTCTAGATATAGAAAACGGTTGTACAGACGTATCTCTCGTTAGTCTAGATATTGAAGACGTTTGTCCAACGACGTATCTCGCTAGTCTAGACATAGAAGACGGTTGTACAACGACGGATCTCGTTAGTCTAGATATAGATGACGGTTGTACAACGACGGATCTCGTTAGTCTGGATATAGAAGACGCTTGTACAACGACGTATCTCGTTAGTCTAGATATAGAAGACGGTTGTACAGACGGATCACGTTAGTCTAGATATTGAAGACGTTTGTCCAACGACGGATCTCGTTAGTCTAGATATAGAAGACGGTTGTACAACGACGGATCTCGTTAGTCTAGATATAGAAGACGGTTGTACAGACGGATCTCGTTAGCCTAGATATAGAAGACGGTTGTACAACGAGAGATCTCGTTAGTCGAGATATAGAAGACGGTTGTACAACGACGGATATCGTTAGTCTAGATATAGAAGACGGTTGTACAGACGGATCTCGTTAGTCTAGATATAGAAGACGGTTGTACAACGACGGATATCGTTAGTCTAGACATAGAAGACGGTTGTACAACGACGGATCTCGTTAGTCTAGATATAGAAGACGGTTGTACAACGACGGATCTCGGTAGTCTAGATATAGAAAACGGTTGTACAGACGGATCTCGTTAGTCTAGATATAGAAGACGGTTGTACAACGACGGATCTCGTTAGTCTAGTTATAGAAGACGGTTGTACAACGACGGATCTCGTTAGTCTAGATATAGAAGACGATTGTACAACGACGGATCTCGTTAGTCTAGATATAGAAGACGGTTGTACAGACGGATCTCGTTAGTCTAGATATAGAAGACGGTTGTACAGACGGATCTCGTTAGTCTAGATATAGAAAACGGTTGTACAGACGTATCTCTCGTTAGTCTAGATATTGAAGACGTTTGTCCAACGACGTATCTCGCTAGTCTAGATATAGAAGACGGTTGTACAACGACGGATCTCGTTAGTCTAGATATAGATGACGGTTGTACAACGACGGATCTCGTTAGTCTGGATATAGAAGACGCTTGTACAACGACGTATCTCGTTAGTCTAGATATAGAAGACGGTTGTACAGACGGATCTCGTTAGTCTTGATATAAAAGAGGGTTGTTCAGACGGATCTCGTTAGTCTAGATATTGAAGACGGTTGTACAGACGGATCTCGTTAGTCTAGATATAGAAGACGGTTGCACAACGAGAGATCTCGTTAGTCTAGATATAGAAGACGGTTGTACAACGACGGATCTCGGTAGTCTAGATATAGAAAACGGTTGTACAGATGGATCTCGTTAGTCTAGATATAGAAGACGGTTGTACAACGACGGATCTCGTTAGTCTAGATATAGAAGACGGTTGTACAGACAGATCTCGTTAGTCTAGATATAGATGACGGTTGTATAACGAGAGATCTCGTTAGTCTAGATATAGAAGACGGTCGTATAACGAGAGATCTCGTTAGTCTAGATATAGGAGATGGTTGTACAGACGGATCTCGTTAGTCTAGATATAGAAGACGGTTGTACAGACGGATCTCGTTAGTCTAGGTATAGAAGACGGTTGTACAGACGGATCTCGTTAGTCTAGATATAGAAGACGGTTGTATAACGAGAGATCTCGTTAGTCTAGATATAGAAGATGGTTGTACAGACGGATCTCGTTAGTCTAGATATAGAAGACGGTTGTACAGACGGATCTCGTTAGTCTAGATATAGAAGACGGTTGTACAGACGGATCTCGTTAGTCTAGACATTGAAGACGTTTGTCCAACGACGTATCTCGTTAGTCTAGATATAGAAGACGGTTGTACAGACGGATCTCGTTAGTCTAGATATAGAAGACGGTTGTACAGACGGATCTCGTTAGTCTAGATATTGAAGACGTTTGTACAACGACGGATCTCGTTAGTCTAGATATAGAAGACGGTTGTACAGACGGATCTCGTTAGTCTAGATATAGAAGACGGTTGTATAACGAGAGATCTCTTTAGTCTAGATATAAAAGATGGTTGTACAGACGGATCTCGTTAGTCTAGATATAGAAGACGGTTGTCCAACGACGTATCTCGTTAGTCTAGATATAGAAAACGGTTGTACAGACGGATCTCGTTAGTCTAGATATAGAAGACGGTTGTACAGACGGATCTCGTTAGTCTAGATATAGAAGACGGTTGTACAGACGGATCTCGTTAGTCTAGACATTGAAGACGTTTGTCCAACGACGTATCTCGTTAGTCTAGATATAGAAGACGGTTGTACAGACGGATCTCGTTAGTCTAGATATAGAAGACGGTTGTACAGACGGATCTCGTTAGTCTAGATATTGAAGACGGTTGTACAGACGGATCTCGTTAGTCTAGATATTGAAGACGTTTGTACAACGACGGATCTCGTTAGTCTAGATATAGAAGACGGTTGTACAGACGGATCTCGTTAGTCTAGATATAGAAGACGGTTGTATAACGAAAGATCTCGTTAGTCTAGATATAGAAGACGGTTGTACAGGCGGATCCCGTTAGTCTAGATATTGAAGACGGTTATACATCGAGAGATGTCGTTAGTCTAGATATAGAAGACGGTTGTACAGACGGATCTCGTTAGTCTAGATACAGAAGACGGTTGTACAACGACGGATCTCGTTAGCCTAGATATAGAAGACGGTTGTATAGACGGATCTCGTTAGCCTAGATATAGAAGACGGTTGTACAGACGGATCTCGTTAGTCTAGATATAGAAGACGGTTGTCCAACGACGGATCTCGTGAGTCTAGATATAGAAGACGGTTGTACAGACGGATCTCGTTAGTCTAGATATAGAAGACGGTTGTACAGACGGATCTCGTTAGTCTAGATATTGAAGACGTTTGTCCAACGACGTACCTCGTTAGTCTAGATATAGAAGACGGTTGTACAACGACGGATCTCGTTAGTCTAGATATAGAAGACGGTTGTACAGACAGATCTCGTTAGTCTAGATATAGAAGACGGTTGTACAGACGGATCTCGTTAGTCTAGATATTGAAGACGTTTGTCCAACGACGTACCTCGTTAGTCTAGATATAGAACCGGTTGTACAGACGGATCTCGTTAGTCTAGATATTGAAGACGTTTGTACAGACGGATCTCGTTAGTCTAGATACAGAAGACGGTTGTCCAACGACGTATCTCGTTAGTCTAGATATAGAAAACGGTTGTACAGACGGATCTCGATAGACTAGATATTGAAGACGTTTGTCCAACGACGTATCTCGTTAGTCTAGATATAGAAGACGGTTGTACAGACGGATCTCGTTAGTCTAGATATAGAAGACGGTTGTACAGACGTATCTCTCGTTAGTCTAGATATTGAAGACGTTTGTCCAACGACGTATCTCGCTAGTCTAGACATAGAAGACGGTTGTACAACGACGGATCTCGTTAGTCTAGATATAGATGACGGTTGTACAACGACGGATCTCGTTAGTCTGGATATAGAAGACGCTTGTACAACGACGTATCTCGTTAGTCTAGATATAGAAGACGGTTGTACAGACGGATCACGTTAGTCTAGATATTGAAGACGTTTGTCCAACGACGGATCTCGTTAGTCTAGATATAGAAGACGGTTGTACAACGACGGATCTCGTTAGTCTAGATATAGAAGACGGTTGTACAGACGGATCTCGTTAGCCTAGATATAGAAGACGGTTGTACAACGAGAGATCTCGTTAGTCGAGATATAGAAGACGGTTGTACAACGACGGATATCGTTAGTCTAGATATAGAAGACGGTTGTACAGACGGATCTCGTTAGTCTAGATATAGAAGACGGTTGTACAACGACGGATATCGTTAGTCTAGACATAGAAGACGGTTGTACAACGACGGATCTCGTTAGTCTAGATATAGAAGACGGTTGTACAACGACGGATCTCGGTAGTCTAGATATAGAAAACGGTTGTACAGACGGATCTCGTTAGTCTAGATATAGAAGACGGTTGTACAACGACGGATCTCGTTAGTCTAGTTATAGAAGACGGTTGTACAACGACGGATCTCGTTAGTCTAGATATAGAAGACGATTGTACAACGACGGATCTCGTTAGTCTAGATATAGAAGACGGTTGTACAGACGGATCTCGTTAGTCTAGATATAGAAAACGGTTGTACAGACGTATCTCTCGTTAGTCTAGATATTGAAGACGTTTGTCCAACGACGTATCTCGCTAGTCTAGATATAGAAGACGGTTGTACAACGACGGATCTCGTTAGTCTAGATATAGATGACGGTTGTACAACGACGGATCTCGTTAGTCTGGATATAGAAGACGCTTGTACAACGACGTATCACGTTAGTCTAGATATTGAAGACGTTTGTCCAACGACGGATCTCGTTAGTCTAGATATAAAAGACGGTTGTACAGACGGATCTCGTTAGTCTTGATATAAAAGAGGGTTGTTCAGACGGATCTCGTTAGTCTAGATATTGAAGACGGTTGTACAGACGGATCTCGTTAGTCTAGATATAGAAGACGGTTGCACAACGAGAGATCTCGTTAGTCTAGATATAGAAGACGGTTGTACAACGACGGATCTCGGTAGTCTAGATATAGAAAACGGTTGTACAGATGGATCTCGTTAGTCTAGATATAGAAGACGGTTGTACCGACGGATCTCGTTAGTCTAGATATAGAAGACGGTTGTACAACGACGGATCTCGTAAGTCTAAATATAGAAGACGATTGTACAACGACGGATCTCGTTAGTCTAGATATAGAAGACGGTTGTACAGACGGATCTCGTTAGTCTAGATATAGAAGACGGTTGTACAGACGGATCTCGTTAGTCTAGATATAGAAAACGGTTGTACAGACGTATCTCTCGTTAGTCTAGATATTGAAGACGTTTGTCCAACGACGTATCTCGTTAGTCTAGATATAGAAGACGCTTGTACAACGACGGATCTCGTTAGTCTAGATATAGAAAACGGTTGTACAACGACGGATCTCGTTAGTCTAGATATAGAAGACGGTTGTACAGACGGATCTCGTTAGTCTAGATATAGAAGACAGTTGTACAGACGGATCTCGTTAGTCTAGATATTGAAGACGGTTGTACAACGACGGATCTCGGTAGTCTAGATATAGAAAACGGTTGTACAGACGGATCTCGTTAGTCTAGATATTGAAGACGTTTGTCCAACGACGTATCTCGTTAGTCTAGATATAGAAGACGGTTGTACAACGACGGATCTCGTTAGTCTAGATATAGAAGACGGTTGTACAACGACGGATCTCGTTAGTCTAGATATAGAAGACGGTTGTACAACGACGGATCTCTTTAGTATAGATATAGAAGACGGTTGTACAACGACGGATCTCGTTAGTCTAGATATAGAAGACGGTTGTACAGACGGATCTCGTTAGTCTAGATATTGAAGACGTTTGTCCAACAACGTATCTCGTTAGTCTAGATATAGAAGACGGTTGTACAACGAGAGATCTCGTTAGTCGAGATATAGAAGACGGTTGTACAACGACGGATCTCGTTAGTCTAGATATAGAAGACGGTTGTACAACGAGAGATCTCGTTAGTCGAGATATAGAAGACGGTTGTACAACGACGGATCTCGTTAGTCTAGATATAGAAGACGGTTGTACAGACGGATCTCGTTAGTCTAGATATTGAAGACGGTTGTACAGACGGATCTCGTTAGTCTAGATATAGAAGACGGTTGCACAACGAGAGATCTCGTTAGTCTAGATCAGGGGGCTACAAGTCTGTGCACGACTTTAAGGCAGCGTTAGTACTGCCATCTGGACTAAGGACCGTTGTCCCCGAACTAAAATTCAATATGGCCGTTCATGAAGTGTGAGAGTGATCGTTAGTGTGAGCACGTTCAGGCGTAAGCATTGGTGTGGAAAGCATCGTGGCGCCTGAACGTGCTCACACTACGACCACTCAGGGCGGTATTCTCAGTCGTTGCTTAAGACTTAAGATCGTCTTATGCATTTGGTATCCTTTACTAGTCTATGAGATTAGTAGAGGATGCCGCATGCTTAAGACGATCTTAAGAACAAGCAACGACTGAGAATACCGGCCTCACACACTTCATGAACGGCCATATTGAATTTTAGTTCGGGGACAACGGTCCTTATTCCAGATGGCAGTACTAACGCTGCCTTAAAGTCGTTCACAGAGTTGTAGCCCCCTGGTCTAGATATAGAAGACGGTTGTACAACGACGGATCTCGGTAGTCTAGATATAGAAGACGGTTGTACAGACGGATCTCGTTAGTCTAGATATAGAAGGCGGTTGCACAACGAGAGATCTCGTTAGTCGAGATATAGAAGACGGTTGTACAACGACGGATCTCGTTAGTCTAGATGTAGAAGACGGTTGTACAACAAGAGATCTCGTTAGTCGAGATATAGAAGACGGTTGTACAACGACGGATCTCGTTAGTCTAGATATAGAAGACGGTTGTACAGACGGATCTCGTTAGTCTAGATATTGAAGACGGTTATACAGACGGATCTCGTTAGTCTAGATATAGAAGACGGTTGCACAACGAGTGATCTCGTTAGTCTAGATATAGAAGACGGTTGTACAACGACGGATCTACGTAGTCTAGATATAGAAAACGGTTGTACAGACGGATCTCGTTAGTCTAGATATAGAAGACGGTTGTACAGACGGATCTCGTTAGTCTAGATACAGAAGACGGTTGTACAACGACGGATCTCGTTAGCCTAGATATAGAAGACGGTTGTATAGACGGATCTCGTTAGTCTAGATATAGATGACGGTTGTACAACGACGGATCTCGTTAGTCTGGATATAGAAGACGCTTGTACAACGACGTATCTCGTTAGTCTAGATATAGAAGACGGTTGTACAGACGGATCACGTTAGTCTAGATATTGAAGACGTTTGTCCAACGACGGATCTCGTTAGTCTAGATATAGAAGACGGTTGTACAACGACGGATCTCGTTAGTCTAGATATAGAAGACGGTTGTACAGACGGATCTCGTTAGCCTAGATATAGAAGACGGTTGTACAACGAGAGATCTCGTTAGTCGAGATATAGAAGACGGTTGTACAACGACGGATATCGTTAGTCTAGATATAGAAGACGGTTGTACAGACGGATCTCGTTAGTCTAGATATAGAAGACGGTTGTACAACGACGGATATCGTTAGTCTAGACATAGAAGACGGTTGTACAACGACGGATCTCGTTAGTCTAGATATAGAAGACGGTTGTACAACGACGGATCTCGGTAGTCTAGATATAGAAAACGGTTGTACAGACGGATCTCGTTAGTCTAGATATAGAAGACGGTTGTACAACGACGGATCTCGTTAGTCTAGTTATAGAAGACGGTTGTACAACGACGGATCTCGTTAGTCTAGATATAGAAGACGATTGTACAACGACGGATCTCGTTAGTCTAGATATAGAAGACGGTTGTACAGACGGATCTCGTTAGTCTAGATATAGAAGACGGTTGTACAGACGGATCTCGTTAGTCTAGATATAGAAAACGGTTGTACAGACGTATCTCTCGTTAGTCTAGATATTGAAGACGTTTGTCCAACGACGTATCTCGCTAGTCTAGATATAGAAGACGGTTGTACAACGACGGATCTCGTTAGTCTAGATATAGATGACGGTTGTACAACGACGGATCTCGTTAGTCTGGATATAGAAGACGCTTGTACAACGACGTATCACGTTAGTCTAGATATTGAAGACGTTTGTCCAACGACGGATCTCGTTAGTCTAGATATAAAAGACGGTTGTACAGACGGATCTCGTTAGTCTTGATATAAAAGAGGGTTGTTCAGACGGATCTCGTTAGTCTAGATATTGAAGACGGTTGTACAGACGGATCTCGTTAGTCTAGATATAGAAGACGGTTGCACAACGAGAGATCTCGTTAGTCTAGATATAGAAGACGGTTGTACAACGACGGATCTCGGTAGTCTAGATATAGAAAACGGTTGTACAGATGGATCTCGTTAGTCTAGATATAGAAGACGGTTGTACCGACGGATCTCGTTAGTCTAGATATAGAAGACGGTTGTACAACGACGGATCTCGTAAGTCTAAATATAGAAGACGATTGTACAACGACGGATCTCGTTAGTCTAGATATAGAAGACGGTTGTACAGACGGATCTCGTTAGTCTAGATATAGAAGACGGTTGTACAGACGGATCTCGTTAGTCTAGATATAGAAAACGGTTGTACAGACGTATCTCTCGTTAGTCTAGATATTGAAGACGTTTGTCCAACGACGTATCTCGTTAGTCTAGATATAGAAGACGCTTGTACAACGACGGATCTCGTTAGTCTAGATATAGAAAACGGTTGTACAACGACGGATCTCGTTAGTCTAGATATAGAAGACGGTTGTACAGACGGATCTCGTTAGTCTAGATATAGAAGACAGTTGTACAGACGGATCTCGTTAGTCTAGATATTGAAGACGGTTGTACAACGACGGATCTCGGTAGTCTAGATATAGAAAACGGTTGTACAGACGGATCTCGTTAGTCTAGATATTGAAGACGTTTGTCCAACGACGTATCTCGTTAGTCTAGATATAGAAGACGGTTGTACAACGACGGATCTCGTTAGTCTAGATATAGAAGACGGTTGTACAACGACGGATCTCGTTAGTCTAGATATAGAAGACGGTTGTACAACGACGGATCTCTTTAGTATAGATATAGAAGACGGTTGTACAACGACGGATCTCGTTAGTCTAGATATAGAAGACGGTTGTACAGACGGATCTCGTTAGTCTAGATATTGAAGACGTTTGCCAACAACGTATCTCGTTAGTCTAGATATAGAAGACGGTTGTACAACGAGAGATCTCGTTAGTCGAGATATAGAAGACGGTTGTACAACGACGGATCTCGTTAGTCTAGATATAGAAGACGGTTGTACAACGAGAGATCTCGTTAGTCGAGATATAGAAGACGGTTGTACAACGACGGATCTCGTTAGTCTAGATATAGAAGACGGTTGTACAGACGGATCTCGTTAGTCTAGATATTGAAGACGGTTGTACAGACGGATCTCGTTAGTCTAGATATAGAAGACGGTTGCACAACGAGAGATCTCGTTAGTCTAGATCAGGGGGCTACAAGTCTGTGCACGACTTTAAGGCAGCGTTAGTACTGCCATCTGGACTAAGGACCGTTGTCCCCGAACTAAAATTCAATATGGCCGTTCATGAAGTGTGAGAGTGATCGTTAGTGTGAGCACGTTCAGGCGTAAGCATTGGTGTGGAAAGCATCGTGGCGCCTGAACGTGCTCACACTACGACCACTCAGGGCGGTATTCTCAGTCGTTGCTTAAGACTTAAGATCGTCTTATGCATTTGGTATCCTTTACTAGTCTATGAGATTAGTAGAGGATGCCGCATGCTTAAGACGATCTTAAGAACAAGCAACGACTGAGAATACCGGCCTCACACACTTCATGAACGGCCATATTGAATTTTAGTTCGGGGACAACGGTCCTTATTCCAGATGGCAGTACTAACGCTGCCTTAAAGTCGTGCACAGAGTTGTAGCCCCCTGGTCTAGATATAGAAGACGGTTGTACAACGACGGATCTCGGTAGTCTAGATATAGAAGACGGTTGTACAGACGGATCTCGTTAGTCTAGATATAGAAGGCGGTTGCACAACGAGAGATCTCGTTAGTCGAGATATAGAAGACGGTTGTACAACGACGGATCTCGTTAGTCCAGATGTAGAAGACGGTTGTACAACAAGAGATCTCGTTAGTCGAGATATAGAAGACGGTTGTACAACGACGGATCTCGTTAGTCTAGATATAGAAGACGGTTGTACAGACGGATCTCGTTAGTCTAGATATTGAAGACGGTTATACAGACGGATCTCGTTAGTCTAGATATAGAAGACGGTTGCACAACGAGTGATCTCGTTAGTCTAGATATAGAAGACGGTTGTACAACGACGGATCTACGTAGTCTAGATATAGAAAACGGTTGTACAGACGGATCTCGTTAGTCTAGATATAGAAGACGGTTGTACAGACGGATCTCGTTAGTCTAGATATTGAAGACGTTTGTCCAACGACGTATCTCGTTAGTCTAGATATAGAAGACGGTTGTACAACGAGAGATCTCGTTAGTCGAGATATAGAAGACGGTTGTACAACGACGGATCTCGTTAGTCTAGATATAGAAGACGGTTGTACAACAAGAGATCTCGTTAGTCGAGATATAGAAGACGGTTGTACAACGACGGATCTCGTTAGTCTAGATATAGAAGACGGTTGTACAGACGGATCTCGTTAGTCTAGATATTGAAGACGGTTGTACAGACGGATCTCGTTAGTCTAGATATAGAAGACGGTTGCACAACGAGTGATCTCGTTAGTCTAGATATAGAAGACGGTTGTACAACGACGGATCTACGTAGTCTAGATATAGAAAACGGTTGTACAGACGGATCTCGTTAGTCTAGATATAGAAGACGGTTGTACAGACGGATCTCGTTAGTCTAGATATTGAAGACGTTTGTCCAACGACGTATCTCGTTAGTCTAGATATAGAAGACGGTTGTACAACGAGAGATCTCGTTAGTCGAGATATAGAAGACGCTTGTACAACGACGGATCTCGTTAGTCTAGATATAGAAGACGGTTGTACAACGAGAGATCTCGTTAGTCTAGATATAGAAGACGGTTGTACAACGACGGATCTCGTTAGTCTAGTTATAGAAGACGGTTGTACAACGACGGATCTCGTTAGTCTAGATATAGAAGACGATTGTACAACGACGGATCTCGTTAGTCTAGATATAGAAGACGGTTGTACAGACGGATCTCGTTAGTCTAGATATAGAAAACGGTTGTACAGACGTATCTCTCGTTAGTCTAGATATTGATGACGTTTGTCCAACGACGTATCTCGCTAGTCTAGACATAGAAGACGGTTGTACAACGACGGATCTCGTTAGTCTAGATATAGATGACGGTTGTACAACGACGGATCTCGTTAGTCTGGATATAGAAGACGCTTGTACAACGACGTATCTCGTTAGTCTAGATATAGAAGACGGTTGTACAGACGGATCACGTTAGTCTGGATATAGAATACGGTTGTACAACGACGGATCTCGTTAGTCTAGATATAGAAGACGGTTGTACAGACGGATCTCGTTAGTCTAGATATAGAAGACGGTTGTACAGACGGATCTCTTTAGTATAGATATAGAAGACGGTTGTACAACGACGGATCTCGTTAGTCTAGATATAGAAGGCGGTTGCACAACGAGAGATCTCGTTAGTCTAGATATAGAAGACGGTTGTACAACGACGGATCTCGGTAGTCTAGATATAGAAAACGGTTGTACAGACGGATCTCGTTAGTCTAGATATTGAAGACGTTTGTCCAACGACGTATCTCGTTAGTCTAGATATAGAAGACGGTTGTACAACGACGGATCTCGTTAGTCTAGATATAGAAGACGGTTGTACAACGACGGATCTCGTTAGTCTAGATATAGAAGACGGTTGTACAACGACGGATCTCGTTAGTCTAGATATAGAAAACGGTTGTACAACGACGGATCTCGTTAGTCTAGATATAGAAGACGGTTGTACAGACGGATCTCGTTAGTCTAGATATAGAAGACAGTTGTACAGACGGATCTCGTTGGTCTAGATATTGAAGACGTTTATCCAACGACGTATCTCGTTAGTCTAGATATAGAAGACGGTTGTACAACGATAGATCTCGTTAGTCGAGATATAGAAGACGGTTGAACAACGACGGATCTCGTTAGTCTAGATATAGAAGACGGTTGTACAACGACGGATCTCGTTAGTCTAGTTATAGAAGACGGTTGTACAACGACGGATCTCGTTAGTCTAGATATAGAAGACGATTGTACAACGACGGATCTCGTTAGTCTAGATATAGAAGACGGTTGTACAGACGGATCTCGTTAGTCTAGATATAGAAAACGGTTGTACAGACGTATCTCGTTAGTCTTGATATAAAAGAGGGTTGTTCAGACGGATCTCGTTAGTCTAGATATTGAAGACGGTTGTACAGACGGATCTCGTTAGTCTAGATATAGAAGACGGTTGCACAACGAGAGATCTCGTTAGTCTAGATATAGAAAACGGTTGTACAGACGTATCTCTCGTTAGTCTAGATATTGAAGTCGTTTGTCCAAGGACGTATCTCGCTAGTCTAGATATAGAAGACGGTTGTAC
The DNA here is from genome assembly GCA_960531205.1 of Andrena bicolor. NCBI lineage: Eukaryota > Metazoa > Arthropoda > Insecta > Hymenoptera > Andrenidae > Andrena > Andrena bicolor. The sequence goes on along the minus strand of CAUIJW010000172.1, from coordinate 408,322 downwards.
AACGACGGATCTCGTTAGTCTAGATATAGATGACGGTTGTACAACGACGGATCTCGTTAGTCTGGATATAGAAGACGCTTGTACAACGACGTATCTCGTTAGTCTAGATATAGAAGACGGTTGTACAGACGGATCACGTTAGTCTAGATATTGAAGACGTTTGTCCAACGACGGATCTCGTTAGTCTAGATATAGAAGACGGTTGTACAGACGGATCTCGTTAGTCTTGATATAAAAGAGGGTTGTTCAGACGGATCTCGTTAGTCTAGATATTGAAGACGGTTGTACAGACGGATCTCGTTAGTCTAGATATAGAAGACGGTTGCACAACGAGAGATCTCGTTAGTCTAGATATAGAAGACGGTTGTACAACGACGGATCTCGGTAGTCTAGATATAGAAAACGGTTGTACAGATGGATCTCGTTAGTCTAGATATAGAAGACGGTTGTACAGACGGATCTCGTTAGTCTAGATATTGTTACGAGCCGGGGCTGCGGCAACGCGAGAGGCCGGCGAGAAGGGTATTTCCCAAGGAATATGGTTTATGAGTTTGTTAGTTAGGTGCGTGGACGAACCTGATGCGAAATCAGGGAGCCACTAGGATTATTGACGGCGAGGACGAACCTGATGCGAAATCAGGGAGCCTCTAGGAATGGAGTCACACGCGGACGAACCTGATGCGAAATCAGGGAGCCGCAGGAGGGTGAAACGTCGTGAACGAACCCGATGCGAAATCGGGGAGTCACTAGGATAAAGTTCACAGACGAACCTGGTGCGAAACCAGGGAGCTGTTAGGAGGTTGGATTATTCACAGACAAACCTGGTGCGAAACCAGGGAGCTGTTAGGAAGTTGGTAGATTTACAGACGAACCTGATGCGAAATCAGGGAGCTGTAGGATACGGACGAACCTGATGCTAAATCAGGGAGCCGTAGGAGGGTGAGGTTTCGTGGACGAACCCGATGCGAAATCGGGGAGCCACTGGGTTTGTAAAGATTCCTTGTTTTGGATGAAAGGTTGCGACGAACCTGATGCGAGATCAGGGAGTCGCGGGAAATGTTAGTAATGCCTCGTAACTCTTAATTAATATTCGATACAACTCGAGCGGTAAAGTTGTATCAGTGGGTGAGTGCTACTAATATTATAAGGATCACTGGGTAAAAGATGGGTTTAACGATTCTACTCGATTTACACGTGAACACCATTCGTATATTCAATAATCAGTTATTGTACAAATGTAAGTGTCGCGATTAAATAATTAAATAAAGTGTGTAAGTTACCACTAGTTGCACGGTGTTGACGCACTGGCGATGCGGGGCGTAAGAGTGGCTATTTCGAAGTGCCAAATAGAATATAAACCGGACTCGCGGATTCTATGAGGTTAACTATGATTCTGACGGAGACTTTAGCTCGATCTAACTGAATATAACCAACTCTGTACGAGCGTGACACGACGTTACTCTACGCGTGACTGTACTGCTTTTAACCAACGAGGGTTGAAACCAAAGGGTTTATATAGTCCCAAAATGAGTGGGGATTCATTAGAAATCTCCATATAAGGAAATCCTTTGGGGTCGTCGTCGTGTCATTCCCGTTCCCATGGTCGTATTCCAGATGGTCGAGATCAGGACCCCCTTAGTGATATGTGATAAACAAAAAGGCTCTTAGGGCGTTTTCCCTTCGCAGACGCGAGCTCGAAAAATTGTTGAGAGCGGCGTATGGGAAAATTCCACATACGTAACATCTCCCCCCTAAGATAAAACATCGCGATTCTCGTGATGCTTTTCAAAAGAAGGAAAAACGCTCTAAAAATCCCTTTGCAAGCAAAGTGTAATTGAGAATTGTCGGTGTAGTGTAATGTCATTGGTGTACTTATCGCTAGGTGTTGTGGGGTGTAAGAATTTAATTGTTGCTGGGCACCACGTAGCCGATCTGCAGCCAGTGCTCAATGAGGTCCAGTGGTGGTTGTCCGGGTAGCCGGTCGAGCGTCAGTGTTGCTGTGAGGCCGGTTGATGTCGGCTGGATGTTGGCGAGGAGGCCCTTCCTTCTCGCCATGACTACCTCCGCTACTTGCGTCGTCCTCTGGAGCGGTCGGCAGGATCGTAGTTTGACGCCTTTCAGGTAGACTCTCACTGCTTGCCAGGGTATGTTTCGGGAGCAGGGTGATCAGGACCATATTTGGACAGACGGTCGGCTTATCGTTTGCCGTGTACGGAAAATTGGCGTGTTTTAATTTGTTCTGATTCTTTGTTTAGATTATCTGAGGCTATATTCCGAATTCGAGTCATGTGTGTTATTAATTCTACTAAGTAGTCTCCAAATGACTTTAGTTTTTCGCCAGTTGGAAAAGAGCTTGGTTCCCGAGCTGGTTTTCCAAAGATTAATTCGTATGGGGTGAAATTTGTTGCTTCGTGAACGGATGTGTTGTAAGAGAACATTGCGAATGGTATTAATAAATCCCAGTCTTCGTAATTATCCATGTAATGCTTGAGGTATTCGGTGAGGACGATGTGACTTCGTTCCAGAGATCCATTGGTTTGTGGTCTATATCCTGAGGTTGTGATTTGCTTGATTTTGAATATTTCAGAAAGATTGGTCATAAGTGTTCCGATGAAGCTAGTTCCCTTGTCTGTTAGTATTGCGCGAGGTGTACCGTAAATTGCGATGAAATGTCTAGCGAAAGCATCTGCAATTGTAGCAGCTCGAATGTTAGGTATTGCTACGGCTACGCAATATTTCGTTAAGTTATCTTGAATGGTGAGAATATGTCTGTTCCCACTGGGTGTAATTGGTAAAGGTCCTACTGTGTCTAAGGAAATTTTGTCGAAGGCTCCTATAGGTGTGTCGGTGATTAACATCGGCTGACGAGTTTTCGCTCGAACTAATTTCTGTTCCTGACAACTTTTGCATCTTCGAATGTAGTCTTGAATGTCGTTGCGCATTTGTGACCAATGGAATTTTGATCGAATGCGTTTATAAGTCTTCGTTACTCCTTTATGTCCTCCAATTAAACTGTCGTGAGCTTCACAAATGATAGGCTGTCTGTCTTCTTCGGATGGTGTGGTGATGGTACAATTGCATAGAATAATCTGCAGGCCTGTTCCTACGAAAACCTCTTCTAATATCTTGACGAATTCGTTGGATGGTATTTTGTGAAGGTCCCCCGTGGCGGAAATTCGAAATGACTTAATCTGATTTTGATCCAAGGTGTGTCGAAGAATTTTCAAACCATTGAACACATCTACTCTTTTAATATTATCAAAGAAATTGTCTGAGATTATTATACTAAATGTTTTAAATAATCCATTGTCCGTAGTTATCATGTTTCCCTTTTTTGGTTGTTCTGCTAGAAGATTTGGTTTATTGATTAGTTCAGTGTCTAGCAGTAATTTTCCAACGGGGTTTACTAAATTGCAATCAGCAGAAATGAAGTGTACGTAATGTCCTTCTTCAGCGGTAAAAGTATTTGAAGAAACGATAATTTTAAGCGGTTGGTCTAATGGGATCTCTTCCAAATCGTCAAGGTCGTTTGAATCCTCGAATTCGGTAGTGAAGAAAGGGTAAGGGTCAAGCGTGTGGTCGAAGACCTTAGGTTGTGTTGACCTGCTGTCAAGTGGTTGTCCCACACTTGCTTCGGTCGTAGTTTTTGCAGGTAGCTGGTTTATTGAGGGTTGTAAAGGTTTATCCATGACTTCTGATGATACCTGCGGTGTGCTGAGTAAATCTTGTTGGAAGATTCTTGCATTTTCTATTACAGTATTTTCAAGTGGCTCCTCAAACGATATTAAATTGTCTAATATGGTCTGGTCCTTATCTGAAGGGACGATTTGAGTGGAATTTGCTGCGGGTGAAAAACTGTTTATGGTCTCCTGGCGTTCATCTGGCATGGTTACCTCTTGAGATAAGCTGGGAAAAGATCGGTTTTTGTATATTATTGGAGAATGTTGAACGTTCCCACGTGCGGTTTCTTCTTCTGAGCTACTGCTTGTCTCTCGGTATTTGGGTCGGCTTTCTCTATCTCGTTGTAACTGTCGTATGCGGTGTCCGATTGTTTCAATATTGGCATCTGTTTTCGGTGTCTGGGCTTTGAAATCGGGATCCCGAAGCTCTCTTGGAATAAGTGGTAGGCAGGCAGACGTGGGGTTGCGCGATAATGCGTCTGCGTTCTTATTCGTCTTTCCGGATTTATGGACAACCTGGTAGTCGTATTCCAAAAGACGGAGCTTCCATTTCATAAGTCTAGAAGTTGGGTCCTTGACAGAATGTAACCAGACAAGTGGTCTGTGATCTGTAACGAGGGTGAATGGGGTTCCGTAGATGTAAGGCCTGAAGTATCTTACGGCGTAAACCATGGCCAAACATTCCTTTTCCGTAGCTGAATAATTCTTCTCAGGTTTATTTAGGCTGCGAGATGCGTAGGCAATCGGCAGGTCGTTTCCTATCTCTCCTTGACTGAGTACGGCTCCAATAGCATAATCAGATGCATCTGTTGTTACAATGAAAGGTTTACTGAAATCAGGGTATTGCAATATGGGTTGTTGACAAAGTTCGTTGCGTAATTGTTTGAAACTCTGATCTTGCTCTTCTGTCCATTTGAATTTGATGCCTTTGCCTAATAAGTTAATTAATGGTTTTGCCTTTGTGGTGAAATTAGGTACAAATCTTCGATAATATCCTACAAGTCCCAAAAATTGTTGAATGTTCTTCTGCGAGGTGGGGGTGGGAAAATCTTGAACCGATCTTAATTTCCTAGGGTCAGGTCTTACTCCTTCCTTTGAAATAATGTGTCCAAGGTATGCAACTTCCTTTCGCAGGAATTGGCACTTGTTGGTTTGAAGGGTTAATCCGTGTTCTCGAAGGCGGTTTAACAATTTTTTGACTTTGATATTGTGTTCCTGTAACGATGATGCGTAAATCACTATGTCGTCCAGGTAGACAAAGAGGTCTGTTCCTTGAAGTCCAGTGAGTGCTTGATCCATCAGGCGTTGAAAGGTGGGTGGTGCATTCTTTAATCCGAAAGGCATTCGAGAAAATTCATAATGTCCATTTGGGGTAGTGAATGCTGTTTTTGCCTTATCCTTCGGATCCATCTCTATTTGATGAAATCCACTGGCGAGGTCAAATACTGAAAAATATTTAGCTCCTCCTAATCGGTCTAAAATCTCTGTGATTTGAGGTAATGGGTACTTATCAGAAATTGTTATTTCATTGAGGCCGCGAAAATCTATTACTAGACGCCAACGTTTCACTCCGTTTTCGTCTTCTTTCTTTGGGACGATCCATAAAGGTGAATTGTATGGAGATTTTGAAGGTGTAATTATACCATTTGATAATAGTGCGCTTATTTGCTTTTGAATTTCCTTTTGATGTATGAGAGGATAGCGATATTGTCTTGTGTTTATTGGAACATCGTTGGATGTATGGATTGAATGTTTAAAGTCGCGGGCCTTCCCAAGTTTATCTCCAGGAAGATAGAATCGGTCGGGAAAATCTCTAACTAGATTAGTAACGAAATCTAGTTCCTCTTTGTTCAAATGTTTAGTGTTTAGGGCTTCTAAGATTTTTTGTATCCTATCTTCGTGTGTTCCGAATTTTGACGGGTGTTCTACAGCTGGGTAAAAATCTTCGTCCGATGACCCGAAAATATCGAATGGCTCTAATGTTTGTGGTTCTATCTCCACGTCTAGGGGTTCATCGCTGGTATTTGTTGCCATAACATAACACTTCCCTTTATTGTTACTCACAATTGCTTCCCCTATGTAAAGATGTTCGAGGGTCTTGATACGTGGTAAATATCCTTCCTTAATCCTCGAGTTTGTAATTGTTATAGCAATCTGTTGCGACGTCCGGGGCTCGATACGATGTTTGGTCGATGTCAGTCGCTCCTTCATTTGAGGTAGATCTTGATAGTTTGAAAAACGTAGAGGTCGGGTTGGTTTATTTTTTAATACCAGAGTCCCATGATAATAGGAGATTTCGGCCTCCTCCTGTTTTAAAAATGGGCTTCCTATAAGTCCATCTGCATCTATGGCAAGCTCTTTTACTACATAGAAAAGTGCAGGAGCTTCGTGAATATGAAGAATTGTTGTTCCTAAAGTATGAATTGGATTAGTGGTAATTCCGGTTAACTCGATTTCTTCCCGAGAACTTATTGTTGCCTTTTCTCCCAGGGCATTAATGACTACTAAATTAACGGATGCTCCACCGTCGATTAAGAATTCTCCCGTTCCTGACTCCAATTCTGGAACCTTGATGTTGATGCGTGGGGCAGGTGCTTCCTTGATGAGGGTTCCTCTTCGAAGCGGACTGTCCTTTGGCGAGCTTCCTTGTTTCCGCTCATCGTGTCGCCTATACGTTGAGCGCGATCGAAGTTTAAAGACTTGTTTGATTCAACGGACGAATCTCGCGAGTCTCGTTGATATCTCGGATTACGCGGTTGTTTCCTACAGGATTTTCCGTCGTGTCCGGCTGTGCCGCAATGCCAGCAATATAAACTCGGCTTGCGATCTTTATCGGGATTTTTTAAAATGGAATAATGTTTTTCTCCATCATCTGCGTATGATGAGTCGGAGCGATAAGAAGGGGATTTCGAGGGGCTCCGGTGACGTAAAGTCCAGGCCGTCGTGCGTGTCCGTCCTTCTCGTTCCTCTTCCAAACCAGATATTCTAAGAGACCGATCCCTATTCTGGTCGTATCTACTCGGAGAAAGTGGGTACGACACTTCGCGGTCGTGGTGGCGAGAATCTTCGGTGTAATGATCTCGGCGAGACCACCTGGAGGGTGATTCATTACGGGGCGACTGTCGCCGATTCCTTAATTTTCTATCTATCTGTAGCACGGCGTCGTAAGCTTGTTCAAGTGTTTTGATGTCTTGAATCTGAGCCGACACTTTCCAAGAAATTCGATCCGGTAAACCATCGATGAAGTTTTCTTTAACGTCCTTTTCCATTTCTTTGACGAAATCTTCAGCGTGATCCGAATACCTTTCCCGAATAGCTCCGCGCGCACAATAAACGAGATGGCTAGTTCTGTCGACGTACTTTCGCAGACTTTCTCCTTCGCGAATGCTTAGTTTCGCGATTTCGACTTGAAAATACGATAAACTTCTTCCTGGCGCGAATCTCTTTTTCAAATGTTGAACTAATTTCTTAACAGACTCGAATTTATGTTCTAACGTGCACCTGCGTGCCGGACCGATCAGTTTCGTTAGTATTATCGCAAGATACTCAGCTTCCGTACCCTCAGGAATCAAAGTTAACCCGTCTTCCACATTTTGTGCAAAGCGCGTCAAGGGTGGACTTTCACCGTCGAAGGTTGGAATTGACATAGTAATATTCTGTATACATGTCCGTTGCGTCAAAAGCGACATTGAGTTTGCAATTGAAACTGTCAGGTTCATTATATCGTTAGAAGAGACGTTCGCCTGTGCTGTTGCCATTTTAAAATTACTAAGTGACTTGACTAGAGAAAACTAGTATATTGTCGATAACAAATTACGAGTGATTTTAACGTATTTAAAAACCCAAATTTTACGGCGATTCTAATGCAGTAGCATCCCACCGCTGTCACCAGTTCTGTTACGAGCCGGGGCTGCGGCAACGCGAGAGGCCGGCGAGAAGGGTATTTCCCAAGGAATATGGTTTATGAGTTTGTTAGTTAGGTGCGTGGACGAACCTGATGCGAAATCAGGGAGCCACTAGGATTATTGACGGCGAGGACGAACCTGATGCGAAATCAGGGAGCCTCTAGGAATGGAGTCACACGCGGACGAACCTGATGCGAAATCAGGGAGCCGCAGGAGGGTGAAACGTCGTGAACGAACCCGATGCGAAATCGGGGAGTCACTAGGATAAAGTTCACAGACGAACCTGGTGCGAAACCAGGGAGCTGTTAGGAGGTTGGATTATTCACAGACAAACCTGGTGCGAAACCAGGGAGCTGTTAGGAAGTTGGTAGATTTACAGACGAACCTGATGCGAAATCAGGGAGCTGTAGGATACGGACGAACCTGATGCTAAATCAGGGAGCCGTAGGAGGGTGAGGTTTCGTGGACGAACCCGATGCGAAATCGGGGAGCCACTGGGTTGGTAAAGATTCCTTGTTTTGGATGAAAGGTTGCGACGAACCTGATGCGAGATCAGGGAGTCGCGGGAAATGTTAGTAATGCCTCGTAACTCTTAATTAATATTCGATACAACTCGAGCGGTAAAGTTGTATCAGTGGGTGAGTGCTACTAATATTATAAGGATCACTGGGTAAAAGATGGGTTTAACGATTCTACTCGATTTACACGTGAACACCATTCGTATATTCAATAATCAGTTATTGTACAAATGTAAGTGTCGCGATTAAATAATTAAATAAAGTGTGTAAGTTACCACTAGTTGCACGGTGTTGACGCACTGGCGATGCGGGGCGTAAGAGTGGCTATTTCGAAGTGCCAAATAGAATATAAACCGGACTCGCGGATTCTATGAGGTTAACTATGATTCTGACGGAGACTTTAGCTCGATCTAACTGAATATAACCAACTCTGTACGAGCGTGACACGACGTTACTCTACGCGTGACTGTACTGCTTTTAACCAACGAGGGTTGAAACCAAAGGGTTTATATAGTCCCAAAATGAGTGGGGATTCATTAGAAATCTCCATATAAGGAAATCCTTTGGGGTCGTCGTCGTGTCATTCCCGTTCCCATGGTCGTATTCCAGATGGTCGAGATCAGGACCCCCTTAGTGATATGTGATAAACAAAAAGGCTCTTAGGGCGTTTTCCCTTCGCAGACGCGAGCTCGAAAAATTGTTGAGAGCGGCGTATGGGAAAATTCCACATACGTAACAATATAGAAGACGGTTGTACAACGACGGATCTCGTTAGTCTAGATATAGAAGACGATTGTACAACGACGGATCTCGTTAGTCTAGATATAGAAGACGGTTGTACAGACGGATCTCGTTAGTCTAGATATAGAAAACGGTTGTACAGACGTATCTCTCGTTAGTCTAGATATTGAAGACGTTTGTCCAACGACGTATCTCGCTAGTCTAGACATAGAAGACGGTTGTACAACGACGGATCTCGTTAGTCTAGATATAGATGACGGTTGTACAACGACGGATCTCGTTAGTCTGGATATAGAAGACGCTTGTACAACGACGTATCTCGTTAGTCTAGATATAGAAGACGGTTGTACAGACGGATCACGTTAGTCTAGATATTGAAGACGTTTGTCCAACGACGGATCTCGTTAGTCTAGATATAGAAGACGGTTGTACAACGACGGATCTCGTTAGTCTAGATATAGAAGACGGTTGTACAGACGGATCTCGTTAGCCTAGATATAGAAGACGGTTGTACAACGAGAGATCTCGTTAGTCGAGATATAGAAGACGGTTGTACAACGACGGATATCGTTAGTCTAGATATAGAAGACGGTTGTACAGACGGATCTCGTTAGTCTAGATATAGAAGACGGTTGTACAACGACGGATATCGTTAGTCTAGACATAGAAGACGGTTGTACAACGACGGATCTCGTTAGTCTAGATATAGAAGACGGTTGTACAACGACGGATCTCGGTAGTCTAGATATAGAAAACGGTTGTACAGACGGATCTCGTTAGTCTAGATATAGAAGACGGTTGTACAACGACGGATCTCGTTAGTCTAGTTATAGAAGACGGTTGTACAACGACGGATCTCGTTAGTCTAGATATAGAAGACGATTGTACAACGACGGATCTCGTTAGTCTAGATATAGAAGACGGTTGTACAGACGGATCTCGTTAGTCTAGATATAGAAGACGGTTGTACAGACGGATCTCGTTAGTCTAGATATAGAAAACGGTTGTACAGACGTATCTCTCGTTAGTCTAGATATTGAAGACGTTTGTCCAACGACGTATCTCGCTAGTCTAGATATAGAAGACGGTTGTACAACGACGGATCTCGTTAGTCTAGATATAGATGACGGTTGTACAACGACGGATCTCGTTAGTCTGGATATAGAAGACGCTTGTACAACGACGTATCTCGTTAGTCTAGATATAGAAGACGGTTGTACAGACGGATCTCGTTAGTCTTGATATAAAAGAGGGTTGTTCAGACGGATCTCGTTAGTCTAGATATTGAAGACGGTTGTACAGACGGATCTCGTTAGTCTAGATATAGAAGACGGTTGCACAACGAGAGATCTCGTTAGTCTAGATATAGAAGACGGTTGTACAACGACGGATCTCGGTAGTCTAGATATAGAAAACGGTTGTACAGATGGATCTCGTTAGTCTAGATATAGAAGACGGTTGTACCGACGGATCTCGTTAGTCTAGATATAGAAGACGGTTGTACAACGACGGATCTCGTAAGTCTAAATATAGAAGACGATTGTACAACGACGGATCTCGTTAGTCTAGATATAGAAGACGGTTGTACAGACGGATCTCGTTAGTCTAGATATAGAAGACGGTTGTACAGACGGATCTCGTTAGTCTAGATATAGAAAACGGTTGTACAGACGTATCTCTCGTTAGTCTAGATATTGAAGACGTTTGTCCAACGACGTATCTCGTTAGTCTAGATATAGAAGACGCTTGTACAACGACGGATCTCGTTAGTCTAGATATAGAAAACGGTTGTACAACGACGGATCTCGTTAGTCTAGATATAGAAGACGGTTGTACAGACGGATCTCGTTAGTCTAGATATAGAAGACAGTTGTACAGACGGATCTCGTTAGTCTAGATATAGAAGACGGTTGTACAACGACGGATCTCTTTAGTATAGATATAGAAGACGGTTGTACAACGACGGATCTCGTTAGTCTAGATATAGAAGACGGTTGTACAGACGGATCTCGTTAGTCTAGATATTGAAGACGTTTGTCCAACAACGTATCTCGTTAGTCTAGATATAGAAGACGGTTGTACAACGAGAGATCTCGTTAGTCGAGATATAGAAGACGGTTGTACAACGACGGATCTCGTTAGTCTAGATATAGAAGACGGTTGTACAACGAGAGATCTGGTTAGTCGAGATATAGAAGACGGTTGTACAACGACGGATCTCGTTAGTCTAGATATAGAAGACGGTTGTACAGACGGATCTCGTTAGTCTAGATATTGAAGACGGTTGTACAGACGGATCTCGTTAGTCTAGATATAGAAGACGGTTGCACAACGAGAGATCTCGTTAGTCTAGATCAGGGGGCTACAAGTCTGTGCACGACTTTAAGGCAGCGTTAGTACTGCCATCTGGACTAAGGACCGTTGTCCCCGAATTAAAATTCAATATGGCCGTTCATGAAGTGTGAGAGTGATCGTTAGTGTGAGCACGTTCAGGCGTAAGCATTGGTGTGGAAAGCATCGTGGCGCCTGAACGTGCTCACACTACGACCACTCAGGGCGGTATTCTCAGTCGTTGCTTAAGACTTAAGATCGTCTTATGCATTTGGTATCCTTTACTAGTCTATGAGATTAGTAGAGGATGCCGCATGCTTAAGACGATCTTAAGAACAAGCAACGACTGAGAATACCGGCCTCACACACTTCATGAACGGCCATATTGAATTTTAGTTCGGGGACAACGGTCCTTATTCCAGATGGCAGTACTAACGCTGCCTTAAAGTCGTGCACAGAGTTGTAGCCCCCTGGTCTAGATATAGAAGACGGTTGTACAACGACGGATCTCGGTAGTCTAGATATAGAAGACGGTTGTACAGACGGATCTCGTTAGTCTAGATATAGAAGGCGGTTGCACAACGAGAGATCTCGTTAGTCGAGATATAGAAGACGGTTGTACAACGACGGATCTCGTTAGTCTAGATATAGAAGACGGTTGTACAACAAGAGATCTCGTTAGTCGAGATATAGAAGACGGTTGTACAACGACGGATCTCGTTAGTCTAGATATAGAAGACGGTTGTACAACAAGAGATCTCGTTAGTCGAGATATAGAAGACGGTTGTACAACGACGGATCTCGTTAGTCTAGATATAGAAGACGGTTGTACAGACGGATCTCGTTAGTCTAGATATTGAAGACGGTTGTACAGACGGATCTCGTTAGTCTAGATATAGAAGACGGTTGCACAACGAGTGATCTCGTTAGTCTAGATATAGAAGACGGTTGTACAACGACGGATCTACGTAGTCTAGATATAGAAAACGGTTGTACAGACGGATCTCGTTAGTCTAGATATAGAAGACGGTTGTACAGACGGATCTCGTTAGTCTAGATATTGAAGACGTTTGTCCAACGACGTATCTCGTTAGTCTAGATATAGAAGACGGTTGTACAACGAGAGATCTCGTTAGTCGAGATATAGAAGACGCTTGTACAACGACGGATCTCGTTAGTCTAGATATAGAAGACGGTTGTACAACGAGAGATCTCGTTAGTCGAGATATAGAAGACGGTTGTACAACGACGGATCTCGTTAGTCTAGATATAGAAGACGGTTGTACAGACGGATCTCGTTAGTCTAGATATAGAAGACAGTTGCACAACGAGAGATCTCGTTAGTCTAGATATAGAAGACGGTTGTACAACGACGGATCTCGGTAGTCTAGATATAGAAAACGGTTGTACAGACGGATCTCGTTAGTCTAGACATAGAAGACGGTTGCACAGACGGATCTCGTTAGTCTAGATATAGAAGACGGTTGTACAACGACGGATCTCGTTAGTCTAGATATAGAAGACGGTTGTACAACGAGAGATCTCGTTAGTCGAGATATAGAAGACGGTTGTACAACGACGGATCAGGTTAGTCTGGATATAGAAGACGGTTGTACAGACGGATCTCGTTAGTCTAGATATAGAAGACGGTTGTACAGACGGATCTCTTTAGTATAGATATAGAAGACGGTTGTACAACGACGGATCTCGTTAGTCTAGATATAGAAAACGGTTGTACAACGACGGATCTCGTTAGTCTAGATATAGAAGACGGTTGTACAACGACGGATCTCGGTAGTCTAGATATAGAAAACGGTTGTACAGACGGATCTCGTTAGTCTAGATATAGAAGACGGTTGTACAACGACGGATCTCGTTAGTCTAGTTATAGAAGACGGTTGTACAACGACGGATCTCGTTAGTCTAGATATAGAAGACGATTGTACAACGACGGATCTCGTTAGTCTAGATATAGAAGACGGTTGTACAGACGGATCTCGTTAGTCTAGATATAGAAGACGGTTGTACAGACGGATCTCGTTAGTCTAGATATAGAAAACGGTTGTACAGACGTATCTCTCGTTAGTCTAGATATTGAAGACGTTTGTCCAACGACGTATCTCGCTAGTCTAGATATAGAAGACGGTTGTACAACGACGGATCTCGTTAGTCTAGATATAGATGACAGTTGTACAACGACGGATCTCGTTAGTCTGGATATAGAAGACGCTTGTACAACGACGTATCTCGTTAGTCTAGATATAGAAGACGGTTGTACAGACGGATCTCGTTAGTCTTGATATAAAAGAGGGTTGTTCAGACGGATCTCGTTAGTCTAGATATTGAAGACGGTTGTACAGACGGATCTCGTTAGTCTAGATATAGAAGACGGTTGCACAACGAGAGATCTCGTTAGTCTAGATCAGGGGGCTACAAGTCTGTGCACGACTTTAAGGCAGCGTTAGTACTGCCATCTGGACTAAGGACCGTTGTCCCCGAATTAAAATTCAATATGGCCGTTCATGAAGTGTGAGAGTGATCGTTAGTGTGAGCACGTTCAGGCGTAAGCATTGGTGTGGAAAGCATCGTGGCGCCTGAACGTGCTCACACTACGACCACTCAGGGCGGTATTCTCAGTCGTTGCTTAAGACTTAAGATCGTCTTATGCATTTGGTATCCTTTACTAGTCTATGAGATTAGTAGAGGATGCCGCATGCTTAAGACGATCTTAAGAACAAGCAACGACTGAGAATACCGGCCTCACACACTTCATGAACGGCCATATTGAATTTTAGTTCGGGGACAACGGTCCTTATTCCAGATGGCAGTACTAACGCTGCCTTAAAGTCGTGCACAGAGTTGTAGCCCCCTGGTCTAGATATAGAAGACGGTTGTACAACGACGGATCTCGGTAGTCTAGATATAGAAGACGGTTGTACAGACGGATCTCGTTAGTCTAGATATAGAAGGCGGTTGCACAACGAGAGATCTCGTTAGTCGAGATATAGAAGACGGTTGTACAACGACGGATCTCGTTAGTCTAGATATAGAAGACGGTTGTACAACAAGAGATCTCGTTAGTCGAGATATAGAAGACGGTTGTACAACGACGGATCTCGTTAGTCTAGATATAGAAGACGGTTGTACAACAAGAGATCTCGTTAGTCGAGATATAGAAGACGGTTGTACAACGACGGATCTCGTTAGTCTAGATATAGAAGACGGTTGTACAGACGGATCTCGTTAGTCTAGATATTGAAGACGGTTGTACAGACGGATCTCGTTAGTCTAGATATAGAAGACGGTTGCACAACGAGTGATCTCGTTAGTCTAGATATAGAAGACGGTTGTACAACGACGGATCTACGTAGTCTAGATATAGAAAACGGTTGTACAGACGGATCTCGTTAGTCTAGATATAGAAGACGGTTGTACAGACGGATCTCGTTAGTCTAGATATTGAAGACGTTTGTCCAACGACGTATCTCGTTAGTCTAGATATAGAAGACGGTTGTACAACGAGAGATCTCGTTAGTCGAGATATAGAAGACGCTTGTACAACGACGGATCTCGTTAGTCTAGATATAGAAGACGGTTGTACAACGAGAGATCTCGTTAGTCGAGATATAGAAGACGGTTGTACAACGACGGATCTCGTTAGTCTAGATATAGAAGACGGTTGTACAGACGGATCTCGTTAGTCTAGATATAGAAGACAGTTGCACAACGAGAGATCTCGTTAGTCTAGATATAGAAGACGGTTGTACAACGACGGATCTCGGTAGTCTAGATATAGAAAACGGTTGTACAGACGGATCTCGTTAGTCTAGACATAGAAGACGGTTGCACAGACGGATCTCGTTAGTCTAGATATAGAAGACGGTTGTACAACGACGGATCTCGTTAGTCTAGATATAGAAGACGGTTGTACAACGAGAGATCTCGTTAGTCGAGATATAGAAGACGGTTGTACAACGACGGATCAGGTTAGTCTGGATATAGAAGACGGTTGTACAGACGGATCTCGTTAGTCTAGATATAGAAGACGGTTGTACAGACGGATCTCTTTAGTATAGATATAGAAGACGGTTGTACAACGACGGATCTCGTTAGTCTAGATATAGAAAACGGTTGTACAGACGCATCTCGTTAGTCTAGATATTGAAGACGTTTGTCCAACGACGTATCTCGTTAGTCTAGATATAGAAGACGGTTGTACAACGACGGATCTCGTTAGTCTAGATATAGAAGACGGTTGTACAACGACGGATCTCGTTAGTCTAGATATAGAAGACGGTTGTACAACGACGGATCTCGTTAGTCTAGATATAGAAAACGGTTGTACAACGACGGATCTCGGTAGTCTAGATATAGAAAACGGTTGTACAGACGGATCTCGTTAGTCTAGATATAGAAGACGGTTGTACAACGACGGATCTCGTTAGTCTAGTTATAGAAGACGGTTGTACAACGACGGATCTCGTTAGTCTAGATATAGAAGACGATTGTACAACGACGGATCTCGTTAGTCTAGATATAGAAGACGGTTGTACAGACGGATCTCGTTAGTCTAGATATAGAAGACGGTTGTACAGACGGATCTCGTTAGTCTAGATATAGAAAACGGTTGTACAGACGTATCTCTCGTTAGTCTAGATATTGAAGACGTTTGTCCAACGACGTATCTCGCTAGTCTAGATATAGAAGACGGTTGTACAACGACGGATCTCGTTAGTCTAGATATAGATGACGGTTGTACAACGACGGATCTCGTTAGTCTGGATATAGAAGACGTTTGTACAACGACGTATCTCGTTAGTCTAGATATAGAAGACGGTTGTACAGACGGATCACGTTAGTCTAGATATAGAAGACGTTTGTCCAACGACGGATCTCGTTAGTCTAGATATAAAAGACGGTTGTACAACGACGGATCTCGGTAGTCTAGATATAGAAAACGGTTGTACAGATGGATCTCGTTAGTCTAGATATAGAAGACGGTTGTACAGACGGATCTCGTTAGTCTAGATATAGAAGACGGTTGTACAGACGTATCTCTCGTTAGTCTAGATATTGAAGACGTTTGTCCAACGACGTATCTCGCTAGTCTAGATATAGAAGACGGTTGTACAACGACGGATCTCGTTAGTCTTGATATAAAAGAGGGTTGTTCAGACGGATCTCGTTAGTCTAGATATTGAAGACGGTTGTACAGACGGATCTCGTTAGTCTAGATATAGAAGACGGTTGCACAACGAGAGATCTCGTTAGTCTAGATATAGAAGACGGTTGTACAACGACGGATCTCGGTAGTCTAGATATAGAAAACGGTTGTACAGATGGATCTCGTTAGTCTAGATATAGAAGACGGTTGTACAGACGGATCTCGTTAGTCTAGATATAGAAAACGGTTGTACAACGACGGATCTCGTTAGTCTAGATATAGAAGACGGTTGTACAGACGGATCTCGTTAGTCTAGATATAGAAGACAGTTGTACAGACGGATCTCGTTAGTCTAGATATTGAAGACGGTTGTACAACGACGGATCTCGGTAGTCTAGATATAGAAAACGGTTGTACAGACGGATCTCGTTAGTCTAGATATTGAAGACGTTTGTCCAACGACGTATCTCGTTAGTCTAGATATAGAAGACGGTTGTACAACGACGGATCTCGTTAGTCTAGATATAGAAGACGGTTGTACAACGACGGATCTCGTTAGTCTAGATATAGAAGACGGTTGTACAACGACGGATCTCTTTAGTATAGATATAGAAGACGGTTGTACAACGACGGATCTCGTTAGTCTAGATATAGAAGACGGTTGTACAGACGGATCTCGTTAGTCTAGATATTGAAGACGTTTGTCCAACAACGTATCTCGTTAGTCTAGATATAGAAGACGGTTGTACAACGAGAGATATCGTTAGTCGAGATATAGAAGACGGTTGTACAACGACGGATCTCGTTAGTCTAGATATAGAAGACGGTTGTACAACGAGAGATCTCGTTAGTCGAGATATAGAAGACGGTTGTACAACGACGGATCTCTTTAGTATAGATATAGAAGACGGTTGTACAGACGGATCTCGTTAGTCTAGATATTGAAGACGTTTGTCCAACGACGTATCTCGTTAGTCTAGATATAGAAGACGGTTGTACAACGACGGATCTCGTTAGTCTAGATATAGAAGACGGTTGTACAACGACGGATCTCGTTAGTCTAGATATAGAAGACGGTTGTACAACGACGGATCTCTTTAGTATAGATATAGAAGACGGTTGTACAACGACGGATCTCGTTAGTCTAGATATAGAAGACGGTTGTACAACGACGGATCTACGTAGTCTAGATATAGAAAACGGTTGTACAGACGGATCTCGTTAGTCTAGATATAGAAGACGGTTGTACAGACGGATCTCGTTAGTCTAGATATTGAAGACGTTTGTCCAACGACGTATCTCGTTAGTCTAGATATAGAAGGCGGTTGCACAACGAGAGATCTCGTTAGTCTAGATATAGAAGACGTTTGTACAACGACGGATCTCGGTAGTCTAGATATAGAAAACGGTTGTACAGACGGATCTCGTTAGTCTAGATATTGAAGACGTTTGTCCAACGACGTATCTCGTTAGTCTAGATATAGAAGACGGTTGTACAACGACGGATCTCGTTAGTCTAGATATAGAAGACGGTTTTACAACGACGGATCTCGTTAGTCTAGATATAGAAGACGGTTGTACAACGACGGATCTCGTTAGTCTAGATATAGAAAACGGTTGTACAACGACGGATCTCGTTAGTCTAGATATAGAAGACGGTTGTACAGACGGATCTCGTTAGTCTAGATATAGAAGACAGTTGTACAGACGGATCTCGTTAGTCTAGATATTGAAGACGATTGTCCAACGACGTATCTCGTTAGTCTAGATATAGAAGACGGTTGTACAACGATAGATCTCGTTAGTCGAGATATAGAAGACGGTTGAACAACGACGGATCTCGTTAGTCTAGATATAGAAGACGGTTGTACAACGACGGATCTCGTTAGTCTAGTTATAGAAGACGGTTGTACAACGACGGATCTCGTTAGTCTAGATATAGAAGACGATTGTACAACGACGGATCTCGTTAGTCTAGATATAGAAGACGGTTGTACAGACGGATCTCGTTAGTCTAGATATAGAAAACGGTTGTACAGACGTATCTCTCGTTAGTCAAGATATTGAAGACGTTTGTCCAACGACGTATCTCGCTAGTCTAGATATAGAAGACGGTTGTACAACGACGGATCTCTTTAGTCTAGATATAGATGACGGTTGTACAACGACGGATCTCGTTTGTCTGGATATAGAAGACGCTTGTACAACGACGTATCTCGTTAGTCTAGATATAGAAAACGGTTGTACAACGACGGATCTCGTTAGTCTAGATATAGAAGACGGTTGTACAGACGGATCTCGTTAGTCTAGATATAGAAGACAGTTGTACAGACGGATCTCGTTAGTCTAGATATTGAAGACGGTTGTACAACGACGGATCTCGGTAGTCTAGATATAGAAGACGGTTGCACAACGAGAGATCTCGTTAGTCTAGATATAGAAGACGGTTGTACAACGACGGATCTACGTAGTCTAGATATAGAAAACGGTTGTACAGACGGATCTCGTTAGTCTAGATATAGAAGACGGTTGTACAGACGGATCTCGTTAGTCTAGATATTGAAGACGTTTGTCCAACGACGTATCTCGTTAGTCTAGATATAGAAGGCGGTTGCACAACGAGAGATCTCGTTAGTCTAGATATAGAAGACGGTTGTACAACGACGGATCTCGGTAGTCTAGATATAGAAAACGGTTGTACAGACGGATCTCGTTAGTCTAGATATTGAAGACGTTTGTCCAACGACGTATCTCGTTAGTCTAGATATAGAAGACGGTTGTACAACGACGGATCTCGTTAGTCTAGATATAGAAGACGGTTTTACAACGACGGATCTCGTTAGTCTAGATATAGAAGACGGTTGTACAACGACGGATCTCGTTAGTCGAGATATAGAAGACGGTTGTACAACGACGGATCTCGTTAGTCTAGATATAGAAAACGGTTGTACAGATGGATCTCGTTAGTCTAGATATAGAAGACCGTTGTACAGACGGATCTCGTTAGTCTAGATATAGAAGACGGTTGTACAACGACGGATCTCGTTAGTCTAGATATAGAAGACGGTTGTACAGACGGATCTCGTTAGTCTAGATATAGAAGACGGTTGTACAGACGGATCTCTTTAGTATAGATATAGAAGACGGTTGTACAACGACGGATCTCGTTAGTCTAGATATAGAAGACGGTTGTACAGACGGATCTCGTTAGCCTAGATATAGAAGACGGTTGTACAACGAGAGATCTCGTTAGTCGAGATATAGAAGACGGTTGTACAACGACGGATATCGTTAGTCTAGATATAGAAGACGGTTGTACAGACGGATCTCGTTAGTCTAGATATAGAAGACGGTTGTACAACGACGGATATCGTTAGTCTAGACATAGAAGACGGTTGTACAACGACGGATCTCGTTAGTCTAGATATAGAAAACGGTTGTACAGACGGATCTCGTTAGTCTAGATATAGAAGACGGTTGTACAACGACGGATCTCGTTAGTCTAGTTATAGAAGACGGTTGTACAGACGGATCTCGTTAGTCTAGATATAGAAGACGGTTGTACAACGAGAGATCTCGTTAGTCTAGATATAGAAGACGGTTGTACAACGACGGATCTCGTTAGTCTAGTTATAGAAGACGGTTGTACAACGACGGATCTCGTTAGTCTAGATATAGAAGACGATTGTACAACGACGGATCTCGTTAGTCTAGATATAGAAGACGGTTGTACAGACGGATCTCGTTAGTCTAGATATAGAAAACGGTTGTACAGACGTATCTCTCGTTAGTCTAGATATTGATGACGTTTGTCCAACGACGTATCTCGCTAGTCTAGACATAGAAGACGGTTGTACAACGACGGATCTCGTTAGTCTAGATATAGATGACGGTTGTACAACGACGGATCTCGTTAGTCTGGATATAGAAGACGCTTGTACAACGACGTATCTCGTTAGTCTAGATATAGAAGACGGTTGTACAGACGGATCACGTTAGTCTGGATATAGAAGACGGTTGTACAACGACGGATCTCGTTAGTCTAGATATAGAAGACGGTTGTACAGACGGATCTCGTTAGTCTAGATATAGAAGACGGTTGTACAGACGGATCTCTTTAGTATAGATATAGAAGACGGTTGTACAACGACGGATCTCGTTAGTCTAGATATAGAAGGCGGTTGCACAACGAGAGATCTCGTTAGTCTAGATATAGAAGACGGTTGTACAACGACGGATCTCGGTAGTCTAGATATAGAAAACGGTTGTACAGACGGATCTCGTTAGTCTAGATATTGAAGACGTTTGTCCAACGACGTATCTCGTTAGTCTAGATATAGAAGACGGTTGTACAACGACAGATCTCGTTAGTCTAGATATAGAAGACGGTTGTACAACGACGGATCTCGTTAGTCTAGATATAGAAGACGGTTGTACAACGACGGATCTCGTTAGTCTAGATATAGAAAACGGTTGTACAACGACGGATCTCGTTAGTCTAGATATAGAAGACGGTTGTACAGACGGATCTCGTTAGTCTAGATATAGAAGACAGTTGTACAGACGGATCTCGTTGGTCTAGATATTGAAGACGTTTATCCAACGACGTATCTCGTTAGTCTAGATATAGAAGACGGTTGTACAACGATAGATCTCGTTAGTCGAGATATAGAAGACGGTTGAACAACGACGGATCTCGTTAGTCTAGATATAGAAGACGGTTGTACAACGACGGATCTCGTTAGTCTAGTTATAGAAGACGGTTGTACAACGACGGATCTCGTTAGTCTAGATATAGAAGACGATTGTACAACGACGGATCTCGTTAGTCTAGATATAGAAGACGGTTGTACAGACGGATCTCGTTAGTCTAGATATAGAAAACGGTTGTACAGACGTATCTCGTTAGTCTTGATATAGAAAACGGTTGTACAGACGTATCTCTCGTTAGTCTAGATATTGATGACGTTTGTCCAACGACGTATCTCGCTAGTCTAGACATAGAAGACGGTTGTACAACGACGGATCTCGTTAGTCTAGATATAGATGACGGTTGTACAACGACGGATCTCGTTAGTCTGGATATAGAAGACGCTTGTACAACGACGTATCTCGTTAGTCTAGATATAGAAGACGGTTGTACAGACGGATCACGTTAGTCTGGATATAGAAGACGGTTGTACAACGACGGATCTCGTTAGTCTAGATATAGAAGACGGTTGTACAGACGGATCTCGTTAGTCTAGATATAGAAGACGGTTGTACAGACGGATCTCTTTAGTATAGATATAGAAGACGGTTGTACAACGACGGATCTCGTTAGTCTAGATATAGAAGGCGGTTGCACAACGAGAGATCTCGTTAGTCTAGATATAGAAGACGGTTGTACAACGACGGATCTCGGTAGTCTAGATATAGAAAACGGTTGTACAGACGGATCTCGTTAGTCTAGATATTGAAGACGTTTGTCCAACGACGTATCTCGTTAGTCTAGATATAGAAGACGGTTGTACAACGACAGATCTCGTTAGTCTAGATATAGAAGACGGTTGTACAACGACGGATCTCGTTAGTCTAGATATAGAAGACGGTTGTACAACGACGGATCTCGTTAGTCTAGATATAGAAAACGGTTGTACAACGACGGATCTCGTTAGTCTAGATATAGAAGACGGTTGTACAGACGGATCTCGTTAGTCTAGATATAGAAGACAGTTGTACAGACGGATCTCGTTGGTCTAGATATTGAAGACGTTTATCCAACGACGTATCTCGTTAGTCTAGATATAGAAGACGGTTGTACAACGATAGATCTCGTTAGTCGAGATATAGAAGACGGTTGAACAACGACGGATCTCGTTAGTCTAGATATAGAAGACGGTTGTACAACGACGGATCTCGTTAGTCTAGTTATAGAAGACGGTTGTACAACGACGGATCTCGTTAGTCTAGATATAGAAGACGATTGTACAACGACGGATCTCGTTAGTCTAGATATAGAAGACGGTTGTACAGACGGATCTCGTTAGTCTAGATATAGAAAACGGTTGTACAGACGTATCTCGTTAGTCTTGATATAAAAGAGGGTTGTTCAGACGGATCTCGTTAGTCTAGATATTGAAGACGGTTGTACAGACGGATCTCGTTAGTCTAGATATAGAAGACGGTTGCACAACGAGAGATCTCGTTAGTCTAGATATAGAAAACGGTTGTACAGACGTATCTCTCGTTAGTCTAGATATTGAAGACGTTTGTCCAAGGACGTATCTCGCTAGTCTAGATATAGAAGACGGTTGTACAACGACGGATCTCGGTAGTCTAGATATAGAAAACGGTTGTACAGATGGATCTCGTTAGTCTAGATATAGAAGACGGTTGTACAGACGGATCTCGTTAGTCTAGATATAGAAGACGGTTGTACAACGACGGATCTCGTTAGTCTAGATATAGAAGACGATTGTACAACGACGGATCTCGTTAGTCTAGATATAGAAGACGGTTGTACAGACGGATCTCGTTAGTCTAGATATAGAAGACGGTTGTACAACGACGGATCTCGTTAGTCTAGATATAGAAGACGATTGTACAACGACGGATCTCGTTAGTCTAGATATAGAAGACGGTTGTACAGACGGATCTCGTTAGTCTAGATATAGAAAACGGTTGTACAGACGTATCTCTCGTTAGTCTAGATATTGAAGACGTTTGTCCAACGACGTATCTCGCTAGTCTAGACATAGAAGACGGTTGTACAACGACGGATCTCGTTAGTCTAGATATAGATGACGGTTGTACAACGACGGATCTCGTTAGTCTGGATATAGAAGACGCTTGTACAACGACGTATCTCGTTAGTCTAGATATAGAAGACGGTTGTACAGACGGATCACGTTAGTCTAGATATTGAAGACGTTTGTCCAACGACGGATCTCGTTAGTCTAGATATAGAAGACGGTTGTACAACGACGGATCTCGTTAGTCTAGATATAGAAGACGGTTGTACAGACGGATCTCGTTAGCCTAGATATAGAAGACGGTTGTACAACGAGAGATCTCGTTAGTCGAGATATAGAAGACGGTTGTACAACGACGGATATCGTTAGTCTAGATATAGAAGACGGTTGTACAGACGGATCTCGTTAGTCTAGATATAGAAGACGGTTGTACAACGACGGATATCGTTAGTCTAGACATAGAAGACGGTTGTACAACGACGGATCTCGTTAGTCTAGATATAGAAGACGGTTGTACAACGACGGATCTCGGTAGTCTAGATATAGAAAACGGTTGTACAGACGGATCTCGTTAGTCTAGATATAGAAGACGGTTGTACAACGACGGATCTCGTTAGTCTAGTTATAGAAGACGGTTGTACAGACGGATCACGTTAGTCTAGATATTGAAGACGTTTGTCCAACGACGGATCTCGTTAGTCTAGATATAGAAGACGGTTGTACAGACGGATCTCGTTAGTCTTGATATAAAAGAGGGTTGTTCAGACGGATCTCGTTAGTCTAGATATTGAAGACGGTTGTACAGACGGATCTCGTTAGTCTAGATATAGAAGACGGTTGCACAACGAGAGATCTCGTTAGTCTAGATATAGAAGACGGTTGTACAACGACGGATCTCGGTAGTCTAGATATAGAAAACGGTTGTACAGATGGATCTCGTTAGTCTAGATATAGAAGACGGTTGTACAGACGGATCTCGTTAGTCTAGATATAGAAGACGGTTGTACAACGACGGATCTCGTTAGTCTAGATATAGAAGACGATTGTACAACGACGGATCTCGTTAGTCTAGATATAGAAGACGGTTGTACAGACGGATCTCGTTAGTCTAGATATAGAAGACGGTTGTACAACGACGGATCTCGTTAGTCTAGATATAGAAGACGATTGTACAACGACGGATCTCGTTAGTCTAGATATAGAAGACGGTTGTACAGACGGATCTCGTTAGTCTAGATATAGATGACGGTTGTACAACGACGGATCTCGTTAGTCTGGATATAGAAGACGCTTGTACAACGACGTATCTCGTTAGTCTAGTTATAGAAGACGGTTGTACAGACGGATCACGTTAGTCTAGATATTGAAGACGTTTGTCCAACGACGGATCTCGTTAGTCTAGATATAGAAGACGGTTGTACAGACGGATCTCGTTAGTCTTGATATAAAAGAGGGTTGTTCAGACGGATCTCGTTAGTCTAGATATTGAAGACGGTTGTACAGACGGATCTCGTTAGTCTAGATATAGAAGACGGTTGCACAACGAGAGATCTCGTTAGTCTAGATATAGAAGACGGTTGTACAACGACGGATCTCGGTAGTCTAGATATAGAAAACGGTTGTACAGATGGATCTCGTTAGTCTAGATATAGAAGACGGTTGTACAGACGGATCTCGTTAGTCTAGATATAGAAGACGGTTGTACAACGACGGATCTCGTTAGTCTAGATATAGAAGACGATTGTACAACGACGGATCTCGTTAGTCTAGATATAGAAGACGGTTGTACAGACGGATCTCGTTAGTCTAGATATAGAAGACGGTTGTACAACGACGGATCTCGTTAGTCTAGATATAGAAGACGATTGTACAACGACGGATCTCGTTAGTCTAGATATAGAAGACGGTTGTACAGACGGATCTCGTTAGTCTAGATATAGAAAACGGTTGTACAGACGTATCTCTCGTTAGTCTAGATATTGAAGACGTTTGTCCAACGACGTATCTCGCTAGTCTAGACATAGAAGACGGTTGTACAACGACGGATCTCGTTAGTCTAGATATAGATGACGGTTGTACAACGACGGATCTCGTTAGTCTGGATATAGAAGACGCTTGTACAACGACGTATCTCGTTAGTCTAGATATAGAAGACGGTTGTACAGACGGATCACGTTAGTCTAGATATTGAAGACGTTTGTCCAACGACGGATCTCGTTAGTCTAGATATAGAAGACGGTTGTACAACGACGGATCTCGTTAGTCTAGATATAGAAGACGGTTGTACAGACGGATCTCGTTAGCCTAGATATAGAAGACGGTTGTACAACGAGAGATCTCGTTAGTCGAGATATAGAAGACGGTTGTACAACGACGGATATCGTTAGTCTAGATATAGAAGACGGTTGTACAGACGGATCTCGTTAGTCTAGATATAGAAGACGGTTGTACAACGACGGATATCGTTAGTCTAGATATAGAAGACGATTGTACAACGACGGATCTCGTTAGTCTAGATATAGAAGACGGTTGTACAGACGGATCTCGTTAGTCTAGATATAGAAAACGGTTGTACAGACGTATCTCTCGTTAGTCTAGATATTGAAGACGTTTGTCCAACGACGTATCTCGCTAGTCTAGACATAGAAGACGGTTGTACAACGACGGATCTCGTTAGTCTAGATATAGATGACGGTTGTACAACGACGGATCTCGTTAGTCTGGATATAGAAGACGCTTGTACAACGACGTATCTCGTTAGTCTAGATATAGAAGACGGTTGTACAGACGGATCACGTTAGTCTAGATATTGAAGACGTTTGTCCAACGACGGATCTCGTTAGTCTAGATATAGAAGACGGTTGTACAACGACGGATCTCGTTAGTCTAGATATAGAAGACGGTTGTACAACGACGGATCTCGGTAGTCTAGATATAGAAAACGGTTGTACAGACGGATCTCGTTAGTCTAGATATAGAAGACGGTTGTACAACGACGGATCTCGTTAGTCTAGTTATAGAAGACGGTTGTACAACGACGGATCTCGTTAGTCTAGATATAGAAGACGATTGTACAACGACGGATCTCGTTAGTCTAGATATAGAAGACGGTTGTACAGACGGATCTCGTTAGTCTAGATATAGAAGACGGTTGTACAGACGGATCTCGTTAGTCTAGATATAGAAAACGGTTGTACAGACGTATCTCTCGTTAGTCTAGATATTGAAGACGTTTGTCCAACGACGTATCTCGCTAGTCTAGATATAGAAGACGGTTGTACAACGACGGATCTAGTTAGTCTAGATATAGATGACGGTTGTACAACGACGGATCTCGTTAGTCTGGATATAGAAGACGCTTGTACAACGACGTATCTCGTTAGTCTAGATATAGAAGACGGTTGTACAGACGGATCACGTTAGTCTAGATATTGAAGACGTTTGTCCAACGACGGATCTCGTTAGTCTAGATATAGAAGACGGTTGTACAGACGGATCTCGTTAGTCTAGATATAGAAGACGGTTGTACAGACGGATCTCGTTAGTCTAGATATAGAAAACGGTTGTACAGACGTATCTCTCGTTAGTCTAGATATTGAAGACGTTTGTCCAACGACGTATCTCGTTAGTCTAGATATAGAAGACGCTTGTACAACGACGGATCTCGTTAGTCTAGATATAGAAAACGGTTGTACAACGACGGATCTCGTTAGTCTAGATATAGAAGACGGTTGTACAGACGGATCTCGTTAGTCTAGATATAGAAGACGGTTGTACAACGACGGATCTCTTTAGTATAGATATAGAAGACGGTTGTACAACGACGGATCTCGTTAGTCTAGATATAGAAGACGGTTGTACAGACGGATCTCGTTAGTCTAGATATTGAAGACGTTTGTCCAACAACGTATCTCGTTAGTCTAGATATAGAAGACGGTTGTACAACGAGAGATCTCGTTAGTCGAGATATAGAAGACGGTTGTACAACGACGGATCTCGTTAGTCTAGATATAGAAGACGGTTGTACAACGAGAGATCTCGTTAGTCGAGATATAGAAGACGGTTGTACAACGACGGATCTCGTTAGTCTAGATATAGAAGACGGTTGTACAGACGGATCTCGTTAGTCTAGATATTGAAGACGGTTGTACAGACGGATCTAGTTAGTCTAGATATAGATGACGTTTGTCCAACAACGTATCTCGTTAGTCTAGATATAGAAGACGGTTGTACAACGAGAGATATCGTTAGTCGAGATATAGAAGACGGTTGTACAACGACGGATCTCGTTAGTCTAGATATAGAAGACGGTTGTACAACGAGAGATCTCGTCAGTCGAGATATAGAAGACGGTTGTACAACGACGGATCTCTTTAGTATAGATATAGAAGACGGTTGTACAGACGGATCTCGTTAGTCTAGATATTGAAGACGTTTGTCCAACGACGTATCTCGTTAGTCTAGATATAGAAGACGGTTGTACAACGACGGATCTCGTTAGTCTAGATATAGAAGACGGTTGTACAACGACGGATCTCGTTAGTCTAGATATAGAAGACGGTTGTACAACGACGGATCTCTTTAGTATAGATATAGAAGACGGTTGTACAACGACGGATCTCGTTAGTCTAGATATAGAAGACGGTTGTACAACGACGGATCTACGTAGTCTAGATATAGAAAACGGTTGTACAGACGGATCTCGTTAGTCTAGATATAGAAGACGGTTGTACAGACGGATCTCGTTAGTCTAGATATTGAAGACGTTTGTCCAACGACGTATCTCGTTAGTCTAGATATAGAAGGCGGTTGCACAACGAGAGATCTCGTTAGTCTAGATATAGAAGACGTTTGTACAACGACGGATCTCGGTAGTCTAGATATAGAAAACGGTTGTACAGACGGATCTCGTTAGTCTAGATATTGAAGACGTTTGTCCAACGACGTATCTCGTTAGTCTAGATATAGAAGACGGTTGTACAACGACGGATCTCGTTAGTCTAGATATAGAAGACGGTTTTACAACGACGGATCTCGTTAGTCTAGATATAGAAGACGGTTGTACAACGACGGATCTCGTTAGTCTAGATATAGAAAACGGTTGTACAACGACGGATCTCGTTAGTCTAGATATAGAAGACGGTTGTACAGACGGATCTCGTTAGTCTAGATATAGAAGACAATTGTACAGACGGATCTCGTTAGTCTAGATATTGAAGACGATTGTCCAACGACGTATCTCGTTAGTCTAGATATAGAAGACGGTTGTACAACGATAGATCTCGTTAGTCGAGATATAGAAGACGGTTGAACAACGACGGATCTCGTTAGTCTAGATATAGAAGACGGTTGTACAACGACGGATCTCGTTAGTCTAGTTATAGAAGACGGTTGTACAACGACGGATCTCGTTAGTCTAGATATAGAAGACGATTGTACAACGACGGATCTCGTTAGTCTAGATATAGAAGACGGTTGTACAGACGGATCTCGTTAGTCTAGATATAGAAAACGGTTGTACAGACGTATCTCTCGTTAGTCAAGATATTGAAGACGTTTGTCCAACGACGTATCTCGCTAGTCTAGATATAGAAGACGGTTGTACAACGACGGATCTCTTTAGTCTAGATATAGATGACGGTTGTACAACGACGGATCTCGTTTGTCTGGATATAGAAGACGCTTGTACAACGACGTATCTCGTTAGTCTAGATATAGAAAACGGTTGTACAACGACGGATCTCGTTAGTCTAGATATAGAAGACGGTTGTACAGACGGATCTCGTTAGTCTAGATATAGAAGACAGTTGTACAGACGGATCTCGTTAGTCTAGATATTGAAGACGGTTGTACAACGACGGATCTCGGTAGTCTAGATATAGAAGACGGTTGCACAACGAGAGATCTCGTTAGTCTAGATATAGAAGACGGTTGTACAACGACGGATCTACGTAGTCTAGATATAGAAAACGGTTGTACAGACGGATCTCGTTAGTCTAGATATAGAAGACGGTTGTACAGACGGATCTCGTTAGTCTAGATATTGAAGACGTTTGTCCAACGACGTATCTCGTTAGTCTAGATATAGAAGGCGGTTGCACAACGAGAGATCTCGTTAGTCTAGATATAGAAGACGGTTGTACAACGACGGATCTCGGTAGTCTAGATATAGAAAACGGTTGTACAGACGGATCTCGTTAGTCTAGATATTGAAGACGTTTGTCCAACGACGTATCTCGTTAGTCTAGATATAGAAGACGGTTGTACAACGACGGATCTCGTTAGTCTAGATATAGAAGACGGTTTTACAACGACGGATCTCGTTAGTCTAGATATAGAAGACGGTTGTACAACGACGGATCTCGTTAGTCGAGATATAGAAGACGGTTGTACAACGACGGATCTCGTTAGTCTAGATATAGAAAACGGTTGTACAGATGGATCTCGTTAGTCTAGATATAGAAGACCGTTGTACAGACGGATCTCGTTAGTCTAGATATAGAAGACGGTTGTACAACGACGGATCTCGTTAGTCTAGATATAGAAGACGGTTGTACAGACGGATCTCGTTAGTCTAGATATAGAAGACGGTTGTACAGACGGATCTCTTTAGTATAGATATAGAAGACGGTTGTACAACGACGGATCTCGTTAGTCTAGATATAGAAGACGGTTGTACAGACGGATCTCGTTAGCCTAGATATAGAAGACGGTTGTACAACGAGAGATCTCGTTAGTCGAGATATAGAAGACGGTTGTACAACGACGGATATCGTTAGTCTAGATATAGAAGACGGTTGTACAGACGGATCTCGTTAGTCTAGATATAGAAGACGGTTGTACAACGACGGATATCGTTAGTCTAGACATAGAAGACGGTTGTACAACGACGGATCTCGTTAGTCTAGATATAGAAGACGGTTGTACAACGACGGATCTCGGTAGTCTAGATATAGAAAACGGTTGTACAGACGGATCTCGTTAGTCTAGATATAGAAGACGGTTGTACAACGACGGATCTCGTTAGTCTAGTTATAGAAGACGGTTGTACAGACGGATCACGTTAGTCTAGATATAGAAGACGGTTGTACAACGAGAGATCTCGTTAGTCTAGATATAGAAGACGGTTGTACAACGACGGATCTCGTTAGTCTAGTTATAGAAGACGGTTGTACAACGACGGATCTCGTTAGTCTAGATATAGAAGACGATTGTACAACGACGGATCTCGTTAGTCTAGATATAGAAGACGGTTGTACAGACGGATCTCGTTAGTCTAGATATAGAAAACGGTTGTACAGACGTATCTCTCGTTAGTCTAGATATTGATGACGTTTGTCCAACGACGTATCTCGCTAGTCTAGACATAGAAGACGGTTGTACAACGACGGATCTCGTTAGTCTAGATATAGATGACGGTTGTACAACGACGGATCTCGTTAGTCTGGATATAGAAGACGCTTGTACAACGACGTATCTCGTTAGTCTAGATATAGAAGACGGTTGTACAGACGGATCACGTTAGTCTGGATATAGAAGACGGTTGTACAACGACGGATCTCGTTAGTCTAGATATAGAAGACGGTTGTACAGACGGATCTCGTTAGTCTAGATATAGAAGACGGTTGTACAGACGGATCTCTTTAGTATAGATATAGAAGACGGTTGTACAACGACGGATCTCGTTAGTCTAGATATAGAAGGCGGTTGCACAACGAGAGATCTCGTTAGTCTAGATATAGAAGACGGTTGTACAACGACGGATCTCGGTAGTCTAGATATAGAAAACGGTTGTACAGACGGATCTCGTTAGTCTAGATATTGAAGACGTTTGTCCAACGACGTATCTCGTTAGTCTAGATATAGAAGACGGTTGTACAACGACAGATCTCGTTAGTCTAGATATAGAAGACGGTTGTACAACGACGGATCTCGTTAGTCTAGATATAGAAGACGGTTGTACAACGACGGATCTCGTTAGTCTAGATATAGAAAACGGTTGTACAACGACGGATCTCGTTAGTCTAGATATAGAAGACGGTTGTACAGACGGATCTCGTTAGTCTAGATATAGAAGACAGTTGTACAGACGGATCTCGTTGGTCTAGATATTGAAGACGTTTATCCAACGACGTATCTCGTTAGTCTAGATATAGAAGACGGTTGTACAACGATAGATCTCGTTAGTCGAGATATAGAAGACGGTTGAACAACGACGGATCTCGTTAGTCTAGATATAGAAGACGGTTGTACAACGACGGATCTCGTTAGTCTAGTTATAGAAGACGGTTGTACAACGACGGATCTCGTTAGTCTAGATATAGAAGACGATTGTACAACGACGGATCTCGTTAGTCTAGATATAGAAGACGGTTGTACAGACGGATCTCGTTAGTCTAGATATAGAAAACGGTTGTACAGACGTATCTCGTTAGTCTTGATATAGAAAACGGTTGTACAGACGTATCTCTCGTTAGTCTAGATATTGATGACGTTTGTCCAACGACGTATCTCGCTAGTCTAGACATAGAAGACGGTTGTACAACGACGGATCTCGTTAGTCTAGATATAGATGACGGTTGTACAACGACGGATCTCGTTAGTCTGGATATAGAAGACGCTTGTACAACGACGTATCTCGTTAGTCTAGATATAGAAGACGGTTGTACAGACGGATCACGTTAGTCTGGATATAGAAGACGGTTGTACAACGACGGATCTCGTTAGTCTAGATATAGAAGACGGTTGTACAGACGGATCTCGTTAGTCTAGATATAGAAGACGGTTGTACAGACGGATCTCTTTAGTATAGATATAGAAGACGGTTGTACAACGACGGATCTCGTTAGTCTAGATATAGAAGGCGGTTGCACAACGAGAGATCTCGTTAGTCTAGATATAGAAGACGGTTGTACAACGACGGATCTCGGTAGTCTAGATATAGAAAACGGTTGTACAGACGGATCTCGTTAGTCTAGATATTGAAGACGTTTGTCCAACGACGTATCTCGTTAGTCTAGATATAGAAGACGGTTGTACAACGACAGATCTCGTTAGTCTAGATATAGAAGACGGTTGTACAACGACGGATCTCGTTAGTCTAGATATAGAAGACGGTTGTACAACGACGGATCTCGTTAGTCTAGATATAGAAAACGGTTGTACAACGACGGATCTCGTTAGTCTAGATATAGAAGACGGTTGTACAGACGGATCTCGTTAGTCTAGATATAGAAGACAGTTGTACAGACGGATCTCGTTGGTCTAGATATTGAAGACGTTTATCCAACGACGTATCTCGTTAGTCTAGATATAGAAGACGGTTGTACAACGATAGATCTCGTTAGTCGAGATATAGAAGACGGTTGAACAACGACGGATCTCGTTAGTCTAGATATAGAAGACGGTTGTACAACGACGGATCTCGTTAGTCTAGTTATAGAAGACGGTTGTACAACGACGGATCTCGTTAGTCTAGATATAGAAGACGATTGTACAACGACGGATCTCGTTAGTCTAGATATAGAAGACGGTTGTACAGACGGATCTCGTTAGTCTAGATATAGAAAACGGTTGTACAGACGTATCTCGTTAGTCTTGATATAAAAGAGGGTTGTTCAGACGGATCTCGTTAGTCTAGATATTGAAGACGGTTGTACAGACGGATCTCGTTAGTCTAGATATAGAAGACGGTTGCACAACGAGAGATCTCGTTAGTCTAGATATAGAAAACGGTTGTACAGACGTATCTCTCGTTAGTCTAGATATTGAAGACGTTTGTCCAAGGACGTATCTCGCTAGTCTAGATATAGAAGACGGTTGTACAACGACGGATCTCGTTAGTCTAGATATAGATGACGGTTGTACAACGACGGATCTCGTTAGTCTGGATATAGAAGACGCTTGTACAACGACGTATCTCGTTAGTCTAGATATAGAAGACGGTTGTACAGACGGATCACGTTAGTCTAGATATTGAAGACGTTTGTCCAACGACGGATCTCGTTAGTCTAGATATAGAAGACGGTTGTACAGACGGATCTCGTTAGTCTTGATATAAAAGAGGGTTGTTCAGACGGATCTCGTTAGTCTAGATATTGAAGACGGTTGTACAGACGGATCTCGTTAGTCTAGATATAGAAGACGGTTGCACAACGAGAGATCTCGTTAGTCTAGATATAGAAGACGGTTGTACAACGACGGATCTCGGTAGTCTAGATATAGAAAACGGTTGTACAGATGGATCTCGTTAGTCTAGATATAGAAGACGGTTGTACAGACGGATCTCGTTAGTCTAGATATAGAAGACGGTTGTACAACGACGGATCTCGTTAGTCTAGATATAGAAGACGATTGTACAACGACGGATCTCGTTAGTCTAGATATAGAAGACGGTTGTACAGACGGATCTCGTTAGTCTAGATATAGAAGACGGTTGTACAACGACGGATCTCGTTAGTCTAGATATAGAAGACGATTGTACAACGACGGATCTCGTTAGTCTAGATATAGAAGACGGTTGTACAGACGGATCTCGTTAGTCTAGATATAGAAAACGGTTGTACAGACGTATCTCTCGTTAGTCTAGATATTGAAGACGTTTGTCCAACGACGTATCTCGCTAGTCTAGACATAGAAGACGGTTGTACAACGACGGATCTCGTTAGTCTAGATATAGATGACGGTTGTACAACGACGGATCTCGTTAGTCTGGATATAGAAGACGCTTGTACAACGACGTATCTCGTTAGTCTAGATATAGAAGACGGTTGTACAGACGGATCACGTTAGTCTAGATATTGAAGACGTTTGTCCAACGACGGATCTCGTTAGTCTAGATATAGAAGACGGTTGTACAACGACGGATCTCGTTAGTCTAGATATAGAAGACGGTTGTACAGACGGATCTCGTTAGCCTAGATATAGAAGACGGTTGTACAACGAGAGATCTCGTTAGTCGAGATATAGAAGACGGTTGTACAACGACGGATATCGTTAGTCTAGATATAGAAGACGGTTGTACAGACGGATCTCGTTAGTCTAGATATAGAAGACGGTTGTACAACGACGGATATCGTTAGTCTAGACATAGAAGACGGTTGTACAACGACGGATCTCGTTAGTCTAGATATAGAAGACGGTTGTACAACGACGGATCTCGGTAGTCTAGATATAGAAAACGGTTGTACAGACGGATCTCGTTAGTCTAGATATAGAAGACGGTTGTACAACGACGGATCTCGTTAGTCTAGTTATAGAAGACGGTTGTACAACGACGGATCTCGTTAGTCTAGATATAGAAGACGATTGTACAACGACGGATCTCGTTAGTCTAGATATAGAAGACGGTTGTACAGACGGATCTCGTTAGTCTAGATATAGAAGACGGTTGTACAGACGGATCTCGTTAGTCTAGATATAGAAAACGGTTGTACAGACGTATCTCTCGTTAGTCTAGATATTGAAGACGTTTGTCCAACGACGTATCTCGCTAGTCTAGATATAGAAGACGGTTGTACAACGACGGATCTAGTTAGTCTAGATATAGATGACGGTTGTACAACGACGGATCTCGTTAGTCTGGATATAGAAGACGCTTGTACAACGACGTATCTCGTTAGTCTAGATATAGAAGACGGTTGTACAGACGGATCACGTTAGTCTAGATATTGAAGACGTTTGTCCAACGACGGATCTCGTTAGTCTAGATATAGAAGACGGTTGTACAGACGGATCTCGTTAGTCTAGATATAGAAGACGGTTGTACAGACGGATCTCGTTAGTCTAGATATAGAAAACGGTTGTACAGACGTATCTCTCGTTAGTCTAGATATTGAAGACGTTTGTCCAACGACGTATCTCGTTAGTCTAGATATAGAAGACGCTTGTACAACGACGGATCTCGTTAGTCTAGATATAGAAAACGGTTGTACAACGACGGATCTCGTTAGTCTAGATATAGAAGACGGTTGTACAGACGGATCTCGTTAGTCTAGATATAGAAGACGGTTGTACAACGACGGATCTCTTTAGTATAGATATAGAAGACGGTTGTACAACGACGGATCTCGTTAGTCTAGATATAGAAGACGGTTGTACAGACGGATCTCGTTAGTCTAGATATTGAAGACGTTTGTCCAACAACGTATCTCGTTAGTCTAGATATAGAAGACGGTTGTACAACGAGAGATCTCGTTAGTCGAGATATAGAAGACGGTTGTACAACGACGGATCTCGTTAGTCTAGATATAGAAGACGGTTGTACAACGAGAGATCTCGTTAGTCGAGATATAGAAGACGGTTGTACAACGACGGATCTCGTTAGTCTAGATATAGAAGACGGTTGTACAGACGGATCTCGTTAGTCTAGATATTGAAGACGGTTGTACAGACGGATCTCGTTAGTCTAGATATAGAAGACGGTTGCACAACGAGAGATCTCGTTAGTCTAGATCAGGGGGCTACAAGTCTGTGCACGACTTTAAGGCAGCGTTAGTACTGCCATCTGGACTAAGGACCGTTGTCCCCGAACTAAAATTCAATATGGCCGTTCATGAAGTGTGAGAGTGATCGTTAGTGTGAGCACGTTCAGGCGTAAGCATTGGTGTGGAAAGCATCGTGGCGCCTGAACGTGCTCACACTACGACCACTCAGGGCGGTATTCTCAGTCGTTGCTTAAGACTTAAGATCGTCTTATGCATTTGGTATCCTTTACTAGTCTATGAGATTAGTAGAGGATGCCGCATGCTTAAGACGATCTTAAGAACAAGCAACGACTGAGAATACCGGCCTCACACACTTCATGAACGGCCATATTGAATTTTAGTTCGGGGACAACGGTCCTTATTCCAGATGGCAGTACTAACGCTGCCTTAAAGTCGTGCACAGAGTTGTAGCCCCCTGGTCTAGATATAGAAGACGGTTGTACAACGACGGATCTCGGTAGTCTAGATATAGAAGACGGTTGTACAGACGGATCTCGTTAGTCTAGATATAGAAGGCGGTTGCACAACGAGAGATCTCGTTAGTCGAGATATAGAAGACGGTTTTACAACGACGGATCTCGTTAGTCTAGATATAGAAGACGGTTGTACAACAAGAGATCTCGTTAGTCGAGATATAGAAGACGGTTGTACAACGACGGATCTCGTTAGTCTAGATATAGAAGACGGTTGTACAGACGGATCTCGTTAGTCTAGATATTGAAGACGGTTATACAGACGGATCTCGTTAGTCTAGATATAGAAGACGGTTGCACAACGAGTGATCTCGTTAGCCTAGATATAGAAGACGGTTGTACAACGACGGATCTACGTAGTCTAGATATAGAAAACGGTTGTACAGACGGATCTCGTTAGTCTAGATATAGAAGACGGTTGTACAGACGGATCTCGTTAGTCTAGATATTGAAGACGTTTGTCCAACGACGTATCTCGTTAGTCTAGATATAGAAGACGGTTGTACAACGAGAGATCTCGTTAGTCGAGATATAGAAGACGGTTGTACAACGACGGATCTCGTTAGTCTAGATATAGAAGACGGTTGTACAACAAGAGATCTCGTTAGTCGAGATATAGAAGACGGTTGTACAACGACGGATCTCGTTAGTCTAGATATAGAAGACGGTTGTACAGACGGATCTCGTTAGTCTAGATATTGAAGACGGTTGTACAGACGGATCTCGTTAGTCTAGATATAGAAGACGGTTGCACAACGAGTGATCTCGTTAGTCTAGATATAGAAGACGGTTGTACAACGACGGATCTACGTAGTCTAGATATAGAAAACGGTTGTACAGACGGATCTCGTTAGTCTAGATATAGAAGACGGTTGTACAGACGGATCTCGTTAGTCTAGATATTGAAGACGTTTGTCCAACGACGTATCTCGTTAGTCTAGATATAGAAGACGGTTGTACAACGAGAGATCTCGTTAGTCGAGATATAGAAGACGCTTGTACAACGACGGATCTCGTTAGTCTAGATATAGAAGACGGTTGTACAACGAGAGATCTCGTTAGTCGAGATATAGAAGACGGTTGTACAACGACGGATCTCGTTAGTCTAGATATAGAAGACAGTTGCACAACGAGAGATCTCGTTAGTCTAGATATAGAAGACGGTTGTACAACGTCGGATCTCGGTAGTCTAGATATAGAAAACGGTTGTACAGACGGATCTCGTTAGTCTAGACATAGAAGACGGTTGCACAGACGGATCTCGTTAGTCTAGATATAGAAGACGGTTGTACAACGACGGATCTCGTTAGTCTAGATATAGAAGACGGTTGTACAGACGGATCTCGTTAGTCTAGATATAGAAGACGGTTGTACAGACGGATCTCTTTAGTATAGATATAGAAGACGGTTGTACAACGACGGATCTCGTTAGTCTAGATATAGAAAACGGTTGTACAGACGCATCTCGTTAGTCTAGATATTGAAGACGTTTGTCCAACGACGTATCTCGTTAGTCTAGATATAGAAGACGGTTGTACAACGACGGATCTCGTTAGTCTAGATATAGAAGACGGTTGTACAACGACGGATCTCGTTAGTCTAGATATAGAAGACGGTTGTACAACGACGGATCTCGTTAGTCTAGATATAGAAAACGGTTGTACAACGACGGATCTCGGTAGTCTAGATATAGAAAACGGTTGTACAGACGGATCTCGTTAGTCTAGATATAGAAGACGGTTGTACAACGACGGATCTCGTTAGTCTAGTTATAGAAGACGGTTGTACAACGACGGATCTCGTTAGTCTAGATATAGAAGACGATTGTACAACGACGGATCTCGTTAGTCTAGATATAGAAGACGGTTGTACAGACGGATCTCGTTAGTCTAGATATAGAAGACGGTTGTACAGACGGATCTCGTTAGTCTAGATATAGAAAACGGTTGTACAGACGTATCTCTCGTTAGTCTAGATATTGAAGACGTTTGTCCAACGACGTATCTCGCTAGTCTAGATATAGAAGACGGTTGTACAACGACGGATCTCGTTAGTCTAGATATAGATGACGGTTGTACAACGACGGATCTCGTTAGTCTGGATATAGAAGACGTTTGTACAACGACGTATCTCGTTAGTCTAGATATAGAAGACGGTTGTACAGACGGATCACGTTAGTCTAGATATAGAAGACGTTTGTCCAACGACGGATCTCGTTAGTCTAGATATAAAAGACGGTTGTACAACGACGGATCTCGGTAGTCTAGATATAGAAAACGGTTGTACAGATGGATCTCGTTAGTCTAGATATAGAAGACGGTTGTACAGACGGATCTCGTTAGTCTAGATATAGAAGACGGTTGTACAGACGTATCTCTCGTTAGTCTAGATATTGAAGACGTTTGTCCAACGACGTATCTCGCTAGTCTAGATATAGAAGACGGTTGTACAACGACGGATCTCGTTAGTCTTGATATAAAAGAGGGTTGTTCAGACGGATCTCGTTAGTCTAGATATTGAAGACGGTTGTACAGACGGATCTCGTTAGTCTAGATATAGAAGACGGTTGCACAACGAGAGATCTCGTTAGTCTAGATATAGAAGACGGTTGTACAACGACGGATCTCGGTAGTCTAGATATAGAAAACGGTTGTACAGATGGATCTCGTTAGTCTAGATATAGAAGACGGTTGTACCGACGGATCTCGTTAGTCTAGATATAGAAGACGGTTGTACAACGACGGATCTCGTAAGTCTAAATATAGAAGACGATTGTACAACGACGGATCTCGTTAGTCTAGATATAGAAGACGGTTGTACAGACGGATCTCGTTAGTCTAGATATAGAAGACGGTTGTACAGACGGATCTCGTTAGTCTAGATATAGAAAACGGTTGTACAGACGTATCTCTCGTTAGTCTAGATATTGAAGACGTTTGTCCAACGACGTATCTCGTTAGTCTAGATATAGAAGACGCTTGTACAACGACGGATCTCGTTAGTCTAGATATAGAAAACGGTTGTACAACGACGGATCTCGTTAGTCTAGATATAGAAGACGGTTGTACAGACGGATCTCGTTAGTCTAGATATAGAAGACAGTTGTACAGACGGATCTCGTTAGTCTAGATATTGAAGACGGTTGTACAACGACGGATCTCGGTAGTCTAGATATAGAAAACGGTTGTACAGACGGATCTCGTTAGTCTAGATATTGAAGACGTTTGTCCAACGACGTATCTCGTTAGTCTAGATATAGAAGACGGTTGTACAACGACGGATCTCGTTAGTCTAGATATAGAAGACGGTTGTACAACGACGGATCTCGTTAGTCTAGATATAGAAGACGGTTGTACAACGACGGATCTCTTTAGTATAGATATAGAAGACGGTTGTACAACGACGGATCTCGTTAGTCTAGATATAGAAGACGGTTGTACAGACGGATCTCGTTAGTCTAGATATTGAAGACGTTTGTCCAACAACGTATCTCGTTAGTCTAGATATAGAAGACGGTTGTACAACGAGAGATCTCGTTAGTCGAGATATAGAAGACGGTTGTACAACGACGGATCTCGTTAGTCTAGATATAGAAGACGGTTGTACAACGAGAGATCTCGTTAGTCGAGATATAGAAGACGGTTGTACAACGACGGATCTCGTTAGTCTAGATATAGAAGACGGTTGTACAGACGGATCTCGTTAGTCTAGATATTGAAGACGGTTGTACAGACGGATCTCGTTAGTCTAGATATAGAAGACGGTTGCACAACGAGAGATCTCGTTAGTCTAGATCAGGGGGCTACAAGTCTGTGCACGACTTTAAGGCAGCGTTAGTACTGCCATCTGGACTAAGGACCGTTGTCCCCGAACTAAAATTCAATATGGCCGTTCATGAAGTGTGAGAGTGATCGTTAGTGTGAGCACGTTCAGGCGTAAGCATTGGTGTGGAAAGCATCGTGGCGCCTGAACGTGCTCACACTACGACCACTCAGGGCGGTATTCTCAGTCGTTGCTTAAGACTTAAGATCGTCTTATGCATTTGGTATCCTTTACTAGTCTATGAGATTAGTAGAGGATGCCGCATGCTTAAGACGATCTTAAGAACAAGCAACGACTGAGAATACCGGCCTCACACACTTCATGAACGGCCATATTGAATTTTAGTTCGGGGACAACGGTCCTTATTCCAGATGGCAGTACTAACGCTGCCTTAAAGTCGTGCACAGAGTTGTAGCCCCCTGGTCTAGATATAGAAGACGGTTGTACAACGACGGATCTCGGTAGTCTAGATATAGAAGACGGTTGTACAGACGGATCTCGTTAGTCTAGATATAGAAGGCGGTTGCACAACGAGAGATCTCGTTAGTCGAGATATAGAAGACGGTTTTACAACGACGGATCTCGTTAGTCTAGATATAGAAGACGGTTGTACAACAAGAGATCTCGTTAGTCGAGATATAGAAGACGGTTGTACAACGACGGATCTCGTTAGTCTAGATATAGAAGACGGTTGTACAGACGGATCTCGTTAGTCTAGATATTGAAGACGGTTATACAGACGGATCTCGTTAGTCTAGATATAGAAGACGGTTGCACAACGAGTGATCTCGTTAGCCTAGATATAGAAGACGGTTGTACAACGACGGATCTACGTAGTCTAGATATAGAAAACGGTTGTACAGACGGATCTCGTTAGTCTAGATATAGAAGACGGTTGTACAGACGGATCTCGTTAGTCTAGATATTGAAGACGTTTGTCCAACGACGTATCTCGTTAGTCTAGATATAGAAGACGGTTGTACAACGAGAGATCTCGTTAGTCGAGATATAGAAGACGCTTGTACAACGACGGATCTCGTTAGTCTAGATATAGAAGACGGTTGTACAACGAGAGATCTCGTTAGTCGAGATATAGAAGACGGTTGTACAACGACGGATCTCGTTAGTCTAGATATAGAAGACGGTTGTACAGACGGATCTCGTTAGTCTAGATATAGAAGACAGTTGCACAACGAGAGATCTCGTTAGTCTAGATATAGAAGACGGTTGTACAACGACGGATCTCGGTAGTCTAGATATAGAAAACGGTTGTACAGACGGATCTCGTTAGTCTAGACATAGAAGACGGTTGCACAGACGGATCTCGTTAGTCTAGATATAGAAGACGGTTGTACAACGACGGATCTCGTTAGTCTAGATATAGAAGACGGTTGTACAACGAGAGATCTCGTTAGTCGAGATATAGAAGACGGTTGTACAACGACGGATCAGGTTAGTCTGGATATAGAAGACGGTTGTACAGACGGATCTCGTTAGTCTAGATATAGAAGACGGTTGTACAGACGGATCTCTTTAGTATAGATATAGAAGACGGTTGTACAACGACGGATCTCGTTAGTCTAGATATAGAAAACGGTTGTACAGACGCATCTCGTTAGTCTAGATATTGAAGACGTTTGTCCAACGACGTATCTCGTTAGTCTAGATATAGAAGACGGTTGTACAACGACGGATCTCGTTAGTCTAGATATAGAAGACGGTTGTACAACGACGGATCTCGTTAGTCTAGATATAGAAGACGGTTGTACAACGACGGATCTCGTTAGTCTAGATATAGAAAACGGTTGTACAACGACGGATCTCGGTAGTCTAGATATAGAAAACGGTTGTACAGACGGATCTCGTTAGTCTAGATATAGAAGACAGTTGCACAACGAGAGATCTCGTTAGTCTAGATATAGAAGACGGTTGTACAACGACGGATCTCGGTAGTCTAGATATAGAAAACGGTTGTACAGACGGATCTCGTTAGTCTAGACATAGAAGACGGTTGCACAGACGGATCTCGTTAGTCTAGATATAGAAGACGGTTGTACAACGACGGATCTCGTTAGTCTAGATATAGAAGACGGTTGTACAACGAGAGATCTCGTTAGTCGAGATATAGAAGACGGTTGTACAACGACGGATCAGGTTAGTCTGGATATAGAAGACGGTTGTACAGACGGATCTCGTTAGTCTAGATATAGAAGACGGTTGTACAGACGGATCTCTTTAGTATAGATATAGAAGACGGTTGTACAACGACGGATCTCGTTAGTCTAGATATAGAAAACGGTTGTACAGACGCATCTCGTTAGTCTAGATATTGAAGACGTTTGTCCAACGACGTATCTCGTTAGTCTAGATATAGAAGACGGTTGTACAACGACGGATCTCGTTAGTCTAGATATAGAAGACGGTTGTACAACGACGGATCTCGTTAGTCTAGATATAGAAGACGGTTGTACAACGACGGATCTCGTTAGTCTAGATATAGAAGACGGTTGTACAACGAGAGATCTCGTTAGTCGAGATATAGAAGACGGTTGTACAACGACGGATCAGGTTAGTCTGGATATAGAAGACGGTTGTACAGACGGATCTCGTTAGTCTAGATATAGAAGACGGTTGTACAGACGGATCTCTTTAGTATAGATATAGAAGACGGTTGTACAACGACGGATCTCGTTAGTCTAGATATAGAAAACGGTTGTACAGACGCAACTCGTTAGTCTAGATATTGAAGACGTTTGTCCAACGACGTATCTCGTTAGTCTAGATATAGAAGACGGTTGTACAACGACGGATCTCGTTAGTCTAGATATAGAAGACGGTTGTACAACGACGGATCTCGTTAGTCTAGATATAGAAGACGGTTGTACAACGACGGATCTCGTTAGTCTAGATATAGAAAACGGTTGTACAACGACGGATCTCGGTAGTCTAGATATAGAAAACGGTTGTACAGACGGATCTCGTTAGTCTAGATATAGAAGACAGTTGCACAACGAGAGATCTCGTTAGTCTAGATATAGAAGACGGTTGTACAACGACGGATCTCGGTAGTCTAGATATAGAAAACGGTTGTACAGACGGATCTCGTTAGTCTAGACATAGAAGACGGTTGCACAGACGGATCTCGTTAGTCTAGATATAGAAGACGGTTGTACAACGACGGATCTCGTTAGTCTAGATATAGAAGACGGTTGTACAACGAGAGATCTCGTTAGTCGAGATATAGAAGACGGTTGTACAACGACGGATCAGGTTAGTCTGGATATAGAAGACGGTTGTACAGACGGATCTCGTTAGTCTAGATATAGAAGACGGTTGTACAGACGGATCTCTTTAGTATAGATATAGATGACGGTTGTACAACGACGGATCTCGTTAGTCTAGATATAGAAAACGGTTGTACAGACGCATCTCGTTAGTCTAGATATTGAAGACGTTTGTCCAACGACGTATCTCGTTAGTCTAGATATAGAAGACGGTTGTACAACGACGGATCTCGTTAGTCTAGATATAGAAGACGGTTGTACAACGACGGATCTCGTTAGTCTAGATATAGAAGACGGTTGTACAACGACGGATCTCGTTAGTCTAGATATAGAAAACGGTTGTACAACGACGGATCTCGGTAGTCTAGATATAGAAAACGGTTGTACAGACGGATCTCGTTAGTCTAGATATAGAAGACGGTTGTACAACGACGGATCTCGTTAGTCTAGTTATAGAAGACGGTTGTACAACGACGGATCTCGTTAGTCTAGATATAGAAGACGATTGTACAACGACGGATCTCGTTAGTCTAGATATAGAAGACGGTTGTACAGACGGATCTCGTTAGTCTAGATATAGAAGACGGTTGTACAGACGGATCTCGTTAGTCTAGATATAGAAAACGGTTGTACAGACGTATCTCTCGTTAGTCTAGATATTGAAGACGGTTGTACAACGACGGATCTCGGTAGTCTAGATATAGAAAACGGTTGTACAGATGGATCTCGTTAGTCTAGATATAGAAGACGGTTGTACAGACGGATCTCGTTAGTCTAGATATAGAAGACGGTTGTACAACGACGGATCTCGTTAGTCTTGATATAAAAGAGGGTTGTTCAGACGGATCTCGTTAGTCTAGATATTGAAGACGGTTGTACAGACGGATCTCGTTAGTCTAGATATAGAAGACGGTTGCACAACGAGAGATCTCGTTAGTCTAGATATAGAAGACGGTTGTACAACGACGGATCTCGGTAGTCTAGATATAGAAAACGGTTGTACAGATGGATCTCGTTAGTCTAGATATAGAAGACGGTTGTACAGACGGATCTCGTTAGTCTAGATATAGAAGACGGTTGTACAACGACGGATCTCGTAAGTCTAGATATAGAAGACGATTGTACAACGACGGATCTCGTTAGTCTAGATATAGAAGACGGTTGTACAGACGGATCTCGTTAGTCTAGATATAGAAGACGGTTGTACAGACGGATCTCGTTAGTCTAGATATAGAAAACGGTTGTACAGACGTATCTCTCGTTAGTCTAGATATTGAAGACGTTTGTCCAACGACGTATCTCGTTAGTCTAGATATAGAAGACGCTTGTACAACGACGGATCTCGTTAGTCTAGATATAGAAAACGGTTGTACAACGACGGATCTCGTTAGTCTAGATATAGAAGACGGTTGTACAGACGGATCTCGTTAGTCTAGATATAGAAAACGGTTGTACAGACGGATCTCGTTAGTCTAGATATTGAAGACGTTTGTCCAACGACGTATCTCGTTAGTCTAGATATAGAAGACGGTTGTACAACGACGGATCTCGTTAGTCTAGATATAGAAGACGGTTGTACAACGACGGATCTCGTTAGTCTAGATATAGAAGACGGTTGTACAACGACGGATCTCTTTAGTATAGATATAGAAGACG
This sequence comes from Andrena bicolor, assembly GCA_960531205.1. NCBI lineage: Eukaryota > Metazoa > Arthropoda > Insecta > Hymenoptera > Andrenidae > Andrena > Andrena bicolor. The sequence goes on along the minus strand of CAUIJW010000172.1, from coordinate 363,529 downwards.
GTTGTACAACGACGGATCTCGTTAGTCTAGATATAGAAGACGGTTGTACAGACGGATCTCGTTAGTCTAGATATTGAAGACGTTTGTCCAACAACGTATCTCGTTAGTCTAGATATAGAAGACGGTTGTACAACGAGAGATCTCGTTCGTCGAGATATAGAAGACGGTTGTACAACGACGGATCTCGTTAGTCTAGATATAGAAGACGGTTGTACAACGAGAGATCTCGTTAGTCGAGATATAGAAGACGGTTGTACAACGACGGATCTCTTTAGTATAGATATAGAAGACGGTTGTACAGACGGATCTCGTTAGTCTAGATATTGAAGACGTTTGTCCAACGACGTATCTCGTTAGTCTAGATATAGAAGACGGTTGTACAACGACGGATCTCGTTAGTCTAGATATAGAAGACGGTTGTACAACGACGGATCTCGTTAGTCTAGATATAGAAGACGGTTGTACAACGACGGATCTCTTTAGTATAGATATAGAAGACGGTTGTACAACGACGGATCTCGTTAGTCTAGATATAGAAGACGGTTGTACAACGACGGATCTACGTAGTCTAGATATAGAAAACGGTTGTACAGACGGATCTCGTTAGTCTAGATATAGAAGACGGTTGTACAGACGGATCTCGTTAGTCTAGATATTGAAGACGTTTGTCCAACGACGTATCTCGTTAGTCTAGATATAGAAGGCGGTTGCACAACGAGAGATCTCGTTAGTCTAGATATAGAAGACGTTTGTACAACGACGGATCTCGGTAGTCTAGATATAGAAAACGGTTGTACAGACGGATCTCGTTAGTCTAGATATTGAAGACGTTTGTCCAACGACGTATCTCGTTAGTCTAGATATAGAAGACGGTTGTACAACGACGGATCTCGTTAGTCTAGATATAGAAGACGGTTTTACAACGACGGATCTCGTTAGTCTAGATATAGAAGACGGTTGTACAACGACGGATCTCGTTAGTCGAGATATAGAAGACGGTTGTACAACGACGGATCTCGTTAGTCTAGATATAGAAAACGGTTGTACAGATGGATCTCGTTAGTCTAGATATAGAAGACCGTTGTACAGACGGATCTCGTTAGTCTAGATATAGAAGACGGTTGTACAACGACGGATCTCGTTAGTCTAGATATAGAAGACGGTTGTACAGACGGATCTCGTTAGTCTAGATATAGAAGACGGTTGTACAGACGGATCTCGTTAGTCTAGATATAGAAGACAGTTGTACAGACGGATCTCGTTAGTCTAGATATTGAAGACGATTGTCCAACGACGTATCTCGTTAGTCTAGATATAGAAGACGGTTGTACAACGATAGATCTCGTTAGTCGAGATATAGAAGACGGTTGAACAACGACGGATCTCGTTAGTCTAGATATAGAAGACGGTTGTACAACGACGGATCTCGTTAGTCTAGTTATAGAAGACGGTTGTACAACGACGGATCTCGTTAGTCTAGATATAGAAGACGATTGTACAACGACGGATCTCGTTAGTCTAGATATAGAAGACGGTTGTACAGACGGATCTCGTTAGTCTAGATATAGAAAACGGTTGTACAGACGTATCTCTCGTTAGTCAAGATATTGAAGACGTTTGTCCAACGACGTATCTCGCTAGTCTAGATATAGAAGACGGTTGTACAACGACGGATCTCTTTAGTCTAGATATAGATGACGGTTGTACAACGACGGATCTCGTTTGTCTGGATATAGAAGACGCTTGTACAACGACGTATCTCGTTAGTCTAGATATAGAAAACGGTTGTACAACGACGGATCTCGTTAGTCTAGATATAGAAGACGGTTGTACAGACGGATCTCGTTAGTCTAGATATAGAAGACAGTTGTACAGACGGATCTCGTTAGTCTAGATATTGAAGACGGTTGTACAACGACGGATCTCGGTAGTCTAGATATAGAAGACGGTTGCACAACGAGAGATCTCGTTAGTCTAGATATAGAAGACGGTTGTACAACGACGGATCTACGTAGTCTAGATATAGAAAACGGTTGTACAGACGGATCTCGTTAGTCTAGATATAGAAGACGGTTGTACAGACGGATCTCGTTAGTCTAGATATTGAAGACGTTTGTCCAACGACGTATCTCGTTAGTCTAGATATAGAAGACGGTTGTACAACGACGGATCTCGTTAGTCTAGATATAGAAGACGGTTTTACAACGACGGATCTCGTTAGTCTAGATATAGAAGACGGTTGTACAACGACGGATCTCGTTAGTCGAGATATAGAAGACGGTTGTACAACGACGGATCTCGTTAGTCTAGATATAGAAAACGGTTGTACAGATGGATCTCGTTAGTCTAGATATAGAAGACCGTTGTACAGACGGATCTCGTTAGTCTAGATATAGAAGACGGTTGTACAACGACGGATCTCGTTAGTCTAGATATAGAAGACGGTTGTACAGACGGATCTCGTTAGCCTAGATATAGAAGACGGTTGTACAACGAGAGATCTCGTTAGTCGAGATATAGAAGACGGTTGTACAACGACGGATATCGTTAGTCTAGATATAGAAGACGGTTGTACAGACGGATCTCGTTAGTCTAGATATAGAAGACGGTTGTACAACGACGGATATCGTTAGTCTAGACATAGAAGACGGTTGTACAACGACGGATCTCGTTAGTCTAGATATAGAAGACGGTTGTACAACGACGGATCTCGGTAGTCTAGATATAGAAAACGGTTGTACAGACGGATCTCGTTAGTCTAGATATAGAAGACGGTTGTACAACGACGGATCTCGTTAGTCTAGTTATAGAAGACGGTTGTACAGACGGATCTCGTTAGTCTAGATATAGAAAACGGTTGTACAGACGTATCTCGTTAGTCTTGATATAAAAGAGGGTTGTTCAGACGGATCTCGTTAGTCTAGATATTGAAGACGGTTGTACAGACGGATCTCGTTAGTCTAGATATAGAAGACGGTTGCACAACGAGAGATCTCGTTAGTCTAGATATAGAAAACGGTTGTACAGACGTATCTCTCGTTAGTCTAGATATTGAAGACGTTTGTCCAAGGACGTATCTCGCTAGTCTAGATATAGAAGACGGTTGTACAACGACGGATCTCGTTAGTCTAGATATAGATGACGGTTGTACAACGACGGATCTCGTTAGTCTGGATATAGAAGACGCTTGTACAACGACGTATCTCGTTAGTCTAGATATAGAAGACGGTTGTACAGACGGATCACGTTAGTCTAGATATTGAAGACGTTTGTCCAACGACGGATCTCGTTAGTCTAGATATAGAAGACGGTTGTACAGACGGATCTCGTTAGTCTTGATATAAAAGAGGGTTGTTCAGACGGATCTCGTTAGTCTAGATATTGAAGACGGTTGTACAGACGGATCTCGTTAGTCTAGATATAGAAGACGGTTGCACAACGAGAGATCTCGTTAGTCTAGATATAGAAGACGGTTGTACAACGACGGATCTGGGTAGTCTAGATATAGAAAACGGTTGTACAGATGGATCTCGTTAGTCTAGATATAGAAGACGGTTGTACAGACGGATCTCGTTAGTCTAGATATAGAAGACGGTTGTACAACGACGGATCTCGTTAGTCTAGATATAGAAGACGATTGTACAACGACGGATCTCGTTAGTCTAGATATAGAAGACGGTTGTACAGACGGATCTCGTTAGTCTAGATATAGAAAACGGTTGTACAGACGTATCTCTCGTTGGTCTAGATATTGAAGACGTTTGTCCAACGACGTATCTCGCTAGTCTAGACATAGAAGACGGTTGTACAACGACGGATCTCGTTAGTCTAGATATAGATGACGGTTGTACAACGACGGATCTCGTTAGTCTGGATATAGAAGACGCTTGTACAACGACGTATCTCGTTAGTCTAGATATAGAAGACGGTTGTACAGACGGATCACGTTAGTCTAGATATTGAAGACGTTTGTCCAACGACGGATCTCGTTAGTCTAGATATAGAAGACGGTTGTACAACGACGGATCTCGTTAGTCTAGATATAGAAGACGGTTGTACAGACGGATCTCGTTAGCCTAGATATAGAAGACGGTTGTACAACGAGAGATCTCGTTAGTCGAGATATAGAAGACGGTTGTACAACGACGGATATCGTTAGTCTAGATATAGAAGACGGTTGTACAGACGGATCTCGTTAGTCTAGATATAGAAGACGGTTGTACAACGACGGATATCGTTAGTCTAGACATAGAAGACGGTTGTACAACGACGGATCTCGTTAGTCTAGATATAGAAGACGGTTGTACAACGACGGATCTCGGTAGTCTAGATATAGAAAACGGTTGTACAGACGGATCTCGTTAGTCTAGATATAGAAGACGGTTGTACAACGACGGATCTCGTTAGTCTAGTTATAGAAGACGGTTGTACAACGACGGATCTCGTTAGTCTAGATATAGAAGACGATTGTACAACGACGGATCTCGTTAGTCTAGATATAGAAGACGGTTGTACAGACGGATCTCGTTAGTCTAGATGTAGAAGACGGTTGTACAGACGGATCTCGTTAGTCTAGATATAGAAAACGGTTGTACAGACGTATCTCTCGTTAGTCTCGATATTGAAGACGTTTGTCCAACGACGTATCTCGCTAGTCTAGATATAGAAGACGGTTGTACAACGACGGATCTCGTTAGTCTAGATATAGATGACGGTTGTACAACGACGGATCTCGTTAGTCTGGATATAGAAGACGCTTGTACAACGACGTATCTCGTTAGTCTAGATATAGAAGACGGTTGTACAGACGGATCACGTTAGTCTAGATATTGAAGACGTTTGTCCAACGACGGATCTCGTTAGTCTAGATATAAAAGACGGTTGTACAGACGGATCTCGTTAGTCTTGATATAAAAGAGGGTTGTTCAGACGGATCTCGTTAGTCTAGATATTGAAGACGGTTGTACAGACGGATCTCGTTAGTCTAGATATAGAAGACGGTTGCACAACGAGAGATCTCGTTAGTCTAGATATAGAAGACGGTTGTACAACGACGGATCTCGGTAGTCTAGATATAGAAAACGGTTGTACAGATGGATCTCGTTAGTCTAGATATAGAAGACGGTTGTACCGACGGATCTCGTTAGTCTAGATATAGAAGACGGTTGTACAACGACGGATCTCGTAAGTCTAAATATAGAAGACGATTGTACAACGACGGATCTCGTTAGTCTAGATATAGAAGACGGTTGTACAGACGGATCTCGTTAGTCTAGATATAGAAGACGGTTGTACAGACGGATCTCGTTAGTCTAGATATAGAAAACGGTTGTACAGACGTATCTCTCGTTAGTCTAGATATTGAAGACGTTTGTCCAACGACGTATCTCGTTAGTCTAGATATAGAAGACGCTTGTACAACGACGGATCTCGTTAGTCTAGATATAGAAAACGGTTGTACAACGACGGATCTCGTTAGTCTAGATATAGAAGACGGTTGTACAGACGGATCTCGTTAGTCTAGATATAGAAGACAGTTGTACAGACGGATCTCGTTAGTCTAGATATTGAAGACGGTTGTACAACGACGGATCTCGGTAGTCTAGATATAGAAAACGGTTGTACAGACGGATCTCGTTAGTCTAGATATTGAAGACGTTTGTCCAACGACGTATCTCGTTAGTCTAGATATAGAAGACGGTTGTACAACGACGGATCTCGTTAGTCTAGATATAGAAGACGGTTGTACAACGACGGATCTCGTTAGTCTAGATATAGAAGACGGTTGTACAACGACGGATCTCTTTAGTATAGATATAGAAGACGGTTGTACAACGACGGATCTCGTTAGTCTAGATATAGAAGACGGTTGTACAGACGGATCTCGTTAGTCTAGATATTGAAGACGTTTGTCCAACAACGTATCTCGTTAGTCTAGATATAGAAGACGGTTGTACAACGAGAGATCTCGTTAGTCGAGATATAGAAGACGGTTGTACAACGACGGATCTCGTTAGTCTAGATATAGAAGACGGTTGTACAACGAGAGATCTCGTTAGTCGAGATATAGAAGACGGTTGTACAACGACGGATCTCGTTAGTCTAGATATAGAAGACGGTTGTACAGACGGATCTCGTTAGTCTAGATATTGAAGACGGTTGTACAGACGGATCTCGTTAGTCTAGATATAGAAGACGGTTGCACAACGAGAGATCTCGTTAGTCTAGATCAGGGGGCTACAAGTCTGTGCACGACTTTAAGGCAGCGTTAGTACTGCCATCTGGACTAAGGACCGTTGTCCCCGAACTAAAATTCAATATGGCCGTTCATGAAGTGTGAGAGTGATCGTTAGTGTGAGCACGTTCAGGCGTAAGCATTGGTGTGGAAAGCATCGTGGCGCCTGAACGTGCTCACACTACGACCACTCAGGGCGGTATTCTCAGTCGTTGCTTAAGACTTAAGATCGTCTTATGCATTTGGTATCCTTTACTAGTCTATGAGATTAGTAGAGGATGCCGCATGCTTAAGACGATCTTAAGAACAAGCAACGACTGAGAATACCGGCCTCACACACTTCATGAACGGCCATATTGAATTTTAGTTCGGGGACAACGGTCCTTATTCCAGATGGCAGTACTAACGCTGCCTTAAAGTCGTGCACAGAGTTGTAGCCCCCTGGTCTAGATATAGAAGACGGTTGTACAACGACGGATCTCGGTAGTCTAGATATAGAAGACGGTTGTACAGACGGATCTCGTTAGTCTAGATATAGAAGGCGGTTGCACAACGAGAGATCTCGTTAGTCGAGATATAGAAGACGGTTGTACAACGACGGATATCGTTAGTCTAGATATAGAAGACGGTTGTACAGACGGATCTCGTTAGTCTAGATATAGAAGACGGTTGTACAACGACGGATATCGTTAGTCTAGACATAGAAGACGGTTGTACAACGACGGATCTCGTTAGTCTAGATATAGAAGACGGTTGTACAACGACGGATCTCGGTAGTCTAGATATAGAAAACGGTTGTACAGACGGATCTCGTTAGTCTAGATATAGAAGACGGTTGTACAACGACGGATCTCGTTAGTCTAGTTATAGAAGACGGTTGTACAACGACGGATCTCGTTAGTCTAGATATAGAAGACGATTGTACAACGACGGATCTCGTTAGTCTAGATATAGAAGACGGTTGTACAGACGGATCTCGTTAGTCTAGATGTAGAAGACGGTTGTACAGACGGATCTCGTTAGTCTAGATATAGAAAACGGTTGTACAGACGTATCACTCGTTAGTCTAGATATTGAAGACGTTTGTCCAACGACGTATCTCGCTAGTCTAGATATAGAAGACGGTTGTACAACGACGGATCTCGTTAGTCTAGATATAGATGACGGTTGTACAACGACGGATCTCGTTAGTCTGGATATAGAAGACGCTTGTACAACGACGTATCTCGTTAGTCTAGATATAGAAGACGGTTGTACAGACGGATCACGTTAGTCTAGATATTGAAGACGTTTGTCCAACGACGGATCTCGTTAGTCTAGATATAGAAGACGGTTGTACAGACGGATCTCGTTAGTCTTGATATAAAAGAGGGTTGTTCAGACGGATCTCGTTAGTCTAGATATTGAAGACGGTTGTACAGACGGATCTCGTTAGTCTAGATATAGAAGACGGTTGCACAACGAGAGATCTCGTTAGTCTAGATATAGAAGACGGTTGTACAACGACGGATCTGGGTAGTCTAGATATAGAAAACGGTTGTACAGATGGATCTCGTTAGTCTAGATATAGAAGACGGTTGTACAGACGGATCTCGTTAGTCTAGATATAGAAGACGGTTGTACAACGACGGATCTCGTTAGTCTAGATATAGAAGACGATTGTACAACGACGGATCTCGTTAGTCTAGATATAGAAGACGGTTGTACAGACGGATCTCGTTAGTCTAGATATAGAAAACGGTTGTACAGACGTATCTCTCGTTAGTCTAGATATTGAAGACGTTTGTCCAACGACGTATCTCGCTAGTCTAGACATAGAAGACGGTTGTACAACGACGGATCTCGTTAGTCTAGATATAGATGACGGTTGTACAACGACGGATCTCGTTAGTCTGGATATAGAAGACGCTTGTACAACGACGTATCTCGTTAGTCTAGATATAGAAGACGGTTGTACAGACGGATCACGTTAGTCTAGATATTGAAGACGTTTGTCCAACGACGGATCTCGTTAGTCTAGATATAGAAGACGGTTGTACAACGACGGATCTCGTTAGTCTAGATATAGAAGACGGTTGTACAGACGGATCTCGTTAGCCTAGATATAGAAGACGGTTGTACAACGAGAGATCTCGTTAGTCGAGATATAGAAGACGGTTGTACAACGACGGATATCGTTAGTCTAGATATAGAAGACGGTTGTACAGACGGATCTCGTTAGTCTAGATATAGAAGACGGTTGTACAACGACGGATATCGTTAGTCTAGACATAGAAGACGGTTGTACAACGACGGATCTCGTTAGTCTAGATATAGAAGACGGTTGTACAACGACGGATCTCGGTAGTCTAGATATAGAAAACGGTTGTACAGACGGATCTCGTTAGTCTAGATATAGAAGACGGTTGTACAACGACGGATCTCGTTAGTCTAGTTATAGAAGACGGTTGTACAACGACGGATCTCGTTAGTCTAGATATAGAAGACGATTGTACAACGACGGATCTCGTTAGTCTAGATATAGAAGACGGTTGTACAGACGGATCTCGTTAGTCTAGATGTAGAAGACGGTTGTACAGACGGATCTCGTTAGTCTAGATATAGAAAACGGTTGTACAGACGTATCTCTCGTTAGTCTAGATATTGAAGACGTTTGTCCAACGACGTATCTCGCTAGTCTAGATATAGAAGACGGTTGTACAACGACGGATCTCGTTAGTCTAGATATAGATGACGGTTGTACAACGACGGATCTCGTTAGTCTGGATATAGAAGACGCTTGTACAACGACGTATCTCGTTAGTCTAGATATAGAAGACGGTTGTACAGACGGATCACGTTAGTCTAGATATTGAAGACGTTTGTCCAACGACGGATCTCGTTAGTCTAGATATAAAAGACGGTTGTACAGACGGATCTCGTTAGTCTTGATATAAAAGAGGGTTGTTCAGACGGATCTCGTTAGTCTAGATATTGAAGACGGTTGTACAGACGGATCTCGTTAGTCTAGATATAGAAGACGGTTGCACAACGAGAGATCTCGTTAGTCTAGATATAGAAGACGGTTGTACAACGACGGATCTCGGTAGTCTAGATATAGAAAACGGTTGTACAGATGGATCTCGTTAGTCTAGATATAGAAGACGGTTGTACCGACGGATCTCGTTAGTCTAGATATAGAAGACGGTTGTACAACGACGGATCTCGTAAGTCTAAATATAGAAGACGATTGTACAACGACGGATCTCGTTAGTCTAGATATAGAAGACGGTTGTACAGACGGATCTCGTTAGTCTAGATATAGAAGACGGTTGTACAGACGGATCTCGTTAGTCTAGATATAGAAAACGGTTGTACAGACGTATCTCTCGTTAGTCTAGATATTGAAGACGTTTGTCCAACGACGTATCTCGTTAGTCTAGATATAGAAGACGCTTGTACAACGACGGATCTCGTTAGTCTAGATATAGAAAACGGTTGTACAACGACGGATCTCGTTAGTCTAGATATAGAAGACGGTTGTACAGACGGATCTCGTTAGTCTAGATATAGAAGACAGTTGTACAGACGGATCTCGTTAGTCTAGATATTGAAGACGGTTGTACAACGACGGATCTCGGTAGTCTAGATATAGAAAACGGTTGTACAGACGGATCTCGTTAGTCTAGATATTGAAGACGTTTGTCCAACGACGTATCTCGTTAGTCTAGATATAGAAGACGGTTGTACAACGACGGATCTCGTTAGTCTAGATATAGAAGACGGTTGTACAACGACGGATCTCGTTAGTCTAGATATAGAAGACGGTTGTACAACGACGGATCTCTTTAGTATAGATATAGAAGACGGTTGTACAACGACGGATCTCGTTAGTCTAGATATAGAAGACGGTTGTACAGACGGATCTCGTTAGTCTAGATATTGAAGACGTTTGTCCAACAACGTATCTCGTTAGTCTAGATATAGAAGACGGTTGTACAACGAGAGATCTCGTTAGTCGAGATATAGAAGACGGTTGTACAACGACGGATCTCGTTAGTCTAGATATAGAAGACGGTTGTACAACGAGAGATCTCGTTAGTCGAGATATAGAAGACGGTTGTACAACGACGGATCTCGTTAGTCTAGATATAGAAGACGGTTGTACAGACGGATCTCGTTAGTCTAGATATTGAAGACGGTTGTACAGACGGATCTCGTTAGTCTAGATATAGAAGACGGTTGCACAACGAGAGATCTCGTTAGTCTAGATCAGGGGGCTACAAGTCTGTGCACGACTTTAAGGCAGCGTTAGTACTGCCATCTGGACTAAGGACCGTTGTCCCCGAACTAAAATTCAATATGGCCGTTCATGAAGTGTGAGAGTGATCGTTAGTGTGAGCACGTTCAGGCGTAAGCATTGGTGTGGAAAGCATCGTGGCGCCTGAACGTGCTCACACTACGACCACTCAGGGCGGTATTCTCAGTCGTTGCTTAAGACTTAAGATCGTCTTATGCATTTGGTATCCTTTACTAGTCTATGAGATTAGTAGAGGATGCCGCATGCTTAAGACGATCTTAAGAACAAGCAACGACTGAGAATACCGGCCTCACACACTTCATGAACGGCCATATTGAATTTTAGTTCGGGGACAACGGTCCTTATTCCAGATGGCAGTACTAACGCTGCCTTAAAGTCGTGCACAGAGTTGTAGCCCCCTGGTCTAGATATAGAAGACGGTTGTACAACGACGGATCTCGGTAGTCTAGATATAGAAGACGGTTGTACAGACGGATCTCGTTAGTCTAGATATAGAAGGCGGTTGCACAACGAGAGATCTCGTTAGTCGAGATATAGAAGACGGTTGTACAACGACGGATATCGTTAGTCTAGATATAGAAGACGGTTGTACAGACGGATCTCGTTAGTCTAGATATAGAAGACGGTTGTACAACGACGGATATCGTTAGTCTAGACATAGAAGACGGTTGTACAACGACGGATCTCGTTAGTCTAGATATAGAAGACGGTTGTACAACGACGGATCTCGGTAGTCTAGATATAGAAAACGGTTGTACAGACGGATCTCGTTAGTCTAGATATAGAAGACGGTTGTACAACGACGGATCTCGTTAGTCTAGTTATAGAAGACGGTTGTACAACGACGGATCTCGTTAGTCTAGATATAGAAGACGATTGTACAACGACGGATCTCGTTAGTCTAGATATAGAAGACGGTTGTACAGACGGATCTCGTTAGTCTAGATGTAGAAGACGGTTGTACAGACGGATCTCGTTAGTCTAGATATAGAAAACGGTTGTACAGACGTATCTCTCGTTAGTCTAGATATTGAAGACGTTTGTCCAACGACGTATCTCGCTAGTCTAGATATAGAAGACGGTTGTACAACGACGGATCTCGTTAGTCTAGATATAGATGACGGTTGTACAACGACGGATCTCGTTAGTCTGGATATAGAAGACGCTTGTACAACGACGTATCTCGTTAGTCTAGATATAGAAGACGGTTGTACAGACGGATCACGTTAGTCTAGATATTGAAGACGTTTGTCCAACGACGGATCTCGTTAGTCTAGATATAAAAGACGGTTGTACAGACGGATCTCGTTAGTCTTGATATAGAAGAGGGTTGTTCAGACGGATCTCGTTAGTCTAGATATTGAAGACGGTTGTACAGACGGATCTCGTTAGTCTAGATATAGAAGACGGTTGCACAACGAGAGATCTCGTTAGTCTAGATATAGAAGACGGTTGTACAACGACGGATCTCGGTAGTCTAGATATAGAAAACGGTTGTACAGATGGATCTCGTTAGTCTAGATATAGAAGACGGTTGTACCGACGGATCTCGTTAGTCTAGATATAGAAGACGGTTGTACAACGGCGGATCTCGTAAGTCTAAATATAGAAGACGATTGTACAACGACGGATCTCGTTAGTCTAGATATAGAAGACGGTTGTACAGACGGATCTCGTTAGTCTAGATATAGAAGACGGTTGTACAGACGGATCTCGTTAGTCTAGATATAGAAAACGGTTGTACAGACGGATCTCGTTAGTCTAGATATAGAAGACGGTTGTACAACGACGGATCTCGTTAGTCTAGTTATAGAAGACGGTTGTACAACGACGGATCTCGTTAGTCTAGATATAGAAGACGATTGTACAACGACGGATCTCGTTAGTCTAGATATAGAAGACGGTTGTACAGACGGATCTCGTTAGTCTAGATGTAGAAGACGGTTGTACAGACGGATCTCGTTAGTCTAGATATAGAAAACGGTTGTACAGACGTATCTCTCGTTAGTCTAGATATTGAAGACGTTTGTCCAACGACGTATCTCGCTAGTCTAGATATAGAAGACGGTTGTACAACGACGGATCTCGTTAGTCTAGATATAGAAGACGGTTGTACAGACGGATCTCGTTAGTCTAGATATAGAAGACAGTTGTACAGACGGATCTCGTTAGTCTAGATATTGAAGACGGTTGTACAACGACGGATCTCGGTAGTCTAGATATAGAAAACGGTTGTACAGACGGATCTCGTTAGTCTAGATATTGAAGACGTTTGTCCAACGACGTATCTCGTTAGTCTAGATATAGAAGACGGTTGTACAACGACGGATCTCGTTAGTCTAGATATAGAAGACGGTTGTACAACGACGGATCTCGTTAGTCTAGATATAGAAGACGGTTGTACAACAACGTATCTCGTTAGTCTAGATATAGAAGACGGTTGTACAACGAGAGATCTCGTTAGTCGAGATATAGAAGACGGTTGTACAACGACGGATCTCGTTAGTCTAGATATAGAAGACGGTTGTACAACGAGAGATCTCGTTAGTCGAGATATAGAAGACGGTTGTACAACGACGGATCTCGTTAGTCTAGATATAGAAGACGGTTGTACAACAACGTATCTCGTTAGTCTAGATATAGAAGACGGTTGTACAACGAGAGATCTCGTTAGTCGAGATATAGAAGACGGTTGTACAACGACGGATCTCGTTAGTCTAGATATAGAAGACGGTTGTACAACGAGAGATCTCGTTAGTCGAGATATAGAAGACGGTTGTACAACGACGGATCTCGTTAGTCTAGATATAGAAGACGGTTGTACAGACGGATCTCGTTAGTCTAGATATTGAAGACGGTTGTACAGACGGATCTCGTTAGTCTAGATATAGAAGACGGTTGCACAACGAGAGATCTCGTTAGTCTAGATCAGGGGGCTACAAGTCTGTGCACGACTTTAAGGCAGCGTTAGTACTGCCATCTGGACTAAGGACCGTTGTCCCCGAACTAAAATTCAATATGGCCGTTCATGAAGTGTGAGAGTGATCGTTAGTGTGAGCACGTTCAGGCGTAAGCATTGGTGTGGAAAGCATCGTGGCGCCTGAACGTGCTCACACTACGACCACTCAGGGCGGTATTCTCAGTCGTTGCTTAAGACTTAAGATCGTCTTATGCATTTGGTATCCTTTACTAGTCTATGAGATTAGTAGAGGATGCCGCATGCTTAAGACGATCTTAAGAACAAGCAACGACTGAGAATACCGGCCTCACACACTTCATGAACGGCCATATTGAATTTTAGTTCGGGGACAACGGTCCTTATTCCAGATGGCAGTACTAACGCTGCCTTAAAGTCGTGCACAGAGTTGTAGCCCCCTGGTCTAGATATAGAAGACGGTTGTACAACGACGGATCTCGGTAGTCTAGATATAGAAGACGGTTGTACAGACGGATCTCGTTAGTCTAGATATAGAAGGCGGTTGCACAACGAGAGATCTCGTTAGTCGAGATATAGAAGACGGTTGTACAACGACGGATCTCGTTAGTCTAGATATAGAAGACGGTTGTACAACAAGAGATCTCGTTAGTCGAGATATAGAAGACGGTTGTACAACGACGGATCTCGTTAGTCTAGATATAGAAGACGGTTGTACAGACGGATCTCGTTAGTCTAGATATTGAAGACGGTTATACAGACGGATCTCGTTAGTCTAGATATAGAAGACGGTTGCACAACGAGTGATCTCGTTAGTCTAGATATAGAAGACGGTTGTACAACGACGGATCTACGTAGTCTAGATATAGAAAACGGTTGTACAGACGGATCTCGTTAGTATAGATATAGAAGACGGTTGTACAGACGGATCTCGTTAGTCTAGATATTGAAGACGTTTGTCCAACGACGTATCTCGTTAGTCTAGATATAGAAGACGGTTGTACAACGAGAGATCTCGTTAGTCGAGATATAGAAGACGGTTGTACAACGACGGATCTCGTTAGTCTAGATATAGAAGACGGTTGTACAACAAGAGATCTCGTTAGTCGAGATATAGAAGACGGTTGTACAACGACGGATCTCGTTAGTCTAGATATAGAAGACGGTTGTACAGACGGATCTCGTTAGTCTAGATATTGAAGACGGTTGTACAGACGGATCTCGTTAGTCTAGATATAGAAGACGGTTGCACAACGAGTGATCTCGTTAGTCTAGATATAGAAGACGGTTGTACAACGACGGATCTACGTAGTCTAGATATAGAAAACGGTTGTACAGACGGATCTCGTTAGTCTAGATATAGAAGACGGTTGTACAGACGGATCTCGTTAGTCTAGATATTGAAGACGTTTGTCCAACGACGTATCTCGTTAGTCTAGATATAGAAGACGGTTGTACAACGAGAGATCTCGTTAGTCGAGATATAGAAGACGCTTGTACAACGACGGATCTCGTTAGTCTAGATATAGAAGACGGTTGTACAACGAGAGATCTCGTTAGTCGAGATATAGAAGACGGTTGTACAACGACGGATCTCGTTAGTCTAGATATAGAAGACGGTTGTACAGACGGATCTCGTTAGTCTAGATATAGAAGACAGTTGCACAACGAGAGATCTCGTTAGTCTAGATATAGAAGACGGTTGTACAACGACGGATCTCGGTAGTCTAGATATAGAAAACGGTTGTACAGACGGATCTCGTTAGTCTAGACATAGAAGACGGTTGCACAGACGGATCTCGTTAGTCTAGATATAGAAGACGGTTGTACAACGACGGATCTCGTTAGTCTAGATATAGAAGACGGTTGTACAACGAGAGATCTCGTTAGTCGAGATATAGAAGACGGTTGTACAACGACGGATCAGGTTAGTCTGGATATAGAAGACGGTTGTACAGACGGATCTCGTTAGTCTAGATATAGAAGACGGTTGTACAGACGGATCTCTTTAGTATAGATATAGAAGACGGTTGTACAACGACGGATCTCGTTAGTCTAGATATAGAAAACGGTTGTACAGACGCATCTCGTTAGTCTAGATATTGAAGACGTTTGTCCAACGACGTATCTCGTTAGTCTAGATATAGAAGACGGTTGTACAACGACGGATCTCGTTAGTCTAGATATAGAAGACGGTTGTACAACGACGGATCTCGTTAGTCTAGATATAGAAGACGGTTGTACAACGACGGATCTCGTTAGTCTAGATATAGAAAACGGTTGTACAACGACGGATCTCGGTAGTCTAGATATAGAAAACGGTTGTACAGACGGATCTCGTTAGTCTAGATATAGAAGACGGTTGTACAACGACGGATCTCGTTAGTCTAGTTATAGAAGACGGTTGTACAACGACGGATCTCGTTAGTCTAGATATAGAAGACGATTGTACAACGACGGATCTCGTTAGTCTAGATATAGAAGACGGTTGTACAGACGGATCTCGTTAGTCTAGATATAGAAGACGGTTGTACAGACGGATCTCGTTAGTCTAGATATAGAAAACGGTTGTACAGACGTATCTCTCGTTAGTCTAGATATTGAAGACGTTTGTCCAACGACGTATCTCGCTAGTCTAGATATAGAAGACGGTTGTACAACGACGGATCTCGTTAGTCTAGATATAGATGACGGTTGTACAACGACGGATCTCGTTAGTCTGGATATAGAAGACGTTTGTACAACGACGTATCTCGTTAGTCTAGATATAGAAGACGGTTGTACAGACGGATCACGTTAGTCTAGATATAGAAGACGTTTGTCCAACGACGGATCTCGTTAGTCTAGATATAAAAGACGGTTGTACAGACGGATCTCGTTAGTCTTGATATAAAAGAGGGTTGTTCAGACGGATCTCGTTAGTCTAGATATTGAAGACGGTTGTACAGACGGATCTCGTTAGTCTAGATATAGAAGACGGTTGCACAACGAGAGATCTCGTTAGTCTAGATATAGAAGACGGTTGTACAACGACGGATCTCGGTAGTCTAGATATAGAAAACGGTTGTACAGATGGATCTCGTTAGTCTAGATATAGAAGACGGTTGTACAGACGGATCTCGTTAGTCTAGATATAGAAGACGGTTGTACAACGACGGATCTCGTAAGTCTAGATATAGAAGACGATTGTACAACGACGGATCTCGTTAGTCTAGATATAGAAGACGGTTGTACAGACGGATCTCGTTAGTCTAGATATAGAAGACGGTTGTACAGACGGATCTCGTTAGTCTAGATATAGAAAACGGTTGTACAGACGTATCTCTCGTTAGTCTAGATATTGAAGACGTTTGTCCAACGACGTATCTCGTTAGTCTAGATATAGAAGACGCTTGTACAACGACGGATCTCGTTAGTCTAGATATAGAAAACGGTTGTACAACGACGGATCTCGTTAGTCTAGATATAGAAGACGGTTGTACAGACGGATCTCGTTAGTCTAGATATAGAAGACAGTTGTACAGACGGATCTCGTTAGTCTAGATATTGAAGACGGTTGTACAACGACGGATCTCGGTAGTCTAGATATAGAAAACGGTTGTACAGGCGGATCTCGTTAGTCTAGATATTGAAGACGTTTGTCCAACAACGTATCTCGTTAGTCTAGATATAGAAGACGGTTGTACAACGAGAGATCTCGTTAGTCGAGATATAGAAGACGGTTGTACAACGACGGATCTCGTTAGTCTAGATATAGAAGACGGTTGTACAACGAGAGATCTCGTTAGTCGAGATATAGAAGACGGTTGTACAATGACGGATCTCTTTAGTATAGATATAGAAGACGGTTGTACAGACGGATCTCGTTAGTCTAGATATTGAAGACGTTTGTCCAACGACGTATCTCGTTAGTCTAGATATAGAAGACGCTTGTACAACGACGGATCTCGTTAGTCTAGATATAGAAAACGGTTGTACAACGACGGATCTCGTTAGTCTAGATATAGAAGACGGTTGTACAGACGGATCTCGTTAGTCTAGATATTGAAGACGGTTGTACAGACGGATCTCGTTAGTCTAGATATAGAAAACGGTTGTACAGACGTATCTCTCGTTAGTCTAGATATTGAAGACGTTTGTCCAACGACGTATCTCGTTAGTCTAGATATAGAAGACGGTTGTACAACGACGGATCTCGTTAGTCTAGATATAGAAGACGGTTGTACAACAAGAGATCTCGTTAGTCGAGATATAGAAGACGGTTGTACAACGACGGATCTCGTTAGTCTAGATATAGAAGACGGTTGTACAGACGGATCTCGTTAGTCTAGATATTGAAGACGGTTGTACAGACGGATCTCGTTAGTCTAGATATAGAAGACGGTTGCACAACGAGTGATCTCGTTAGTCTAGATATAGAAGACGGTTGTACAACGACGGATCTACGTAGTCTAGATATAGAAAACGGTTGTACAGACGGATCTCGTTAGTCTAGATATAGAAGACGGTTGTACAGACGGATCTCGTTAGTCTAGATATTGAAGACGTTTGTCCAACGACGTATCTCGTTAGTCTAGATATAGAAGACGGTTGTACAACGAGAGATCTCGTTAGTCGAGATATAGAAGACGCTTGTACAACGACGGATCTCGTTAGTCTAGATATAGAAGACGGTTGTACAACGAGAGATCTCGTTAGTCGAGATATAGAAGACGGTTGTACAACGACGGATCTCGTTAGTCTAGATATAGAAGACGGTTGTACAGACGGATCTCGTTAGTCTAGATATAGAAGACAGTTGCACAACGAGAGATCTCGTTAGTCTAGATATAGAAGACGGTTGTACAACGACGGATCTCGGTAGTCTAGATATAGAAAACGGTTGTACAGACGGATCTCGTTAGTCTAGACATAGAAGACGGTTGCACAGACGGATCTCGTTAGTCTAGATATAGAAGACGGTTGTACAACGACGGATCTCGTTAGTCTAGATATAGAAGACGGTTGTACAACGAGAGATCTCGTTAGTCGAGATATAGAAGACGGTTGTACAACGACGGATCAGGTTAGTCTGGATATAGAAGACGGTTGTACAGACGGATCTCGTTAGTCTAGATATAGAAGACGGTTGTACAGACGGATCTCTTTAGTATAGATATAGAAGACGGTTGTACAACGACGGATCTCGTTAGTCTAGATATAGAAAACGGTTGTACAGACGCATCTCGTTAGTCTAGATATTGAAGACGTTTGTCCAACGACGTATCTCGTTAGTCTAGATATAGAAGACGGTTGTACAACGACGGATCTCGTTAGTCTAGATATAGAAGACGGTTGTACAACGACGGATCTCGTTAGTCTAGATATAGAAGACGGTTGTACAACGACGGATCTCGTTAGTCTAGATATAGAAAACGGTTGTACAACGACGGATCTCGGTAGTCTAGATATAGAAAACGGTTGTACAGACGGATCTCGTTAGTCTAGATATAGAAGACGGTTGTACAACGACGGATCTCGTTAGTCTAGTTATAGAAGACGGTTGTACAACGACGGATCTCGTTAGTCTAGATATAGAAGACGATTGTACAACGACGGATCTCGTTAGTCTAGATATAGAAGACGGTTGTACAGACGGATCTCGTTAGTCTAGATATAGAAGACGGTTGTACAGACGGATCTCGTTAGTCTAGATATAGAAAACGGTTGTACAGACGTATCTCTCGTTAGTCTAGATATTGAAGACGTTTGTCCAACGACGTATCTCGCTAGTCTAGATATAGAAGACGGTTGTACAACGACGGATCTCGTTAGTCTAGATATAGATGACGGTTGTACAACGACGGATCTCGTTAGTCTGGATATAGAAGACGTTTGTACAACGACGTATCTCGTTAGTCTAGATATAGAAGACGGTTGTACAGACGGATCACGTTAGTCTAGATATAGAAGACGTTTGTCCAACGACGGATCTCGTTAGTCTAGATATAAAAGACGGTTGTACAGACGGATCTCGTTAGTCTTGATATAAAAGAGGGTTGTTCAGACGGATCTCGTTAGTCTAGATATTGAAGACGGTTGTACAGACGGATCTCGTTAGTCTAGATATAGAAGACGGTTGCACAACGAGAGATCTCGTTAGTCTAGATATAGAAGACGGTTGTACAACGACGGATCTCGGTAGTCTAGATATAGAAAACGGTTGTACAGATGGATCTCGTTAGTCTAGATATAGAAGACGGTTGTACAGACGGATCTCGTTAGTCTAGATATAGAAGACGGTTGTACAACGACGGATCTCGTAAGTCTAGATATAGAAGACGATTGTACAACGACGGATCTCGTTAGTCTAGATATAGAAGACGGTTGTACAGACGGATCTCGTTAGTCTAGATATAGAAGACGGTTGTACAGACGGATCTCGTTAGTCTAGATATAGAAAACGGTTGTACAGACGTATCTCTCGTTAGTCTAGATATTGAAGACGTTTGTCCAACGACGTATCTCGTTAGTCTAGATATAGAAGACGCTTGTACAACGACGGATCTCGTTAGTCTTGATATAGAAAACGGTTGTACAACGACGGATCTCGTTAGTCTAGATATAGAAGACGGTTGTACAGACGGATCTCGTTAGTCTAGATATAGAAGACAGTTGTACAGACGGATCTCGTTAGTCTAGATATTGAAGACGGTTGTACAACGACGGATCTCGGTAGTCTAGATATAGAAAACGGTTGTACAGACGGATCTCGTTAGTCTAGATATTGAAGACGTTTGTCCAACAACGTATCTCGTTAGTCTAGATATAGAAGACGGTTGTACAACGAGAGATCTCGTTAGTCGAGATATAGAAGACGGTTGTACAACGACGGATCTCGTTAGTCTAGATATAGAAGACGGTTGTACAACGAGAGATCTCGTTAGTCGAGATATAGAAGACGGTTGTACAATGACGGATCTCTTTAGTATAGATATAGAAGACGGTTGTACAGACGGATCTCGTTAGTCTAGATATTGAAGACGTTTGTCCAACGACGTATCTCGTTAGTCTAGATATAGAAGACGGTTGTACAACGACGGATCTCGTTAGTCTAGATATAGAAGACGGTTGTACAACGACGGATCTCGTTAGTCTAGATATAGAAGACGGTTGTACAACGACGGATCTCTTTAGTATAGATATAGAAGACGGTTGTACAACGACGGATCTCGTTAGTCTAGATATAGAAGACGGTTGTACAACGACGGATCTACGTAGTCTAGATATAGAAAACGGTTGTACAGACGGATCTCGTTAGTCTAGATATAGAAGACGGTTGTACAGACGGATCTCGTTAGTCTAGATATTGAAGACGTTTGTCCAACGACGTATCTCGTTAGTCTAGATATAGAAGGCGGTTGCACAACGAGAGATCTCGTTAGTCTAGATATAGAAGACGTTTGTACAACGACGGATCTCGGTAGTCTAGATATAGAAAACGGTTGTACAGACGGATCTCGTTAGTCTAGATATTGAAGACGTTTGTCCAACGACGTATCTCGTTAGTCTAGATATAGAAGACGGTTGTACAACGACGGATCTCGTTAGTCTAGATATAGAAGACGGTTTTACAACGACGGATCTCGTTAGTCTAGATATAGAAGACGGTTGTACAACGACGGATCTCGTTAGTCTAGATATAGAAAACGGTTGTACAACGACGGATCTCGTTAGTCTAGATATAGAAGACGGTTGTACAGACGGATCTCGTTAGTCTAGATATAGAAGACAGTTGTACAGACGGATCTCGTTAGTCTAGATATTGAAGACGATTGTCCAACGACGTATCTCGTTAGTCTAGATATAGAAGACGGTTGTACAACGATAGATCTCGTTAGTCGAGATATAGAAGACGGTTGAACAACGACGGATCTCGTTAGTCTAGATATAGAAGACGGTTGTACAACGACGGATCTCGTTAGTCTAGTTATAGAAGACGGTTGTACAACGACGGATCTCGTTAGTCTAGATATAGAAGACGATTGTACAACGACGGATCTCGTTAGTCTAGATATAGAAGACGGTTGTACAGACGGATCTCGTTAGTCTAGATATAGAAAACGGTTGTACAGACGTATCTCTCGTTAGTCAAGATATTGAAGACGTTTGTCCAACGACGTATCTCGCTAGTCTAGATATAGAAGACGGTTGTACAACGACGGATCTCTTTAGTCTAGATATAGATGACGGTTGTACAACGACGGATCTCGTTAGTCTAGTTATAGAAGACGGTTGTACAACGACGGATCTCGTTAGTCTAGATATAGAAGACGATTGTACAACGACGGATCTCGTTAGTCTGGATATAGAAGACGCTTGTACAACGACGTATCTCGTTAGTCTAGATATAGAAAACGGTTGTACAACGACGGATCTCGTTAGTCTAGATATAGAAGACGGTTGTACAGACGGATCTCGTTAGTCTAGATATAGAAGACAGTTGTACAGACGGATCTCGTTAGTCTAGATATTGAAGACGGTTGTACAACGACGGATCTCGGTAGTCTAGATATAGAAGACGGTTGCACAACGAGAGATCTCGTTAGTCTAGATATAGAAGACGGTTGTACAACGACGGATCTACGTAGTCTAGATATAGAAAACGGTTGTACAGACGGATCTCGTTAGTCTAGATATAGAAGACGGTTGTACAGACGGATCTCGTTAGTCTAGATATTGAAGACGTTTGTCCAACGACGTATCTCGTTAGTCTAGATATAGAAGGCGGTTGCACAACGAGAGATCTCGTTAGTCTAGATATAGAAGACGGTTGTACAACGACGGATCTCGGTAGTCTAGATATAGAAAACGGTTGTACAGACGGATCTCGTTAGTCTAGATATTGAAGACGTTTGTCCAACGACGTATCTCGTTAGTCTAGATATAGAAGACGGTTGTACAACGACGGATCTCGTTAGTCTAGATATAGAAGACGGTTTTACAACGACGGATCTCGTTAGTCTAGATATAGAAGACGGTTGTACAACGACGGATCTCGTTAGTCGAGATATAGAAGACGGTTGTACAACGACGGATCTCGTTAGTCTAGATATAGAAAACGGTTGTACAGATGGATCTCGTTAGTCTAGATATAGAAGACCGTTGTACAGACGGATCTCGTTAGTCTAGATATAGAAGACGGTTGTACAACGACGGATCTCGTTAGTCTAGATATAGAAGACGATTGTACAACGACGGATCTCGTTAGTCTAGATATAGAAGACGGTTGTACAGACGGATCTCGTTAGTCTAGATATAGAAAACGGTTGTACAGACGGATCTCGTTAGTCTAGATATTGAAGACGTTTGTCCAACGACGTATCTCGCTAGTCTAGATATAGAAGACGGTTGTACAACGACGGATCTCGTTAGCCTAGATATAGAAGACGGTTGTACAGACGGATCTCGTTAGCCTAGATATAGAAGACGGTTGTACAACGAGAGATCTCGTTAGTCGAGATATAGAAGACGGTTGTACAACGACGGATCTCGTTAGTCTAGATATAGAAGACGGTTGTACAGACGGATCTCGTTAGTCTAGATATAGAAGACGGTTGTACAACGACGGATATCGTTAGTCTAGACATAGAAGACGGTTGTACAACGACGGATCTCGTTAGTCTAGATATAGAAGACGGTTGTACAGACGGATCTCGTTAGTCTAGATATAGAAGACGGTTGCACAACGAGAGATCTCGTTAGTCTAGATATAGAAGACGGTTGTACAGCGACGGATCTCGTTAGTCTGGATATAGAAGACGGTTGTACAGACGGATCTCGTTAGTCTAGATATAGAAGACGGTTGTACAGACGGATCTCTTTAGTATAGATCAGGCATGGAACTAAAGTGAACGCAGCGGCCGATTTTCGGAGGCAACGCCTCCTTTCTCCCGCCGCGCGTCTTTGTCCCCGCGGCGGGCCTAGGAGCTTCGAGCGCCTCAGACCCGTACCATATGAATCGCGCGTGGCGCATTGGGGCGACATTGTATCAATAGGTTTCCACATCGACCCAGAGAGCACGATTGTCGATGCGTTTTTGTTTTGTCAACGCGCCACGCGCGGTTCACGTGGTACGGGCCTGAGGCGTTCCACGAACCTGGGCCGCCGCGGGGGCCAAGACGCGCGGCGGGAGAAAGGAGGCGTTGCGTCCGAAAAACGGCCGCTGCGTTCACTTTAGTTCCATGCCTGGTATAGATATAGAAGACGGTTGTACAACGACGGATCTCGTTAGTCTAGATATAGAAAACGGTTGTACAGACGTATCTCTCGTTAGTCTAGATATTGAAGACGTTTGTCCAACGACGTATCTCGTTAGTCTAGATATAGAAGACGCTTGTACAACGACGGATCTCGTTAGTCTAGATATAGAAAACGGTTGTACAACGACGGATCTCGTTAGTCTAGATATAGAAGACGGTTGTACAGACGGATCTCGTTAGTCTAGATATAGAAGACAGTTGTACAGACGGATCTCGTTAGTCTAGATATTGAAGACGGTTGTACAACGACGGATCTCGGTAGTCTAGATATAGAAGACGGTTGCACAACGAGAGATCTCGTTAGTCTAGATATAGAAGACGGTTGTACAACGACGGATCTACGTAGTCTAGATATAGAAAACGGTTGTACAGACGGATCTCGTTAGTCTAGATATAGAAGACGTTTGTCCAACGACGTATCTCGTTAGTCTAGATATAGAAGGCGGTTGCACAACGAGAGATCTCGTTAGTCTAGATATAGAAGACGGTTGTACAACGACGGATCTCTTTAGTCTAGATATAGATGACGGTTGTACAACGACGGATCTCGTTTGTCTGGATATAGAAAACGGTTGTACAGACGTATCTCTCGTTAGTCTAGATATTGAAGACGTTTGTCCAACGACGTATCTCGTTAGTCTAGATATAGAAGACGCTTGTACAACGACGGATCTCGTTAGTCTAGATATAGAAAACGGTTGTACAACGACGGATCTCGTTAGTCTAGATATAGAAGACGGTTGTACAGACGGATCTCGTTAGTCTAGATATAGAAGACAGTTGTACAGACGGATCTCGTTAGTCTAGATATTGAAGACGGTTGTACAACGACGGATCTCGGTAGTCTAGATATAGAAGACGGTTGCACAACGAGAGATCTCGTTAGTCTAGATATAGAAGACGGTTGTACAACGACGGATCTACGTAGTCTAGATATAGAAAACGGTTGTACAGACGTATCTCTCGTTAGTCTAGATATTGAAGACGTTTGTCCAACGACGTATCTCGTTAGTCTAGATATAGAAGACGCTTGTACAACGACGGATCTCGTTAGTCTAGATATAGAAAACGGTTGTACAACGACGGATCTCGTTAGTCTAGATATAGAAGACGGTTGTACAGACGGATCTCGTTAGTCTAGATATAGAAGACAGTTGTACAGACGGATCTCGTTAGTCTAGATATTGAAGACGGTTGTACAACGACGGATCTCGGTAGTCTAGATATAGAAGACGGTTGCACAACGAGAGATCTCGTTAGTCTAGATATAGAAGACGGTTGTACAACGACGGATCTACGTAGTCTAGATATAGAAAACGGTTGTACAGACGGATCTCGTTAGTCTAGATATAGAAGACGTTTGTCCAACGACGTATCTCGTTAGTCTAGATATAGAAGGCGGTTGCACAACGAGAGATCTCGTTAGTCTAGATATAGAAGACGGTTGTACAACGACGGATCTCTTTAGTCTAGATATAGATGACGGTTGTACAACGACGGATCTCGTTTGTCTGGATATAGAAGACGCTTGTACAACGACGTATCTCGTTAGTCTAGATATAGAAAACGGTTGTACAACGACGGATCTCGTTAGTCTAGATATAGAAGACGGTTGTACAGACGGATCTCGTTAGTCTAGATATAGAAAACGGTTGTACAGACGTATCTCTCGTTAGTCAAGATATTGAAGACGTTTGTCCAACGACGTATCTCGTTAGTCTAGATATAGAAGACGGTTGTACAACGACGGATCTCGTTAGTCTAGATATAGAAGACGGTTTTACAACGACGGATCTCGTTAGTCTAGATATAGAAGACGGTTGTACAACGACGGATCTCGTTAGTCTAGATATAGAAAACGGTTGTACAACGACGGATCTCGTTAGTCTAGATATAGAAGACGGTTGTACAGACGGATCTCGTTAGTCTAGATATAGAAGACAGTTGTACAGACGGATCTCGTTAGTCTAGATATTGAAGACGATTGTCCAACGACGTATCTCGTTAGTCTAGATATAGAAGACGGTTGTACAACGATAGATCTCGTTAGTCGAGATATAGAAGACGGTTGAACAACGACGGATCTCGTTAGTCTAGATATAGAAGACGGTTGTACAACGACGGATCTCGTTAGTCTAGTTATAGAAGACGGTTGTACAACGACGGATCTCGTTAGTCTAGATATAGAAGACGATTGTACAACGACGGATCTCGTTAGTCTAGATATAGAAGACGGTTGTACAGACGGATCTCGTTAGTCTAGATATAGAAAACGGTTGTACAGACGTATCTCTCGTTAGTCAAGATATTGAAGACGTTTGTCCAACGACGTATCTCGCTAGTCTAGATATAGAAGACGGTTGTACAACGACGGATCTCTTTAGTCTAGATATAGATGACGGTTGTACAACGACGGATCTCGTTTGTCTGGATATAGAAGACGCTTGTACAACGACGGATCTCGTTAGTCTAGATATAGAAGACGGTTGTACAGACGGATCTCGTTAGTCTAGATATAGAAGACGGTTGTACAACGACGGATATCGTTAGTCTAGACATAGAAGACGGTTGTACAACGACGGATCTCGTTAGTCTAGATATAGAAGACGGTTGTACAGACGGATCTCGTTAGTCTAGATATAGAAGACGGTTGCACAACGAGAGATCTCGTTAGTCTAGATATAGAAGACGGTTGTACAGCGACGGATCTCGTTAGTCTGGATATAGAAGATGGTTGTACAGACGGATCTCGTTAGTCTAGATATTGAAGACGTTTGTCCAACGACGTATCTCGTTAGTCTAGATATAGAAGGCGGTTGCACAACGAGAGATCTCGTTAGTCTAGATATAGAAGACGTTTGTACAACGACGGATCTCGGTAGTCTAGATATAGAAAACGGTTGTACAGACGGATCTCGTTAGTCTAGATATTGAAGACGTTTGTCCAACGACGTATCTCGTTAGTCTAGATATAGAAGACGGTTGTACAACGACGGATCTCGTTAGTCTAGATATAGAAGACGGTTTTACAACGACGGATCTCGTTAGTCTAGATATAGAAGACGGTTGTACAACGACGGATCTCGTTAGTCTAGATATAGAAAACGGTTGTACAACGACGGATCTCGTTAGTCTAGATATAGAAGACGGTTGTACAGACGGATCTCGTTAGTCTAGATATAGAAGACAGTTGTACAGACGGATCTCGTTAGTCTAGATATTGAAGACGATTGTCCAACGACGTATCTCGTTAGTCTAGATATAGAAGACGGTTGTACAACGATAGATCTCGTTAGTCGAGATATAGAAGACGGTTGAACAACGACGGATCTCGTTAGTCTAGATATAGAAGACGGTTGTACAACGACGGATCTCGTTAGTCTAGTTATAGAAGACGGTTGTACAACGACGGATCTCGTTAGTCTAGATATAGAAGACGATTGTACAACGACGGATCTCGTTAGTCTAGATATAGAAGACGGTTGTACAGACGGATCTCGTTAGTCTAGATATAGAAAACGGTTGTACAGACGTATCTCTCGTTAGTCAAGATATTGAAGACGTTTGTCCAACGACGTATCTCGCTAGTCTAGATATAGAAGACGGTTGTACAACGACGGATCTCTTTAGTCTAGATATAGATGACGGTTGTACAACGACGGATCTCGTTAGTCTAGTTATAGAAGACGGTTGTACAACGACGGATCTCGTTAGTCTAGATATAGAAGACGATTGTACAACGACGGATCTCGTTAGTCTGGATATAGAAGACGCTTGTACAACGACGTATCTCGTTAGTCTAGATATAGAAAACGGTTGTACAACGACGGATCTCGTTAGTCTAGATATAGAAGACGGTTTTACAACGACGGATCTCGTTAGTCTAGATATAGAAGACGGTTGTACAACGAGAGATCTCGTTAGTCGAGATATAGAAGACGGTTGTACAACGACGGATCTCGTTAGTCTAGATATAGAAGACGGTTGTACAACGAGAGATCTCGTTAGTCGAGATATAGAAGACGGTTGTACAATGACGGATCTCTTTAGTATAGATATAGAAGACGGTTGTACAGACGGATCTCGTTAGTCTAGATATTGAAGACGTTTGTCCAACGACGTATCTCGTTAGTCTAGATATAGAAGACGGTTGTACAACGACGGATCTCGTTAGTCTAGATATAGAAGACGGTTGTACAACGACGGATCTCGTTAGTCTAGATATAGAAGACGGTTGTACAACGACGGATCTCTTTAGTATAGATATAGAAGACGGTTGTACAACGACGGATCTCGTTAGTCTAGATATAGAAGACGGTTGTACAACGACGGATCTACGTAGTCTAGATATAGAAAACGGTTGTACAGACGGATCTCGTTAGTCTAGATATAGAAGACGGTTGTACAGACGGATCTCGTTAGTCTAGATATTGAAGACGTTTGTCCAACGACGTATCTCGTTAGTCTAGATATAGAAGGCGGTTGCACAACGAGAGATCTCGTTAGTCTAGATATAGAAGACGTTTGTACAACGACGGATCTCGGTAGTCGAGATATAGAAGACGGTTGTACAACGACGGATCTCGTTAGTCTAGATATAGAAGACGGTTGTACAACGAGAGATCTCGTTAGTCGAGATATAGAAGACGGTTGTACAATGACGGATCTCTTTAGTATAGATATAGAAGACGGTTGTACAGACGGATCTCGTTAGTCTAGATATTGAAGACGTTTGTCCAACGACGTATCTCGTTAGTCTAGATATAGAAGACGGTTGTACAACGACGGATCTCGTTAGTCTAGATATAGAAGACGGTTGTACAACGACGGATCTCTTTAGTATAGATATAGAAGACGGTTGTACAACGACGGATCTCGTTAGTCTAGATATTGAAGACGTTTGTCCAACGACGTATCTCGTTAGTCTAGATATAGAAGACGGTTGTACAACGACGGATCTCGTTAGTCTAGATATAGAAGACGGTTTTACAACGACGGATCTCGTTAGTCTAGATATAGAAGACGGTTGTACAACGACGGATCTCGTTAGTCTAGATATAGAAAACGGTTGTACAACGACGGATCTCGTTAGTCTAGATATAGAAGACGGTTGTACAGACGGATCTCGTTAGTCTAGATATAGAAGACAGTTGTACAGACGGATCTCGTTAGTCTAGACATTGAAGACGATTGTCCAACGACGTATCTCGTTAGTCTAGATATAGAAGACGGTTGTACAACGATAGATCTCGTTAGTCGAGATATAGAAGACGGTTGAACAACGACGGATCTCGTTAGTCTAGATATAGAAGACGGTTGTACAACGACGGATCTCGTTAGTCTAGTTATAGAAGACGGTTGTACAACGACGGATCTCGTTAGTCTAGATATAGAAGACGATTGTACAACGACGGATCTCGTTAGTCTAGATATAGAAGACGGTTGTACAGACGGATCTCGTTAGTCTAGATATAGAAAACGGTTGTACAGACGTATCTCTCGTTAGTCAAGATATTGAAGACGTTTGTCCAACGACGTATCTCGCTAGTCTAGATATAGAAGACGGTTGTACAACGACGGATCTCTTTAGTCTAGATATAGATGACGGTTGTACAACGACGGATCTCGTTAGTCTAGTTATAGAAGACGGTTGTACAACGACGGATCTCGTTAGTCTAGATATAGAAGACGATTGTACAACGACGGATCTCGTTAGTCTGGATATAGAAGACGCTTGTACAACGACGTATCTCGTTAGTCTAGATATAGAAAACGGTTGTACAACGACGGATCTCGTTAGTCTAGATATAGAAGACGGTTGTACAGACGGATCTCGTTAGTCTAGATATAGAAGACAGTTGTACAGACGGATCTCGTTAGTCTAGATATTGAAGACGGTTGTACAACGACGGATCTCGGTAGTCTAGATATAGAAGACGGTTGCACAACGAGAGATCTCGTTAGTCTAGATATAGAAGACGGTTGTACAACGACGGATCTACGTAGTCTAGATATAGAAAACGGTTGTACAGACGGATCTCGTTAGTCTAGATATAGAAGACGGTTGTACAGACGGATCTCGTTAGTCTAGATATTGAAGACGTTTGTCCAACGACGTATCTCGTTAGTCTAGATATAGAAGGCGGTTGCACAACGAGAGATCTCGTTAGTCTAGATATAGAAGACGGTTGTACAACGACGGATCTCGGTAGTCTAGATATAGAAAACGGTTGTACAGACGGATCTCGTTAGTCTAGATATTGAAGACGTTTGTCCAACGACGTATCTCGTTAGTCTAGATATAGAAGACGGTTGTACAACGACGGATCTCGTTAGTCTAGATATAGAAGACGGTTTTACAACGACGGATCTCGTTAGTCTAGATATAGAAGACGGTTGTACAACGACGGATCTCGTTAGTCGAGATATAGAAGACGGTTGTACAACGACGGATCTCGTTAGTCTAGATATAGAAAACGGTTGTACAGATGGATCTCGTTAGTCTAGATATAGAAGACCGTTGTACAGACGGATCTCGTTAGTCTAGATATAGAAGACGGTTGTACAACGACGGATCTCGTTAGTCTAGATATAGAAGACGATTGTACAACGACGGATCTCGTTAGTCTAGATATAGAAGACGGTTGTACAGACGGATCTCGTTAGTCTAGATATAGAAAACGGTTGTACAGACGGATCTCGTTAGTCTAGATATTGAAGACGTTTGTCCAACGACGTATCTCGCTAGTCTAGATATAGAAGACGGTTGTACAACGACGGATCTCGTTAGCCTAGATATAGAAGACGGTTGTACAGACGGATCTCGTTAGCCTAGATATAGAAGACGGTTGTACAACGAGAGATCTCGTTAGTCGAGATATAGAAGACGGTTGTACAACGACGGATCTCGTTAGTCTAGATATAGAAGACGGTTGTACAGACGGATCTCGTTAGTCTAGATATAGAAGACGGTTGTACAACGACGGATATCGTTAGTCTAGACATAGAAGACGGTTGTACAACGACGGATCTCGTTAGTCTAGATATAGAAGACGGTTGTACAGACGGATCTCGTTAGTCTAGATATAGAAGACGGTTGCACAACGAGAGATCTCGTTAGTCTAGATATAGAAGACGGTTGTACAGCGACGGATCTCGTTAGTCTGGATATAGAAGACGGTTGTACAGACGGATCTCGTTAGTCTAGATATAGAAGACGGTTGTACAGACGGATCTCTTTAGTATAGATCAGGCATGGAACTAAAGTGAACGCAGCGGCCGATTTTCGGAGGCAACGCCTCCTTTCTCCCGCCGCGCGTCTTTGTCCCCGCGGCGGGCCTAGGAGCTTCGAGCGCCTCAGACCCGTACCATATGAATCGCGCGTGGCGCATTGGGGCGACATTGTATCAATAGGTTTCCACATCGACCCAGAGAGCACGATTGTCGATGCGTTTTTGTTTTGTCAACGCGCCACGCGCGGTTCACGTGGTACGGGCCTGAGGCGTTCCACGAACCTGGGCCGCCGCGGGGGCCAAGACGCGCGGCGGGAGAAAGGAGGCGTTGCGTCCGAAAAACGGCCGCTGCGTTCACTTTAGTTCCATGCCTGGTATAGATATAGAAGACGGTTGTACAACGACGGATCTCGTTAGTCTAGATATAGAAAACGGTTGTACAGACGTATCTCTCGTTAGTCTAGATATTGAAGACGTTTGTCCAACGACGTATCTCGTTAGTCTAGATATAGAAGACGCTTGTACAACGACGGATCTCGTTAGTCTAGATATAGAAAACGGTTGTACAACGACGGATCTCGTTAGTCTAGATATAGAAGACGGTTGTACAGACGGATCTCGTTAGTCTAGATATAGAAGACAGTTGTACAGACGGATCTCGTTAGTCTAGATATTGAAGACGGTTGTACAACGACGGATCTCGGTAGTCTAGATATAGAAGACGGTTGCACAACGAGAGATCTCGTTAGTCTAGATATAGAAGACGGTTGTACAACGACGGATCTACGTAGTCTAGATATAGAAAACGGTTGTACAGACGGATCTCGTTAGTCTAGATATAGAAGACGTTTGTCCAACGACGTATCTCGTTAGTCTAGATATAGAAGGCGGTTGCACAACGAGAGATCTCGTTAGTCTAGATATAGAAGACGGTTGTACAACGACGGATCTCTTTAGTCTAGATATAGATGACGGTTGTACAACGACGGATCTCGTTTGTCTGGATATAGAAAACGGTTGTACAGACGTATCTCTCGTTAGTCTAGATATTGAAGACGTTTGTCCAACGACGTATCTCGTTAGTCTAGATATAGAAGACGCTTGTACAACGACGGATCTCGTTAGTCTAGATATAGAAAACGGTTGTACAACGACGGATCTCGTTAGTCTAGATATAGAAGACGGTTGTACAGACGGATCTCGTTAGTCTAGATATAGAAGACAGTTGTACAGACGGATCTCGTTAGTCTAGATATTGAAGACGGTTGTACAACGACGGATCTCGGTAGTCTAGATATAGAAGACGGTTGCACAACGAGAGATCTCGTTAGTCTAGATATAGAAGACGGTTGTACAACGACGGATCTACGTAGTCTAGATATAGAAAACGGTTGTACAGACGTATCTCTCGTTAGTCTAGATATTGAAGACGTTTGTCCAACGACGTATCTCGTTAGTCTAGATATAGAAGACGCTTGTACAACGACGGATCTCGTTAGTCTAGATATAGAAAACGGTTGTACAACGACGGATCTCGTTAGTCTAGATATAGAAGACGGTTGTACAGACGGATCTCGTTAGTCTAGATATAGAAGACAGTTGTACAGACGGATCTCGTTAGTCTAGATATTGAAGACGGTTGTACAACGACGGATCTCGGTAGTCTAGATATAGAAGACGGTTGCACAACGAGAGATCTCGTTAGTCTAGATATAGAAGACGGTTGTACAACGACGGATCTACGTAGTCTAGATATAGAAAACGGTTGTACAGACGGATCTCGTTAGTCTAGATATAGAAGACGTTTGTCCAACGACGTATCTCGTTAGTCTAGATATAGAAGGCGGTTGCACAACGAGAGATCTCGTTAGTCTAGATATAGAAGACGGTTGTACAACGACGGATCTCTTTAGTCTAGATATAGATGACGGTTGTACAACGACGGATCTCGTTTGTCTGGATATAGAAGACGCTTGTACAACGACGTATCTCGTTAGTCTAGATATAGAAAACGGTTGTACAACGACGGATCTCGTTAGTCTAGATATAGAAGACGGTTGTACAGACGGATCTCGTTAGTCTAGATATAGAAAACGGTTGTACAGACGTATCTCTCGTTAGTCAAGATATTGAAGACGTTTGTCCAACGACGTATCTCGTTAGTCTAGATATAGAAGACGGTTGTACAACGACGGATCTCGTTAGTCTAGATATAGAAGACGGTTTTACAACGACGGATCTCGTTAGTCTAGATATAGAAGACGGTTGTACAACGACGGATCTCGTTAGTCTAGATATAGAAAACGGTTGTACAACGACGGATCTCGTTAGTCTAGATATAGAAGACGGTTGTACAGACGGATCTCGTTAGTCTAGATATAGAAGACAGTTGTACAGACGGATCTCGTTAGTCTAGATATTGAAGACGATTGTCCAACGACGTATCTCGTTAGTCTAGATATAGAAGACGGTTGTACAACGATAGATCTCGTTAGTCGAGATATAGAAGACGGTTGAACAACGACGGATCTCGTTAGTCTAGATATAGAAGACGGTTGTACAACGACGGATCTCGTTAGTCTAGTTATAGAAGACGGTTGTACAACGACGGATCTCGTTAGTCTAGATATAGAAGACGATTGTACAACGACGGATCTCGTTAGTCTAGATATAGAAGACGGTTGTACAGACGGATCTCGTTAGTCTAGATATAGAAAACGGTTGTACAGACGTATCTCTCGTTAGTCAAGATATTGAAGACGTTTGTCCAACGACGTATCTCGCTAGTCTAGATATAGAAGACGGTTGTACAACGACGGATCTCTTTAGTCTAGATATAGATGACGGTTGTACAACGACGGATCTCGTTTGTCTGGATATAGAAGACGCTTGTACAACGACGGATCTCGTTAGTCTAGATATAGAAGACGGTAGTACAGACGGATCTCGTTAGTCTAGATATAGAAGACGGTTGTACAACGACGGATATCGTTAGTCTAGACATAGAAGACGGTTGTACAACGACGGATCTCGTTAGTCTAGATATAGAAGACGGTTGTACAGACGGATCTCGTTAGTCTAGATATAGAAGACGGTTGCACAACGAGAGATCTCGTTAGTCTAGATATAGAAGACGGTTGTACAGCGACGGATCTCGTTAGTCTGGATATAGAAGATGGTTGTACAGACGGATCTCGTTAGTCTAGATATTGAAGACGTTTGTCCAACGACGTATCTCGTTAGTCTAGATATAGAAGGCGGTTGCACAACGAGAGATCTCGTTAGTCTAGATATAGAAGACGTTTGTACAACGACGGATCTCGGTAGTCTAGATATAGAAAACGGTTGTACAGACGGATCTCGTTAGTCTAGATATTGAAGACGTTTGTCCAACGACGTATCTCGTTAGTCTAGATATAGAAGACGGTTGTACAACGACGGATCTCGTTAGTCTAGATATAGAAGACGGTTTTACAACGACGGATCTCGTTAGTCTAGATATAGAAGACGGTTGTACAACGACGGATCTCGTTAGTCTAGATATAGAAAACGGTTGTACAACGACGGATCTCGTTAGTCTAGATATAGAAGACGGTTGTACAGACGGATCTCGTTAGTCTAGATATAGAAGACAGTTGTACAGACGGATCTCGTTAGTCTAGATATTGAAGACGATTGTCCAACGACGTATCTCGTTAGTCTAGATATAGAAGACGGTTGTACAACGATAGATCTCGTTAGTCGAGATATAGAAGACGGTTGAACAACGACGGATCTCGTTAGTCTAGATATAGAAGACGGTTGTACAACGACGGATCTCGTTAGTCTAGTTATAGAAGACGGTTGTACAACGACGGATCTCGTTAGTCTAGATATAGAAGACGATTGTACAACGACGGATCTCGTTAGTCTAGATATAGAAGACGGTTGTACAGACGGATCTCGTTAGTCTAGATATAGAAAACGGTTGTACAGACGTATCTCTCGTTAGTCAAGATATTGAAGACGTTTGTCCAACGACGTATCTCGCTAGT
This sequence comes from Andrena bicolor, assembly GCA_960531205.1. Classification (NCBI taxonomy): domain Eukaryota; kingdom Metazoa; phylum Arthropoda; class Insecta; order Hymenoptera; family Andrenidae; genus Andrena; species Andrena bicolor. The sequence goes on along the minus strand of CAUIJW010000172.1, from coordinate 328,492 downwards.
CTAGATATAGAAGACGGTTGTACAACGACGGATCTCTTTAGTCTAGATATAGATGACGGTTGTACAACGACGGATCTCGTTAGTCTAGTTATAGAAGACGGTTGTACAACGACGGATCTCGTTAGTCTAGATATAGAAGACGATTGTACAACGACGGATCTCGTTAGTCTGGATATAGAAGACGCTTGTACAACGACGTATCTCGTTAGTCTAGATATAGAAAACGGTTGTACAACGACGGATCTCGTTAGTCTAGATATAGAAGACGGTTTTACAACGACGGATCTCGTTAGTCTAGATATAGAAGACGGTTGTACAACGACGGATCTCGTTAGTCGAGATATAGAAGACGGTTGTACAACGACGGATCTCGTTAGTCTAGATATAGAAAACGGTTGTACAGATGGATCTCGTTAGTCTAGATATAGAAGACCGTTGTACAGACGGATCTCGTTAGTCTAGATATAGAAGACGGTTGTACAACGACGGATCTCGTTAGTCTAGATATAGAAGACGATTGTACAACGACGGATCTCGTTAGTCTAGATATAGAAGACGGTTGTACAGACGGATCTCGTTAGTCTAGATATAGAAAACGGTTGTACAGACGGATCTCGTTAGTCTAGATATTGAAGACGTTTGTCCAACGACGTATCTCGCTAGTCTAGATATAGAAGACGGTTGTACAACGACGGATCTCGTTAGCCTAGATATAGAAGACGGTTGTACAGACGGATCTCGTTAGCCTAGATATAGAAGACGGTTGTACAACGAGAGATCTCGTTAGTCGAGATATAGAAGACGGTTGTACAACGACGGATCTCGTTAGTCTAGATATAGAAGACGGTTGTACAGACGGATCTCGTTAGTCTAGATATAGAAGACGGTTGTACAACGACGGATATCGTTAGTCTAGACATAGAAGACGGTTGTACAACGACGGATCTCGTTAGTCTAGATATAGAAGACGGTTGTACAGACGGATCTCGTTAGTCTAGATATAGAAGACGGTTGCACAACGAGAGATCTCGTTAGTCTAGATATAGAAGACGGTTGTACAGCGACGGATCTCGTTAGTCTGGATATAGAAGACGGTTGTACAGACGGATCTCGTTAGTCTAGATATAGAAGACGGTTGTACAGACGGATCTCTTTAGTATAGATCAGGCATGGAACTAAAGTGAACGCAGCGGCCGATTTTCGGAGGCAACGCCTCCTTTCTCCCGCCGCGCGTCTTTGTCCCCGCGGCGGGCCTAGGAGCTTCGAGCGCCTCAGACCCGTACCATATGAATCGCGCGTGGCGCATTGGGGCGACATTGTATCAATAGGTTTCCACATCGACCCAGAGAGCACGATTGTCGATGCGTTTTTGTTTTGTCAACGCGCCACGCGCGGTTCACGTGGTACGGGCCTGAGGCGTTCCACGAACCTGGGCCGCCGCGGGGGCCAAGACGCGCGGCGGGAGAAAGGAGGCGTTGCGTCCGAAAAACGGCCGCTGCGTTCACTTTAGTTCCATGCCTGGTATAGATATAGAAGACGGTTGTACAACGACGGATCTCGTTAGTCTAGATATAGAAAACGGTTGTACAGACGTATCTCTCGTTAGTCTAGATATTGAAGACGTTTGTCCAACGACGTATCTCGTTAGTCTAGATATAGAAGACGCTTGTACAACGACGGATCTCGTTAGTCTAGATATAGAAAACGGTTGTACAACGACGGATCTCGTTAGTCTAGATATAGAAGACGGTTGTACAGACGGATCTCGTTAGTCTAGATATAGAAGACAGTTGTACAGACGGATCTCGTTAGTCTAGATATTGAAGACGGTTGTACAACGACGGATCTCGGTAGTCTAGATATAGAAGACGGTTGCACAACGAGAGATCTCGTTAGTCTAGATATAGAAGACGGTTGTACAACGACGGATCTACGTAGTCTAGATATAGAAAACGGTTGTACAGACGGATCTCGTTAGTCTAGATATAGAAGACGTTTGTCCAACGACGTATCTCGTTAGTCTAGATATAGAAGGCGGTTGCACAACGAGAGATCTCGTTAGTCTAGATATAGAAGACGGTTGTACAACGACGGATCTCTTTAGTCTAGATATAGATGACGGTTGTACAACGACGGATCTCGTTTGTCTGGATATAGAAAACGGTTGTACAGACGTATCTCTCGTTAGTCTAGATATTGAAGACGTTTGTCCAACGACGTATCTCGTTAGTCTAGATATAGAAGACGCTTGTACAACGACGGATCTCGTTAGTCTAGATATAGAAAACGGTTGTACAACGACGGATCTCGTTAGTCTAGATATAGAAGACGGTTGTACAGACGGATCTCGTTAGTCTAGATATAGAAGACAGTTGTACAGACGGATCTCGTTAGTCTAGATATTGAAGACGGTTGTACAACGACGGATCTCGGTAGTCTAGATATAGAAGACGGTTGCACAACGAGAGATCTCGTTAGTCTAGATATAGAAGACGGTTGTACAACGACGGATCTACGTAGTCTAGATATAGAAAACGGTTGTACAGACGTATCTCTCGTTAGTCTAGATATTGAAGACGTTTGTCCAACGACGTATCTCGTTAGTCTAGATATAGAAGACGCTTGTACAACGACGGATCTCGTTAGTCTAGATATAGAAAACGGTTGTACAACGACGGATCTCGTTAGTCTAGATATAGAAGACGGTTGTACAGACGGATCTCGTTAGTCTAGATATAGAAGACAGTTGTACAGACGGATCTCGTTAGTCTAGATATTGAAGACGGTTGTACAACGACGGATCTCGGTAGTCTAGATATAGAAGACGGTTGCACAACGAGAGATCTCGTTAGTCTAGATATAGAAGACGGTTGTACAACGACGGATCTACGTAGTCTAGATATAGAAAACGGTTGTACAGACGTATCTCGTTAGTCTAGATATAGAAGACGTTTGTCCAACGACGTATCTCGTTAGTCTAGATATAGAAGGCGGTTGCACAACGAGAGATCTCGTTAGTCTAGATATAGAAGACGGTTGTACAACGACGGATCTCTTTAGTCTAGATATAGATGACGGTTGTACAACGACGGATCTCGTTTGTCTGGATATAGAAGACGCTTGTACAACGACGTATCTCGTTAGTCTAGATATAGAAAACGGTTGTACAACGACGGATCTCGTTAGTCTAGATATAGAAGACGGTTGTACAGACGGATCTCGTTAGTCTAGATATAGAAAACGGTTGTACAGACGTATCTCTCGTTAGTCAAGATATTGAAGACGTTTGTCCAACGACGTATCTCGTTAGTCTAGATATAGAAGACGGTTGTACAACGACGGATCTCGTTAGTCTAGATATAGAAGACGGTTTTACAACGACGGATCTCGTTAGTCTAGATATAGAAGACGGTTGTACAACGACGGATCTCGTTAGTCTAGATATAGAAAACGGTTGTACAACGACGGATCTCGTTAGTCTAGATATAGAAGACGGTTGTACAGACGGATCTCGTTAGTCTAGATATAGAAGACAGTTGTACAGACGGATCTCGTTAGTCTAGATATTGAAGACGATTGTCCAACGACGTATCTCGTTAGTCTAGATATAGAAGACGGTTGTACAACGATAGATCTCGTTAGTCGAGATATAGAAGACGGTTGAACAACGACGGATCTCGTTAGTCTAGATATAGAAGACGGTTGTACAACGACGGATCTCGTTAGTCTAGTTATAGAAGACGGTTGTACAACGACGGATCTCGTTAGTCTAGATATAGAAGACGATTGTACAACGACGGATCTCGTTAGTCTAGATATAGAAGACGGTTGTACAGACGGATCTCGTTAGTCTAGATATAGAAAACGGTTGTACAGACGTATCTCTCGTTAGTCAAGATATTGAAGACGTTTGTCCAACGACGTATCTCGCTAGTCTAGATATAGAAGACGGTTGTACAACGACGGATCTCTTTAGTCTAGATATAGATGACGGTTGTACAACGAGGGATCTCGTTTGTCTGGATATAGAAGACGCTTGTACAACGACGGATCTCGTTAGTCTAGATATAGAAGACGGTTGTACAGACGGATCTCGTTAGTCTAGATATAGAAGACGGTTGTACAACGACGGATATCGTTAGTCTAGACATAGAAGACGGTTGTACAACGACGGATCTCGTTAGTCTAGATATAGAAGACGGTTGTACAGACGGATCTCGTTAGTCTAGATATAGAAGACGGTTGCACAACGAGAGATCTCGTTAGTCTAGATATAGAAGACGGTTGTACAGCGACGGATCTCGTTAGTCTGGATATAGAAGATGGTTGTACAGACGGATCTCGTTAGTCTAGATATAGAAGACGGTTGTACAGACGGATCTCTTTAGTATAGATCAGGCATGGAACTAAAGTGAACGCAGCGGCCGATTTTCGGAGGCAACGCCTCCTTTCTCCCGCCGCGCGTCTTTGTCCCCGCGGCGGGCCTAGGAGCTTCGAGCGCCTCAGACCCGTACCATATGAATCGCGCGTGGCGCATTGGGGCGACATTGTATCAATAGGTTTCCACATCGACCCAGAGAGCACGATTGTCGATGCGTTTTTGTTTTGTCAACGCGCCACGCGCGGTTCACGTGGTACGGGCCTGAGGCGTTCCACGAACCTGGGCCGCCGCGGGGGCCAAGACGCGCGGCGGGAGAAAGGAGGCGTTGCGTCCGAAAAACGGCCGCTGCGTTCACTTTAGTTCCATGCCTGGTATAGATATAGAAGACGGTTGTACAACGACGGATCTCGTTAGTCTAGATATAGAAAACGGTTGTACAGACGTATCTCTCGTTAGTCTAGATATTGAAGACGTTTGTCCAACGACGTATCTCGTTAGTCTAGATATAGAAGACGCTTGTACAACGACGGATCTCGTTAGTCTAGATATAGAAAACGGTTGTACAACGACGGATCTCGTTAGTCTAGATATAGAAGACGGTTGTACAGACGGATCTCGTTAGTCTAGATATAGAAGACAGTTGTACAGACGGATCTCGTTAGTCTAGATATTGAAGACGGTTGTACAACGACGGATCTCGGTAGTCTAGATATAGAAGACGGTTGCACAACGAGAGATCTCGTTAGTCTAGATATAGAAGACGGTTGTACAACGACGGATCTACGTAGTCTAGATATAGAAAACGGTTGTACAGACGTATCTCGTTAGTCTAGATATAGAAGACGTTTGTCCAACGACGTATCTCGTTAGTCTAGATATAGAAGGCGGTTGCACAACGAGAGATCTCGTTAGTCTAGATATAGAAGACGGTTGTACAACGACGGATCTCTTTAGTCTAGATATAGATGACGGTTGTACAACGACGGATCTCGTTTGTCTGGATATAGAAGACGCTTGTACAACGACGTATCTCGTTAGTCTAGATATAGAAAACGGTTGTACAACGACGGATCTCGTTAGTCTAGATATAGAAGACGGTTGTACAGACGGATCTCGTTAGTCTAGATATAGAAAACGGTTGTACAGACGTATCTCTCGTTAGTCAAGATATTGAAGACGTTTGTCCAACGACGTATCTCGTTAGTCTAGATATAGAAGACGGTTGTACAACGACGGATCTCGTTAGTCTAGATATAGAAGACGGTTTTACAACGACGGATCTCGTTAGTCTAGATATAGAAGACGGTTGTACAACGACGGATCTCGTTAGTCTAGATATAGAAAACGGTTGTACAACGACGGATCTCGTTAGTCTAGATATAGAAGACGGTTGTACAGACGGATCTCGTTAGTCTAGATATAGAAGACAGTTGTACAGACGGATCTCGTTAGTCTAGATATTGAAGACGATTGTCCAACGACGTATCTCGTTAGTCTAGATATAGAAGACGGTTGTACAACGATAGATCTCGTTAGTCGAGATATAGAAGACGGTTGAACAACGACGGATCTCGTTAGTCTAGATATAGAAGACGGTTGTACAACGACGGATCTCGTTAGTCTAGTTATAGAAGACGGTTGTACAACGACGGATCTCGTTAGTCTAGATATAGAAGACGATTGTACAACGACGGATCTCGTTAGTCTAGATATAGAAGACGGTTGTACAGACGGATCTCGTTAGTCTAGATATAGAAAACGGTTGTACAGACGTATCTCTCGTTAGTCAAGATATTGAAGACGTTTGTCCAACGACGTATCTCGCTAGTCTAGATATAGAAGACGGTTGTACAACGACGGATCTCTTTAGTCTAGATATAGATGACGGTTGTACAACGAGGGATCTCGTTTGTCTGGATATAGAAGACGCTTGTACAACGACGGATCTCGTTAGTCTAGATATAGAAGACGGTTGTACAGACGGATCTCGTTAGTCTAGATATAGAAGACGGTTGTACAACGACGGATATCGTTAGTCTAGACATAGAAGACGGTTGTACAACGACGGATCTCGTTAGTCTAGATATAGAAGACGGTTGTACAGACGGATCTCGTTAGTCTAGATATAGAAGACGGTTGCACAACGAGAGATCTCGTTAGTCTAGATATAGAAGACGGTTGTACAGCGACGGATCTCGTTAGTCTGGATATAGAAGATGGTTGTACAGACGGATCTCGTTAGTCTAGATATAGAAGACGGTTGTACAGACGGATCTCTTTAGTATAGATCAGGCATGGAACTAAAGTGAACGCAGCGGCCGATTTTCGGAGGCAACGCCTCCTTTCTCCCGCCGCGCGTCTTTGTCCCCGCGGCGGGCCTAGGAGCTTCGAGCGCCTCAGACCCGTACCATATGAATCGCGCGTGGCGCATTGGGGCGACATTGTATCAATAGGTTTCCACATCGACCCAGAGAGCACGATTGTCGATGCGTTTTTGTTTTGTCAACGCGCCACGCGCGGTTCACGTGGTACGGGCCTGAGGCGTTCCACGAACCTGGGCCGCCGCGGGGGCCAAGACGCGCGGCGGGAGAAAGGAGGCGTTGCGTCCGAAAAACGGCCGCTGCGTTCACTTTAGTTCCATGCCTGGTATAGATATAGAAGACGGTTGTACAACGACGGATCTCGTTAGTCTAGATATAGAAAACGGTTGTACAGACGTATCTCTCGTTAGTCTAGATATTGAAGACGTTTGTCCAACGACGTATCTCGTTAGTCTAGATATAGAAGACGCTTGTACAACGACGGATCTCGTTAGTCTAGATATAGAAAACGGTTGTACAACGACGGATCTCGTTAGTCTAGATATAGAAGACGGTTGTACAGACGGATCTCGTTAGTCTAGATATAGAAGACAGTTGTACAGACGGATCTCGTTAGTCTAGATATTGAAGACGGTTGTACAACGACGGATCTCGGTAGTCTAGATATAGAAGACGGTTGCACAACGAGAGATCTCGTTAGTCTAGATATAGAAGACGGTTGTACAACGACGGATCTACGTAGTCTAGATATAGAAAACGGTTGTACAGACGGATCTCGTTAGTCTAGATATAGAAGACGTTTGTCCAACGACGTATCTCGTTAGTCTAGATATAGAAGGCGGTTGCACAACGAGAGATCTCGTTAGTCTAGATATAGAAGACGGTTGTACAACGACGGATCTCGGTAGTCTAGATATAGAAAACGGTTGTACAGACGGATCTCGTTAGTCTAGATATTGAAGACGTTTGTCCAACGACGTATCTCGTTAGTCTAGATATAGAAGACGGTTGTACAACGACGGATCTCGTTAGTCTAGATATAGAAGACGGTTTTACAACGACGGATCTCGTTAGTCTAGATATAGAAGACGGTTGTACAACGACGGATCTCGTTAGTCTAGATATAGAAAACGGTTGTACAACGACGGATCTCGTTAGTCTAGATATAGAAGACGGTTGTACAGACGGATCTCGTTAGTCTAGATATAGAAGACAGTTGTACAGACGGATCTCGTTAGTCTAGATATTGAAGACGATTGTCCAACGACGTATCTCGTTAGTCTAGATATAGAAGACGGTTGTACAACGATAGATCTCGTTAGTCGAGATATAGAAGACGGTTGAACAACGACGGATCTCGTTAGTCTAGATATAGAAGACGGTTGTACAACGACGGATCTCGTTAGTCTAGTTATAGAAGACGGTTGTACAACGACGGATCTCGTTAGTCTAGATATAGAAGAAGATTGTACAACGACGGATCTCGTTAGTCTAGATATAGAAGACGGTTGTACAGACGGATCTCGTTAGTCTAGATATAGAAAACGGTTGTACAGACGTATCTCTCCTTAGTCAAGATATTGAAGACGTTTGTCCAACGACGTATCTCGTTAGTCTAGATATAGAAGACGGTTGTACAACGACGGATCTCGGTAGTCTAGATATAGAAAACGGTTGTACAGATGGATCTCGTTAGTCTAGATATAGAAGACGGTTGTACAGACGGATCTCGTTAGCCTAGATATAGAAGACGGTTGTACAGACGGATCTCGTTAGCCTAGATATAGAAGACGGTTGTACAGACGGATCTCGTTAGTCTAGATATAGAAAACGGTTGTACAGACGTATCTCTCGTTAGTCTAGATATTGAAGACGTTTGTCCAACGACGTATCTCGCTAGTCTAAATATAGAAGACGGTTGTACAACGACGGATTTCGTTAGTCTAGATATAGAAGACGGTTGTACAACGACGGATCTCGTTAGTCTAGATATAGAAGACGGTTGTACAGACGGATAACGTTAGTCTAGATATAGAAGACAGTTGTACAGACGGATCTCGTTGGTCTAGATATTGAAGACGTTTGTCCAACGACGTATCTCGTTAGTCTAGATATAGAAGACGGTTGTACAACGATAGATCTCGTTAGTCGAGATATAGAAGACGGTTGTACAACGACGGATCTCGTTAGTCTAGATATAGAAGACGGTTGTACAGACGGATCTCGTTAGTCTAGATATAGAAGACGGTTGCGCAACGAGAGATCTCGTTAGTCGAGATATAGAAGACGGTTGTACAACGACGGATCTCGTTAGTCTAGATATAGAAAACGGTTGTATAGACGGATCTCGTTAGTCTAGATATAGAAGACGGTTGTACAACGAGAGATCTCGGTAGTCGAGATATAGAAGATGGTTGTACAACGACGGATCTCGTTAGTCTAGATATAGAAGACGGTTGTACAGACGGATCACGTTAGTCTAGATATTGAAAACGTTTGTCCAACGACGGATCTCGTTAGTCTAGATATAGAAGACGGTTGTACAGACGGATCTCGTTAGTCGAGATATAGAAGACGGTTGTACAGACGGATCTCGTTAGTCTAGATATTGAAGACGGTTGTACAACGACGGATCTCGTTAGTCTAGATATTGAAGACGGTTGTACAGACGGATCTCGTTAGTCTAGATATAGAAGACGGTTGCACAACGAGAGATCTCGTTAGTCTAGATATAGAAGACGGTTGTACAACGACGGATCTCGGTAGTCTAGATATAGAAGACGGTTGTACAGACGGATCTCGTTAGACTAGATATAGAAGAGGGTTGTACAACGACGGATCTCGTTAGTCTAGATATAGAAGACGGTTGTATATCGAGAGATCTCGTTAGTCTAGATATAGAAGACGGTTGTACAGACGGATCTCGTTAGTCTAGATATAGAAGACGGTTGTACAGACGGATCTCGTTAGTCTAGATATAGAAGACGGTTGTACAGACAGATCTCGTTAGTCTAGATATAGATGACGGTTGTATAACGAGAGATCTCGTTAGTCTAGATATAGAAGACGGTCGTATAACGAGAGATCTCGTTAGTCTAGATATAGGAGATGGTTGTACAGACGGATCTCGTTAGTCTAGATATAGAAGACGGTTGTACAGACGGATCTCGTTAGTCTAGGTATAGAAGACGGTTGTACAGACGGATCTCGTTAGTCTAGATATTGAAGACGTTTGTCCAACGACGTATCTCGTTAGTCTAGATATAGAAGGCGGTTGCACAACGAGAGATCTCGTTAGTCTAGATATAGAAGACGGTTGTACAACGACGGATCTCGGTAGTCTAGATATAGAAAACGGTTGTACAGACGGATCTCGTTAGTCTAGATATTGAAGACGTTTGTCCAACGACGTATCTCGTTAGTCTAGATATAGAAGACGGTTGTACAGACGGATCTCGTTAGTCTAGATATAGAAGACGGTTGTACAACGACGGATCTCGTTAGTCTAGATATAGAAGACGGTTGTACAACGACGGATCTCGTTAGTCTAGATACAGAAGACGGTTGTACAGACGGATCTCGTTAGTCTAGATATAGAAGACGGTTGCGCAACGAGAGATCTCGTTAGTCGAGATATAGAAGACGGTTGTACAACGACGGATCTCGTTAGTCTAGATATAGAAGACGGTTGTACAGACGGATCTCGTTAGTCTAGATATAGAAGACGGTTGTACAACGACGGATCTCGTTAGTCTAGATATAGAAGACGGTTGTACAGACGGATCTCGTTAGTCTAGATATAGAAAACGGTTGTACAGACGTATCTCTCGTTAGTCTAGATATTGAAGACGTTTGTCCAACGACGTATCTCGCTAGTCTAAATATAGAAGACGTTTGTCCAACGACGTATCTCGTTAGTCTAGATATAGAAGACGGTTGTACAACGATAGATCTCGTTAGTCGAGATATAGAAGACGGTTGTACAACGACGGATCTCGTTAGTCTAGATATAGAAGACGGTTGTACAGACGGATCTCGTTAGTCTAGATATAGAAGACGGTTGCGCAACGAGAGATCTCGTTAGTCGAGATATAGAAGACGGTTGTACAACGACGGATCTCGTTAGTCTAGATATAGAAAACGGTTGTACAGACGGATCTCGTTAGTCTAGATATAGAAGACGGTTGTACAGACGGATCTCGTTAGTCGAGATATAGAAGACGGTTGTACAGACGGATCTCGTTAGTCTAGATATTGAAGACGGTTGTACAACGACGGATCTCGTTAGTCTAGATATTGAAGACGCTTGTACAGACGGATCTCGTTAGTCTAGATATAGAAGACGGTTGCACAACGAGAGATCTCGTTAGTCTAGATATAGAAGACGGTTGTACAACGACGGATCTCGGTAGTCTAGATATAGAAGACGGTTGTACAGACGGATCTCGTTAGACTAGATATAGAAGAGGGTTGTACAACGACGGATCTCGTTAGTCTAGATATAGAAGACGGTTGTATATCGAGAGATCTCGTTAGTCTAGATATAGAAGACGGTTGTACAGACGGATCTCGTTAGTCTAGATATAGAAGACGGTTGTACAGACGGATCTCGTTAGTCTAGATATAGAAGACGGTTGTACAGACAGATCTCGTTAGTCTAGATATAGATGACGGTTGTATAACGTGAGATCTCGTTAGTCTAGATATAGAAGACGGTCGTATAACGAGAGATCTCGTTAGTCTAGATATAGGAGATGGTTGTACAGACGGATCTCGTTAGTCTAGATATAGAAAACGTTTGTCCAACGACGGATCTCGTTAGTCTAGATATAGAAGACGGTTGTACAGACGGATCTCGTTAGTCGAGATATAGAAGACGGTTGTACAGACGGATCTCGTTAGTCTAGATATTGAAGACGGTTGTACAGACGGATCTCGTTAGTCTAGATATTGAAGACGGTTGTACAGACGGATCTCGTTAGTCTAGATATAGAAGACGGTTGTACAGACGGATCTCGTTAGTCTAGATATAGAAGACGGTTGTACAGACGGATCTCGTTAGTCTAGATATAGAAGACGGTTGTACAGACGGATCTCGTTAGTCTAGATATAGAAGACGGTTGTACAGACGGATCTCGTTAGTCTAGACATTGAAGACGTTTGTCCAACGACGTATCTCGTTAGTCTAGATATAGAAGACGGTTGTACAGACGGATCTCGTTAGTCTAGATATAGAAGACGGTTGTACAGACGGATCTCGTTAGTCTAGATATTGAAGACGGTTGTACAGACGGATCTCGTTAGTCTAGATATTGAAGACGTTTGTACAACGACGGATCTCGTTAGTCTAGATATAGAAGACGGTTGTACAGACGGATCTCGTTAGTCTAGATATAGAAGACGGTTGTATAACGAAAGATCTCGTTAGTCTAGATATAGAAGACGGTTGTACAGGCGGATCCCGTTAGTCTAGATATTGAAGACGGTTATACATCGAGAGATGTCGTTAGTCTAGATATAGAAGACGGTTGTACAGACGGATCTCGTTAGTCTAGATACAGAAGACGGTTGTACAACGACGGATCTCGTTAGCCTAGATATAGAAGACGGTTGTATAGACGGATCTCGTTAGCCTAGATATAGAAGACGGTTGTACAGACGGATCTCGTTAGTCTAGATATAGAAGACGGTTGTCCAACGACGGATCTCGTGAGTCTAGATATAGAAGACGGTTGTACAGACGGATCTCGTTAGTCTAGATATAGAAGACGGTTGTACAGACGGATCTCGTTAGTCTAGATATTGAAGACGTTTGTCCAACGACGTACCCCGTTAGTCTAGATATAGAAGACGGTTGTACAACGACGGATCTCGTTAGTCTAGATATAGAAGACGGTTGTACAGACGGATCTCGTTAGTCTAGATATAGAAGACGGTTGTACAGACGGATCTCGTTAGTCTAGATATTGAAGACGTTTGTCCAACGACGTACCTCGTTAGTCTAGATATAGAAGACGGTTGTACAGACGGATCTCGTTAGTCTAGATATTGAAGACGTTTGTACAGACGGATCTCGTTAGTCTAGATACAGAAGACGGTTGTCCAACGACGTATCTCGTTAGTCTAGATATAGAAAACGGTTGTACAGACGGATCTCGATAGACTAGATATTGAAGACGTTTGTCCAACGACGTATCTCGTTAGTCTAGATATAGAAGACGGTTGTACAGACGGATCTCGTTAGTCTAGATATAGAAGACGGTTGTACAGACGGATCTCGTTAGTCTAGATATAGAAGACGGTTGTACAGACGGATCTCGTTAGTCTAGATATAGAAGACGGTTGTATAACGAGAGATCTCGTTAGTCTAGATATAGAAGACGGTTGTACAGGCGGATCCCGTTAGTCTAGATATTGAAGACGGTTATACATCGAGAGATGTCGTTAGTCTAGATATAGAAGACGGTTGTACAGACGGATCTCGTTAGTCTAGATACAGAAGACGGTTGTACAACGACGGATCTCGTGAGTCTAGATATAGAAGACGGTTGTACAGACGGATCTCGTTAGTCTAGATATAGAAGACGGTTGTACAGACGGATCTCGTTAGTCTAGATATTGAAGACGTTTGTCCAACGACGTACCTCGTTAGTCTAGATATAGAAGACGGTTGTACAACGACGGATCTCGTTAGTCTAGATATAGAAGACGGTTGTACAGACGGATCTCGTTAGTCTAGATATAGAAGACGGTTGTACAGACGGATCTCGTTAGTCTAGATATTGAAGACGTTTGTCCAACGACGTACCTCGTTAGTCTAGATATAGAAGACGGTTGTACAGACGGATCTCGTTAGTCTAGATATTGAAGACGTTTGTACAGACGGATCTCGTTAGTCTAGATACAGAAGACGGTTGTCCAACGACGTATCTCGTTAGTCTAGATATAGAAAACGGTTGTACAGACGGATCTCGATAGACTAGATATTGAAGACGTTTGTCCAACGACATATCTCGTTAGTCTAGATATAGAAGACGGTTGTACAGACGGATCCCGTTAGTCTAGATATTGAAGACGGTTATACATCGAGAGATGTCGTTAGTCTAGATATAGAAGACGGTTGTACAGACGGATCTCGTTAGTCTAGATACAGAAGACGGTTGTACAACGACGGATCTCGTTAGCCTAGATATAGAAGACGGTTGTATAGACGGATCTCGTTAGCCTAGATATAGAAGACGGTTGTACAGACGGATCTCGATAGACTAGATATTGAAAACGTTTGTCCAACGACGTATCTCGTTAGTCTAGATATAGAAGACGGTTGTACAGACGGATCTCGTTAGCCTAGATATAGAAGACGGTTGTACAGACGGATCTCGTTAGTCTAGATATAGAAGACGGTTGTACAGACGGATCTCGTGAGTCTAGATATAGAAGACGGTTGTATAGACGGATTTCGTTAGTCTAGATATAGAAGACGGTTGTACAGACGGATCTCGTGAGTCTAGATATAGAAGACGGTTGTCCAACGACGTATCTCGTTAGTCTAGATATAGAAAACGGTTGTACAGACGGATCTCGTTAGACTAGATATAGAAGAGGGTTGTACAACGACGGATCTCGTTAGTCTAGATATAGAAGACGGTTGTACAGACGGATCTCGTTAGTCTAGATATTGAAGACGTTTGTCCAACGACGTACCTCGTTAGTCTAGATATAGAAGACGGTTGTACAACGACGGATCTCGTTAGTCTAGATATAGAAGACGGTTGTACAGACGGATCTCGATAGTCTAGATATAGAAGACGGTTGTACAGACGGATCTCGTTAGTCTAGATATTGAAGACGTTTGTCCAACGACGTACCTCGTTAGTCTAGATATAGAAGACGGTTGTACAGACGGATCTCGTTAGTCTAGATATTGAAGACGTTTGTACAGACGGATCTCGTTAGTCTAGATACAGAAGACGGTTGTCCAACGACGTATCTCGTTAGTCTAGATATAGAAAACGGTTGTACAGACGGATCTCGATAGACTAGATATTGAAGACGTTTGTCCAACGACGTATCTCGTTAGTCTAGATATAGAAGACGGTTGTACAGACGGATCTCGTTAGTCTAGATATAGAAGACGGTTGTACAGACGGATCTCGTTAGTCTAGATATAGAAGACGGTTGTACAGACGGATCTCGTTAGTCTAGATATAGAAGACGGTTGTACAGACGGATCTCGTTAGTCTAGATATAGAAGACGGTTGTATAACGAGAGATCTCGTTAGTCTAGATATAGAAGACGGTTGTACAGGCGGATCCCGTTAGTCTAGATATTGAAGACGGTTATACATCGAGAGATGTCGTTAGTCTAGATATAGAAGACGGTTGTACAGACGGATCTCGTTAGTCTAGATACAGAAGACGGTTGTACAATGACGGATCTCGTTAGCCTAGATATAGAAGACGGTTGTATAGACGGATCTCGTTAGCCTAGATATAGAAGACGGTTGTACAACGAGAGATCTCGTTAGTCGAGATATAGAAGACGGTTGTACAACGACGGATCTCGTTAGTCTAGATATAGAAGACGGTTGTACAGACGGATCTCGTTAGTCTAGATATAGAAGACGGTTGTACAACGACGGATATCGTTAGTCTAGACATAGAAGACGGTTGTACAACGACGGATCTCGTTAGTCTAGATATAGAAGACGGTTGTACAGACGGATCTCGTTAGTCTAGATATAGAAGACGGTTGTACAGACGGATCTCGTGAGTCTAGATATAGAAGACGGTTGTATAGACGGATCTCGTTAGTCTAGATATAGAAGACGGTTGTACAGACGGATCTCGTGAGTCTAGATATAGAAGACGGTTGTCCAACGACGTATCTCGTTAGTCTAGATATAGAAAACGGCTGTACAGACGGATCTCGTTAGACTAGATATAGAAGAGGGTTGTACAACGACGGATCTCGTTAGTCTAGATATAGAAGACGGTTGTACAGACGGATCTCGTTAGTCTAGATATAGAAGACGGTTGTACAGACGGATCTCGTTAGTCTAGATATAGAAGACGGTTGTACAGACGGATCTCGTGAGTCTAGATATAGAAGACGGTTGTCCAACGACGTATCTCGTTAGTCTAGATATAGAAGACGGTTGTACAGACGGATCTCGTGAGTCTAGATATAGAAGACGGTTGTATAGACGGATCTCGTTAGTCTAGATATAGAAGACGGTTGTATAACGAGAGATCTCGTTAGTCTAGATATAGAAGATGGTTGTACAGACGGATCTCGTTAGTCTAGATATAGAAGACGGTTGTACAGACGGATCTCGTGAGTCTAGATATAGAAGACGGTTGTCCAACGACGTATCTCGTTAGTCTAGATATAGAAGACGGTTGTACAGACGGATCTCGTGAGTCTAGATATAGAAGACGGTTGTATAGACGGATCTCGTTAGTCTAGATATAGAAGACGGTTGTACAGACGGATCTCGTGAATCTAGATATAGAAGACGGTTGTCCAACGACGTATCTCGTTAGTCTAGATATAGAAAACGGTTGTACAGACGGATCTCGTTAGACTAGATATAGAAGAGGGTTGTACAACGACGGATCTCGTTAGTCTAGATATAGAAGACGGTTGTACAGACGGATCTCGTTAGTCTAGATATAGAAGACGGTTGTACAGACGGATCTCGTTAGTCTAGATATAGAAGACAGTTGTACAGACGGATCTCGTTAGTCTAGATATTGAAGACGGTTGTACAACGACGGATCTCGGTAGTCTAGATATAGAAGACGGTTGCACAACGAGAGATCTCGTTAGTCTAGATATAGAAGACGGTTGTACAACGACGGATCTACGTAGTCTAGATATAGAAAACGGTTGTACAGACGGATCTCGTTAGTCTAGATATAGAAGACGGTTGTACAGACGGATCTCGTTAGTCTAGATATTGAAGACGTTTGTCCAACGACGTATCTCGTTAGTCTAGATATAGAAGGCGGTTGCACAACGAGAAATCTCGTTAGTCTAGATATAGAAGACGGTTGTACAACGACGGATCTCGTTAGTCTAGATATAGAAAACGGTTGTACAACGACGGATCTCGTTAGTCTAGATATAGAAGACGGTTGTACAGACGGATCTCGTTAGTCTAGATATAGAAGACAGTTGTACAGACGGATCTCGTTAGTCTAGATATTGAAGACGGTTGTACAACGACGGATCTCGGTAGTCTAGATATAGAAAACGGTTGTACAACGACGGATCTCGTTAGTCTAGATATAGAAGACGGTTGTACAGACGGATCTCGTTAGTCTAGATATAGAAGACAGTTGTACAGACGGATCTCGTTAGTCTAGATATAGAAAACGGTTGTACAACGACGGATCTCGTTAGTCTAGATATAGAAGACGGTTGTACAGACGGATCTCGTTAGTCTAGATATAGAAGACAGTTGTACAGACGGATCTCGTTAGTCTAGATATTGAAGACGGTTGTACAACGACGGATCTCGGTAGTCTAGATATAGAAGACGGTTGCACAACGAGAGATCTCGTTAGTCTAGATATAGAAGACGGTTGTATAACGAGAGATCTCTTTAGTCTAGATATAAAAGATGGTTGTACAGACGGATCTCGTTAGTCTAGATATAGAAGACGGTTGTCCAACGACGGATCTCGTTAGCCTAGATATAGAAGACGGTTGTATAGACGGATCTCGTTAGCCTAGATATAGAAGACGGTTGTACAGACGGATCTCGTTAGTCTAGATATAGAAGACGGTTGTCCAACGACGGATCTCGTGAGTCTAGATATAGAAGACGGTTGTACAGACGGATCTCGTTAGTCTAGATATAGAAGACGGTTGTACAGACGGATCTCGTTAGTCTAGATATTGAAGACGTTTGTCCAACGACGTACCTCGTTAGTCTAGATATAGAAGACGGTTGTACAACGACGGATCTCGTTAGTCTAGATATAGAAGACGGTTGTACAGACGGATCTCGTTAGTCTAGATATAGAAGACGGTTGTACAGACGGATCTCGTTAGTCTAGATATTGAAGACGTTTGTCCAACGACGTACCTCGTTAGTCTAGATATAGAAGACGGTTGTACAGACGGATCTCGTTAGTCTAGATATTGAAGACGTTTGTACAGACGGATCTCGTTAGTCTAGATACAGAAGACGGTTGTCCAACGACGTATCTCGTTAGTCTAGATATAGAAAACGGTTGTACAGACGGATCTCGATAGACTAGATATTGAAGACGTTTGTCCAACGACATATCTCGTTAGTCTAGATATAGAAGACGGTTGTACAGACGGATCTCGTTAGTCTAGATATAGAAGACGGTTGTACAGACGGATCTCGTTAGTCTAGATATAGAAGACGGTTGTACAGACGGATCTCGTTAGTCTAGATATAGAAGACGGTTGTATAACGAGAGATCTCGTTAGTCTAGATATAGAAGACGGTTGTACAGGCGGATCCCGTTAGTCTAGATATTGAAGACGGTTATACATCGAGAGATGTCGTTAGTCTAGATATAGAAGACGGTTGTACAGACGGATCTCGTTAGTCTAGATACAGAAGACGGTTGTACAACGACGGATCTCGTTAGCCTAGATATAGAAGACGGTTGTATAGACGGATCTCGTTAGCCTAGATATAGAAGACGGTTGTACAGACGGATCTCGATAGACTAGATATTGAAAACGTTTGTCCAACGACGTATCTCGTTAGTCTAGATATAGAAGACGGTTGTACAGACGGATCTCGTTAGCCTAGATATAGAAGACGGTTGTACAGACGGATCTCGTTAGTCTAGATATAGAAGACGGTTGTACAGACGGATCTCGTGAGTCTAGATATAGAAGACGGTTGTATAGACGGATTTCGTTAGTCTAGATATAGAAGACGGTTGTACAGACGGATCTCGTGAGTCTAGATATAGAAGACGGTTGTCCAACGACGTATCTCGTTAGTCTAGATATAGAAAACGGTTGTACAGACGGATCTCGTTAGACTAGATATAGAAGAGGGTTGTACAACGACGGATCTCGTTAGTCTAGATATAGAAGACGGTTGTACAGACGGATCTCGTTAGACTAGATATAGAAGAGGGTTGTACAACGACGGATCTCGTTAGTCTAGATATAGAAGACGGTTGTACAGACGGATCTCGTTAGTCTAGATATTGAAGACGTTTGTCCAACGACGTATCTCGCTAGTCTAGATATAGAAGACGGTTGTACAACGATAGATCTCGTTAGTCGAGATATAGAAGACGGTTGTACAACGACGGATCTCGTTAGTCTAGATATAGAAGACGGTTGTACAACGACGGATCTCGTTAGTCTAGATATAGAAGACGGTTGTACAGACGGATCTCGTTAGTCTAGATATAGAAGACGGTTGTACAACGACGGATATCGTTAGTCTAGACATAGAAGACGGTTGTACAACGACGGATCTCTTTAGTCTAGATATAGATGACGGTTGTACAACGAGGGATCTCGTTTGTCTGGATATAGAAGACGCTTGTACAACGACGGATCTCGTTAGTCTAGATATAGAAGACGGTTGTACAGACGGATCTCGTTAGTCTAGATATAGAAGACGGTTGTACAACGACGGATATCGTTAGTCTAGACATAGAAGACGGTTGTACAACGACGGATCTCGTTAGTCTAGATATAGAAGACGGTTGTACAGACGGATCTCGTTAGTCTAGATATAGAAGACGGTTGCACAACGAGAGATCTCGTTAGTCTAGATATAGAAGACGGTTGTACAGCGACGGATCTCGTTAGTCTGGATATAGAAGATGGTTGTACAGACGGATCTCGTTAGTCTAGATATAGAAGACGGTTGTACAGACGGATCTCTTTAGTATAGATCAGGCATGGAACTAAAGTGAACGCAGCGGCCGATTTTCGGAGGCAACGCCTCCTTTCTCCCGCCGCGCGTCTTTGTCCCCGCGGCGGGCCTAGGAGCTTCGAGCGCCTCAGACCCGTACCATATGAATCGCGCGTGGCGCATTGGGGCGACATTGTATCAATAGGTTTCCACATCGACCCAGAGAGCACGATTGTCGATGCGTTTTTGTTTTGTCAACGCGCCACGCGCGGTTCACGTGGTACGGGCCTGAGGCGTTCCACGAACCTGGGCCGCCGCGGGGGCCAAGACGCGCGGCGGGAGAAAGGAGGCGTTGCGTCCGAAAAACGGCCGCTGCGTTCACTTTAGTTCCATGCCTGGTATAGATATAGAAGACGGTTGTACAACGACGGATCTCGTTAGTCTAGATATAGAAAACGGTTGTACAGACGTATCTCTCGTTAGTCTAGATATTGAAGACGTTTGTCCAACGACGTATCTCGTTAGTCTAGATATAGAAGACGCTTGTACAACGACGGATCTCGTTAGTCTAGATATAGAAAACGGTTGTACAACGACGGATCTCGTTAGTCTAGATATAGAAGACGGTTGTACAGACGGATCTCGTTAGTCTAGATATAGAAGACAGTTGTACAGACGGATCTCGTTAGTCTAGATATTGAAGACGGTTGTACAACGACGGATCTCGGTAGTCTAGATATAGAAGACGGTTGCACAACGAGAGATCTCGTTAGTCTAGATATAGAAGACGGTTGTACAACGACGGATCTACGTAGTCTAGATATAGAAAACGGTTGTACAGACGGATCTCGTTAGTCTAGATATAGAAGACGTTTGTCCAACGACGTATCTCGTTAGTCTAGATATAGAAGGCGGTTGCACAACGAGAGATCTCGTTAGTCTAGATATAGAAGACGGTTGTACAACGACGGATCTCGGTAGTCTAGATATAGAAAACGGTTGTACAGACGGATCTCGTTAGTCTAGATATTGAAGACGTTTGTCCAACGACGTATCTCGTTAGTCTAGATATAGAAGACGGTTGTACAACGACGGATCTCGTTAGTCTAGATATAGAAGACGGTTTTACAACGACGGATCTCGTTAGTCTAGATATAGAAGACGGTTGTACAACGACGGATCTCGTTAGTCTAGATATAGAAAACGGTTGTACAACGACGGATCTCGTTAGTCTAGATATAGAAGACGGTTGTACAGACGGATCTCGTTAGTCTAGATATAGAAGACAGTTGTACAGACGGATCTCGTTAGTCTAGATATTGAAGACGATTGTCCAACGACGTATCTCGTTAGTCTAGATATAGAAGACGGTTGTACAACGATAGATCTCGTTAGTCGAGATATAGAAGACGGTTGAACAACGACGGATCTCGTTAGTCTAGATATAGAAGACGGTTGTACAACGACGGATCTCGTTAGTCTAGTTATAGAAGACGGTTGTACAACGACGGATCTCGTTAGTCTAGATATAGAAGAAGATTGTACAACGACGGATCTCGTTAGTCTAGATATAGAAGACGGTTGTACAGACGGATCTCGTTAGTCTAGATATAGAAAACGGTTGTACAGACGTATCTCTCCTTAGTCAAGATATTGAAGACGTTTGTCCAACGACGTATCTCGTTAGTCTAGATATAGAAGACGGTTGTACAACGACGGATCTCGGTAGTCTAGATATAGAAAACGGTTGTACAGATGGATCTCGTTAGTCTAGATATAGAAGACGGTTGTACAGACGGATCTCGTTAGCCTAGATATAGAAGACGGTTGTACAGACGGATCTCGTTAGCCTAGATATAGAAGACGGTTGTACAGACGGATCTCGTTAGTCTAGATATAGAAAACGGTTGTACAGACGTATCTCTCGTTAGTCTAGATATTGAAGACGTTTGTCCAACGACGTATCTCGCTAGTCTAAATATAGAAGACGGTTGTACAACGACGGATTTCGTTAGTCTAGATATAGAAGACGGTTGTACAACGACGGATCTCGTTAGTCTAGATATAGAAGACGGTTGTACAGACGGATAACGTTAGTCTAGATATAGAAGACAGTTGTACAGACGGATCTCGTTGGTCTAGATATTGAAGACGTTTGTCCAACGACGTATCTCGTTAGTCTAGATATAGAAGACGGTTGTACAACGATAGATCTCGTTAGTCGAGATATAGAAGACGGTTGTACAACGACGGATCTCGTTAGTCTAGATATAGAAGACGGTTGTACAGACGGATCTCGTTAGTCTAGATATAGAAGACGGTTGCGCAACGAGAGATCTCGTTAGTCGAGATATAGAAGACGGTTGTACAACGACGGATCTCGTTAGTCTAGATATAGAAAACGGTTGTATAGACGGATCTCGTTAGTCTAGATATAGAAGACGGTTGTACAACGAGAGATCTCGGTAGTCGAGATATAGAAGATGGTTGTACAACGACGGATCTCGTTAGTCTAGATATAGAAGACGGTTGTACAGACGGATCACGTTAGTCTAGATATTGAAAACGTTTGTCCAACGACGGATCTCGTTAGTCTAGATATAGAAGACGGTTGTACAGACGGATCTCGTTAGTCGAGATATAGAAGACGGTTGTACAGACGGATCTCGTTAGTCTAGATATTGAAGACGGTTGTACAACGACGGATCTCGTTAGTCTAGATATTGAAGACGGTTGTACAGACGGATCTCGTTAGTCTAGATATAGAAGACGGTTGCACAACGAGAGATCTCGTTAGTCTAGATATAGAAGACGGTTGTACAACGACGGATCTCGGTAGTCTAGATATAGAAGACGGTTGTACAGACGGATCTCGTTAGACTAGATATAGAAGAGGGTTGTACAACGACGGATCTCGTTAGTCTAGATATAGAAGACGGTTGTATATCGAGAGATCTCGTTAGTCTAGATATAGAAGACGGTTGTACAGACGGATCTCGTTAGTCTAGATATAGAAGACGGTTGTACAGACGGATCTCGTTAGTCTAGATATAGAAGACGGTTGTACAGACAGATCTCGTTAGTCTAGATATAGATGACGGTTGTATAACGAGAGATCTCGTTAGTCTAGATATAGAAGACGGTCGTATAACGAGAGATCTCGTTAGTCTAGATATAGGAGATGGTTGTACAGACGGATCTCGTTAGTCTAGATATAGAAGACGGTTGTACAGACGGATCTCGTTAGTCTAGGTATAGAAGACGGTTGTACAGACGGATCTCGTTAGTCTAGATATTGAAGACGTTTGTCCAACGACGTATCTCGTTAGTCTAGATATAGAAGGCGGTTGCACAACGAGAGATCTCGTTAGTCTAGATATAGAAGACGGTTGTACAACGACGGATCTCGGTAGTCTAGATATAGAAAACGGTTGTACAGACGGATCTCGTTAGTCTAGATATTGAAGACGTTTGTCCAACGACGTATCTCGTTAGTCTAGATATAGAAGACGGTTGTACAGACGGATCTCGTTAGTCTAGATATAGAAGACGGTTGTACAACGACGGATCTCGTTAGTCTAGATATAGAAGACGGTTGTACAACGACGGATCTCGTTAGTCTAGATACAGAAGACGGTTGTACAGACGGATCTCGTTAGTCTAGATATAGAAGACGGTTGCGCAACGAGAGATCTCGTTAGTCGAGATATAGAAGACGGTTGTACAACGACGGATCTCGTTAGTCTAGATATAGAAGACGGTTGTACAGACGGATCTCGTTAGTCTAGATATAGAAGACGGTTGTACAACGACGGATCTCGTTAGTCTAGATATAGAAGACGGTTGTACAGACGGATCTCGTTAGTCTAGATATAGAAAACGGTTGTACAGACGGATCTCGTTAGCCTAGATATAGAAGACGGTTGTACAGACGGATCTCGTTAGCCTAGATATAGAAGACGGTTGTACAGACGGATCTCGTTAGTCTAGATATAGAAAACGGTTGTACAGACGTATCTCTCGTTAGTCTAGATATTGAAGACGTTTGTCCAACGACGTATCTCGCTAGTCTAAATATAGAAGACGGTTGTACAACGACGGATTTCGTTAGTCTAGATATAGAAGACGGTTGTACAACGACGGATCTCGTTAGTCTAGATATAGAAGACGGTTGTACAGACGGATAACGTTAGTCTAGATATAGAAGACAGTTGTACAGACGGATCTCGTTGGTCTAGATATTGAAGACGTTTGTCCAACGACGTATCTCGTTAGTCTAGATATAGAAGACGGTTGTACAACGATAGATCTCGTTAGTCGAGATATAGAAGACGGTTGTACAACGACGGATCTCGTTAGTCTAGATATAGAAGACGGTTGTACAGACGGATCTCGTTAGTCTAGATATAGAAGACGGTTGCGCAACGAGAGATCTCGTTAGTCGAGATATAGAAGACGGTTGTACAACGACGGATCTCGTTAGTCTAGATATAGAAAACGGTTGTATAGACGGATCTCGTTAGTCTAGATATAGAAGACGGTTGTACAACGAGAGATCTCGGTAGTCGAGATATAGAAGATGGTTGTACAACGACGGATCTCGTTAGTCTAGATATAGAAGACGGTTGTACAGACGGATCACGTTAGTCTAGATATTGAAAACGTTTGTCCAACGACGGATCTCGTTAGTCTAGATATAGAAGACGGTTGTACAGACGGATCTCGTTAGTCGAGATATAGAAGACGGTTGTACAGACGGATCTCGTTAGTCTAGATATTGAAGACGGTTGTACAACGACGGATCTCGTTAGTCTAGATATTGAAGACGGTTGTACAGACGGATCTCGTTAGTCTAGATATAGAAGACGGTTGCACAACGAGAGATCTCGTTAGTCTAGATATAGAAGACGGTTGTACAACGACGGATCTCGGTAGTCTAGATATAGAAGACGGTTGTACAGACGGATCTCGTTAGACTAGATATAGAAGAGGGTTGTACAACGACGGATCTCGTTAGTCTAGATATAGAAGACGGTTGTATATCGAGAGATCTCGTTAGTCTAGATATAGAAGACGGTTGTACAGACGGATCTCGTTAGTCTAGATATAGAAGACGGTTGTACAGACGGATCTCGTTAGTCTAGATATAGAAGACGGTTGTACAGACAGATCTCGTTAGTCTAGATATAGATGACGGTTGTATAACGAGAGATCTCGTTAGTCTAGATATAGAAGACGGTCGTATAACGAGAGATCTCGTTAGTCTAGATATAGGAGATGGTTGTACAGACGGATCTCGTTAGTCTAGATATAGAAGACGGTTGTACAGACGGATCTCGTTAGTCTAGGTATAGAAGACGGTTGTACAGACGGATCTCGTTAGTCTAGATATTGAAGACGTTTGTCCAACGACGTATCTCGTTAGTCTAGATATAGAAGGCGGTTGCACAACGAGAGATCTCGTTAGTCTAGATATAGAAGACGGTTGTACAACGACGGATCTCGGTAGTCTAGATATAGAAAACGGTTGTACAGACGGATCTCGTTAGTCTAGATATTGAAGACGTTTGTCCAACGACGTATCTCGTTAGTCTAGATATAGAAGACGGTTGTACAGACGGATCTCGTTAGTCTAGATATAGAAGACGGTTGTACAACGACGGATCTCGTTAGTCTAGATATAGAAGACGGTTGTACAACGACGGATCTCGTTAGTCTAGATACAGAAGACGGTTGTACAGACGGATCTCGTTAGTCTAGATATAGAAGACGGTTGCGCAACGAGAGATCTCGTTAGTCGAGATATAGAAGACGGTTGTACAACGACGGATCTCGTTAGTCTAGATATAGAAGACGGTTGTACAGACGGATCTCGTTAGTCTAGATATAGAAGACGGTTGTACAACGACGGATCTCGTTAGTCTAGATATAGAAGACGGTTGTACAGACGGATCTCGTTAGTCTAGATATAGAAAACGGTTGTACAGACGTATCTCTCGTTAGTCTAGATATTGAAGACGTTTGTCCAACGACGTATCTCGCTAGTCTAAATATAGAAGACGTTTGTCCAACGACGTATCTCGTTAGTCTAGATATAGAAGACGGTTGTACAACGATAGATCTCGTTAGTCGAGATATAGAAGACGGTTGTACAACGACGGATCTCGTTAGTCTAGATATAGAAGACGGTTGTACAGACGGATCTCGTTAGTCTAGATATAGAAGACGGTTGCGCAACGAGAGATCTCGTTAGTCGAGATATAGAAGACGGTTGTACAACGACGGATCTCGTTAGTCTAGATATAGAAAACGGTTGTACAGACGGATCTCGTTAGTCTAGATATAGAAGACGGTTGTACAGACGGATCTCGTTAGTCGAGATATAGAAGACGGTTGTACAGACGGATCTCGTTAGTCTAGATATTGAAGACGGTTGTACAACGACGGATCTCGTTAGTCTAGATATTGAAGACGCTTGTACAGACGGATCTCGTTAGTCTAGATATAGAAGACGGTTGCACAACGAGAGATCTCGTTAGTCTAGATATAGAAGACGGTTGTACAACGACGGATCTCGGTAGTCTAGATATAGAAGACGGTTGTACAGACGGATCTCGTTAGACTAGATATAGAAGAGGGTTGTACAACGACGGATCTCGTTAGTCTAGATATAGAAGACGGTTGTATATCGAGAGATCTCGTTAGTCTAGATATAGAAGACGGTTGTACAGACGGATCTCGTTAGTCTAGATATAGAAGACGGTTGTACAGACGGATCTCGTTAGTCTAGATATAGAAGACGGTTGTACAGACAGATCTCGTTAGTCTAGATATAGATGACGGTTGTATAACGTGAGATCTCGTTAGTCTAGATATAGAAGACGGTCGTATAACGAGAGATCTCGTTAGTCTAGATATAGGAGATGGTTGTACAGACGGATCTCGTTAGTCTAGATATAGAAAACGTTTGTCCAACGACGGATCTCGTTAGTCTAGATATAGAAGACGGTTGTACAGACGGATCTCGTTAGTCGAGATATAGAAGACGGTTGTACAGACGGATCTCGTTAGTCTAGATATTGAAGACGGTTGTACAGACGGATCTCGTTAGTCTAGATATTGAAGACGGTTGTACAGACGGATCTCGTTAGTCTAGATATAGAAGACGGTTGTACAGACGGATCTCGTTAGTCTAGATATAGAAGACGGTTGTACAGACGGATCTCGTTAGTCTAGATATAGAAGACGGTTGTACAGACGGATCTCGTTAGTCTAGATATAGAAGACGGTTGTACAGACGGATCTCGTTAGTCTAGACATTGAAGACGTTTGTCCAACGACGTATCTCGTTAGTCTAGATATAGAAGACGGTTGTACAGACGGATCTCGTTAGTCTAGATATAGAAGACGGTTGTACAGACGGATCTCGTTAGTCTAGATATTGAAGACGGTTGTACAGACGGATCTCGTTAGTCTAGATATTGAAGACGTTTGTACAACGACGGATCTCGTTAGTCTAGATATAGAAGACGGTTGTACAGACGGATCTCGTTAGTCTAGATATAGAAGACGGTTGTATAACGAAAGATCTCGTTAGTCTAGATATAGAAGACGGTTGTACAGGCGGATCCCGTTAGTCTAGATATTGAAGACGGTTATACATCGAGAGATGTCGTTAGTCTAGATATAGAAGACGGTTGTACAGACGGATCTCGTTAGTCTAGATACAGAAGACGGTTGTACAACGACGGATCTCGTTAGCCTAGATATAGAAGACGGTTGTATAGACGGATCTCGTTAGCCTAGATATAGAAGACGGTTGTACAGACGGATCTCGTTAGTCTAGATATAGAAGACGGTTGTCCAACGACGGATCTCGTGAGTCTAGATATAGAAGACGGTTGTACAGACGGATCTCGTTAGTCTAGATATAGAAGACGGTTGTACAGACGGATCTCGTTAGTCTAGATATTGAAGACGTTTGTCCAACGACGTACCCCGTTAGTCTAGATATAGAAGACGGTTGTACAACGACGGATCTCGTTAGTCTAGATATAGAAGACGGTTGTACAGACGGATCTCGTTAGTCTAGATATAGAAGACGGTTGTACAGACGGATCTCGTTAGTCTAGATATTGAAGACGTTTGTCCAACGACGTACCTCGTTAGTCTAGATATAGAAGACGGTTGTACAGACGGATCTCGTTAGTCTAGATATTGAAGACGTTTGTACAGACGGATCTCGTTAGTCTAGATACAGAAGACGGTTGTCCAACGACGTATCTCGTTAGTCTAGATATAGAAAACGGTTGTACAGACGGATCTCGATAGACTAGATATTGAAGACGTTTGTCCAACGACGTATCTCGTTAGTCTAGATATAGAAGACGGTTGTACAGACGGATCTCGTTAGTCTAGATATAGAAGACGGTTGTACAGACGGATCTCGTTAGTCTAGATATAGAAGACGGTTGTACAGACGGATCTCGTTAGTCTAGATATAGAAGACGGTTGTATAACGAGAGATCTCGTTAGTCTAGATATAGAAGACGGTTGTACAGGCGGATCCCGTTAGTCTAGATATTGAAGACGGTTATACATCGAGAGATGTCGTTAGTCTAGATATAGAAGACGGTTGTACAGACGGATCTCGTTAGT
Organism: Andrena bicolor; assembly: GCA_960531205.1. Classification (NCBI taxonomy): domain Eukaryota; kingdom Metazoa; phylum Arthropoda; class Insecta; order Hymenoptera; family Andrenidae; genus Andrena; species Andrena bicolor. The sequence continues at coordinate 300,260 of CAUIJW010000172.1, read as the reverse complement.
CTAGATACAGAAGACGGTTGTACAACGACGGATCTCGTGAGTCTAGATATAGAAGACGGTTGTACAGACGGATCTCGTTAGTCTAGATATAGAAGACGGTTGTACAGACGGATCTCGTTAGTCTAGATATTGAAGACGTTTGTCCAACGACGTACCTCGTTAGTCTAGATATAGAAGACGGTTGTACAACGACGGATCTCGTTAGTCTAGATATAGAAGACGGTTGTACAGACGGATCTCGTTAGTCTAGATATAGAAGACGGTTGTACAGACGGATCTCGTTAGTCTAGATATTGAAGACGTTTGTCCAACGACGTACCTCGTTAGTCTAGATATAGAAGACGGTTGTACAGACGGATCTCGTTAGTCTAGATATTGAAGACGTTTGTACAGACGGATCTCGTTAGTCTAGATACAGAAGACGGTTGTCCAACGACGTATCTCGTTAGTCTAGATATAGAAAACGGTTGTACAGACGGATCTCGATAGACTAGATATTGAAGACGTTTGTCCAACGACATATCTCGTTAGTCTAGATATAGAAGACGGTTGTACAGACGGATCCCGTTAGTCTAGATATTGAAGACGGTTATACATCGAGAGATGTCGTTAGTCTAGATATAGAAGACGGTTGTACAGACGGATCTCGTTAGTCTAGATACAGAAGACGGTTGTACAACGACGGATCTCGTTAGCCTAGATATAGAAGACGGTTGTATAGACGGATCTCGTTAGCCTAGATATAGAAGACGGTTGTACAGACGGATCTCGATAGACTAGATATTGAAAACGTTTGTCCAACGACGTATCTCGTTAGTCTAGATATAGAAGACGGTTGTACAGACGGATCTCGTTAGCCTAGATATAGAAGACGGTTGTACAGACGGATCTCGTTAGTCTAGATATAGAAGACGGTTGTACAGACGGATCTCGTGAGTCTAGATATAGAAGACGGTTGTATAGACGGATTTCGTTAGTCTAGATATAGAAGACGGTTGTACAGACGGATCTCGTGAGTCTAGATATAGAAGACGGTTGTCCAACGACGTATCTCGTTAGTCTAGATATAGAAAACGGTTGTACAGACGGATCTCGTTAGACTAGATATAGAAGAGGGTTGTACAACGACGGATCTCGTTAGTCTAGATATAGAAGACGGTTGTACAGACGGATCTCGTTAGTCTAGATATTGAAGACGTTTGTCCAACGACGTACCTCGTTAGTCTAGATATAGAAGACGGTTGTACAACGACGGATCTCGTTAGTCTAGATATAGAAGACGGTTGTACAGACGGATCTCGATAGTCTAGATATAGAAGACGGTTGTACAGACGGATCTCGTTAGTCTAGATATTGAAGACGTTTGTCCAACGACGTACCTCGTTAGTCTAGATATAGAAGACGGTTGTACAGACGGATCTCGTTAGTCTAGATATTGAAGACGTTTGTACAGACGGATCTCGTTAGTCTAGATACAGAAGACGGTTGTCCAACGACGTATCTCGTTAGTCTAGATATAGAAAACGGTTGTACAGACGGATCTCGATAGACTAGATATTGAAGACGTTTGTCCAACGACGTATCTCGTTAGTCTAGATATAGAAGACGGTTGTACAGACGGATCTCGTTAGTCTAGATATAGAAGACGGTTGTACAGACGGATCTCGTTAGTCTAGATATAGAAGACGGTTGTACAGACGGATCTCGTTAGTCTAGATATAGAAGACGGTTGTACAGACGGATCTCGTTAGTCTAGATATAGAAGACGGTTGTATAACGAGAGATCTCGTTAGTCTAGATATAGAAGACGGTTGTACAGGCGGATCCCGTTAGTCTAGATATTGAAGACGGTTATACATCGAGAGATGTCGTTAGTCTAGATATAGAAGACGGTTGTACAGACGGATCTCGTTAGTCTAGATACAGAAGACGGTTGTACAATGACGGATCTCGTTAGCCTAGATATAGAAGACGGTTGTATAGACGGATCTCGTTAGCCTAGATATAGAAGACGGTTGTACAACGAGAGATCTCGTTAGTCGAGATATAGAAGACGGTTGTACAACGACGGATCTCGTTAGTCTAGATATAGAAGACGGTTGTACAGACGGATCTCGTTAGTCTAGATATAGAAGACGGTTGTACAACGACGGATATCGTTAGTCTAGACATAGAAGACGGTTGTACAACGACGGATCTCGTTAGTCTAGATATAGAAGACGGTTGTACAGACGGATCTCGTTAGTCTAGATATAGAAGACGGTTGTACAGACGGATCTCGTGAGTCTAGATATAGAAGACGGTTGTATAGACGGATCTCGTTAGTCTAGATATAGAAGACGGTTGTACAGACGGATCTCGTGAGTCTAGATATAGAAGACGGTTGTCCAACGACGTATCTCGTTAGTCTAGATATAGAAAACGGCTGTACAGACGGATCTCGTTAGACTAGATATAGAAGAGGGTTGTACAACGACGGATCTCGTTAGTCTAGATATAGAAGACGGTTGTACAGACGGATCTCGTTAGACTAGATATAGAAGAGGGTTGTACAACGACGGATCTCGTTAGTCTAGATATAGAAGACGGTTGTACAGACGGATCTCGTTAGTCTAGATATTGAAGACGTTTGTCCAACGACGTACCTCGTTAGTCTAGATATAGAAGACGGTTGTACAACGACGGATCTCGTTAGTCTAGATATAGAAGACGGTTGTATAGACGGATCTCGTTAGTCTAGATATAGAAGACGGTTGTATAACGAGAGATCTCGTTAGTCTAGATATAGAAGATGGTTGTACAGACGGATCTCGTTAGTCTAGATATAGAAGACGGTTGTACAGACGGATCTCGTGAGTCTAGATATAGAAGACGGTTGTCCAACGACGTATCTCGTTAGTCTAGATATAGAAGACGGTTGTACAGACGGATCTCGTGAGTCTAGATATAGAAGACGGTTGTATAGACGGATCTCGTTAGTCTAGATATAGAAGACGGTTGTACAGACGGATCTCGTGAATCTAGATATAGAAGACGGTTGTCCAACGACGTATCTCGTTAGTCTAGATATAGAAAACGGTTGTACAGACGGATCTCGTTAGACTAGATATAGAAGAGGGTTGTACAACGACGGATCTCGTTAGTCTAGATATAGAAGACGGTTGTACAGACGGATCTCGTTAGTCTAGATATAGAAGACGGTTGTACAGACGGATCTCGTTAGTCTAGATATAGAAGACAGTTGTACAGACGGATCTCGTTAGTCTAGATATTGAAGACGGTTGTACAACGACGGATCTCGGTAGTCTAGATATAGAAGACGGTTGCACAACGAGAGATCTCGTTAGTCTAGATATAGAAGACGGTTGTACAACGACGGATCTACGTAGTCTAGATATAGAAAACGGTTGTACAGACGGATCTCGTTAGTCTAGATATAGAAGACGGTTGTACAGACGGATCTCGTTAGTCTAGATATTGAAGACGTTTGTCCAACGACGTATCTCGTTAGTCTAGATATAGAAGGCGGTTGCACAACGAGAAATCTCGTTAGTCTAGATATAGAAGACGGTTGTACAACGACGGATCTCGTTAGTCTAGATATAGAAAACGGTTGTACAACGACGGATCTCGTTAGTCTAGATATAGAAGACGGTTGTACAGACGGATCTCGTTAGTCTAGATATAGAAGACAGTTGTACAGACGGATCTCGTTAGTCTAGATATTGAAGACGGTTGTACAACGACGGATCTCGGTAGTCTAGATATAGAAAACGGTTGTACAACGACGGATCTCGTTAGTCTAGATATAGAAGACGGTTGTACAGACGGATCTCGTTAGTCTAGATATAGAAGACAGTTGTACAGACGGATCTCGTTAGTCTAGATATAGAAAACGGTTGTACAACGACGGATCTCGTTAGTCTAGATATAGAAGACGGTTGTACAGACGGATCTCGTTAGTCTAGATATAGAAGACAGTTGTACAGACGGATCTCGTTAGTCTAGATATTGAAGACGGTTGTACAACGACGGATCTCGGTAGTCTAGATATAGAAGACGGTTGCACAACGAGAGATCTCGTTAGTCTAGATATAGAAGACGGTTGTATAACGAGAGATCTCTTTAGTCTAGATATAAAAGATGGTTGTACAGACGGATCTCGTTAGTCTAGATATAGAAGACGGTTGTCCAACGACGGATCTCGTTAGCCTAGATATAGAAGACGGTTGTATAGACGGATCTCGTTAGCCTAGATATAGAAGACGGTTGTACAGACGGATCTCGTTAGTCTAGATATAGAAGACGGTTGTCCAACGACGGATCTCGTGAGTCTAGATATAGAAGACGGTTGTACAGACGGATCTCGTTAGTCTAGATATAGAAGACGGTTGTACAGACGGATCTCGTTAGTCTAGATATTGAAGACGTTTGTCCAACGACGTACCTCGTTAGTCTAGATATAGAAGACGGTTGTACAACGACGGATCTCGTTAGTCTAGATATAGAAGACGGTTGTACAGACGGATCTCGTTAGTCTAGATATAGAAGACGGTTGTACAGACGGATCTCGTTAGTCTAGATATTGAAGACGTTTGTCCAACGACGTACCTCGTTAGTCTAGATATAGAAGACGGTTGTACAGACGGATCTCGTTAGTCTAGATATTGAAGACGTTTGTACAGACGGATCTCGTTAGTCTAGATACAGAAGACGGTTGTCCAACGACGTATCTCGTTAGTCTAGATATAGAAAACGGTTGTACAGACGGATCTCGATAGACTAGATATTGAAGACGTTTGTCCAACGACATATCTCGTTAGTCTAGATATAGAAGACGGTTGTACAGACGGATCTCGTTAGTCTAGATATAGAAGACGGTTGTACAGACGGATCTCGTTAGTCTAGATATAGAAGACGGTTGTACAGACGGATCTCGTTAGTCTAGATATAGAAGACGGTTGTATAACGAGAGATCTCGTTAGTCTAGATATAGAAGACGGTTGTACAGGCGGATCCCGTTAGTCTAGATATTGAAGACGGTTATACATCGAGAGATGTCGTTAGTCTAGATATAGAAGACGGTTGTACAGACGGATCTCGTTAGTCTAGATACAGAAGACGGTTGTACAACGACGGATCTCGTTAGCCTAGATATAGAAGACGGTTGTATAGACGGATCTCGTTAGCCTAGATATAGAAGACGGTTGTACAGACGGATCTCGATAGACTAGATATTGAAAACGTTTGTCCAACGACGTATCTCGTTAGTCTAGATATAGAAGACGGTTGTACAGACGGATCTCGTTAGCCTAGATATAGAAGACGGTTGTACAGACGGATCTCGTTAGTCTAGATATAGAAGACGGTTGTACAGACGGATCTCGTGAGTCTAGATATAGAAGACGGTTGTATAGACGGATTTCGTTAGTCTAGATATAGAAGACGGTTGTACAGACGGATCTCGTGAGTCTAGATATAGAAGACGGTTGTCCAACGACGTATCTCGTTAGTCTAGATATAGAAAACGGTTGTACAGACGGATCTCGTTAGACTAGATATAGAAGAGGGTTGTACAACGACGGATCTCGTTAGTCTAGATATAGAAGACGGTTGTACAGACGGATCTCGTTAGACTAGATATAGAAGAGGGTTGTACAACGACGGATCTCGTTAGTCTAGATATAGAAGACGGTTGTACAGACGGATCTCGTTAGTCTAGATATTGAAGACGTTTGTCCAACGACGTACCTCGTTAGTCTAGATATAGAAGACGGTTGTACAACGACGGATCTCGTTAGTCTAGATATAGAAGACGGTTGTATAGACGGATCTCGTTAGTCTAGATATAGAAGACGGTTGTATAACGAGAGATCTCGTTAGTCTAGATATAGAAGATGGTTGTACAGACGGATCTCGTTAGTCTAGATATAGAAGACGGTTGTACAGACGGATCTCGTGAGTCTAGATATAGAAGACGGTTGTCCAACGACGTATCTCGTTAGTCTAGATATAGAAGACGGTTGTACAGACGGATCTCGTGAGTCTAGATATAGAAGACGGTTGTATAGACGGATCTCGTTAGTCTAGATATAGAAGACGGTTGTACAGACGGATCTCGTGAATCTAGATATAGAAGACGGTTGTCCAACGACTTATCTCGTTAGTCTAGATATAGAAAACGGTTGTACAGACGGATCTCGTTAGACTAGATATAGAAGAGGGTTGTACAACGACGGATCTCGTTAGTCTAGATATAGAAGACGGTTGTACAGACGGATCTCGTTAGTCTAGATATAGAAGACGGTTGTACAGACGGATCTCGTTAGTCTAGATATAGAAGACAGTTGTACAGACGGATCTCGTTAGTCTAGATATTGAAGACGGTTGTACAACGACGGATCTCGGTAGTCTAGATATAGAAGACGGTTGCACAACGAGAGATCTCGTTAGTCTAGATATAGAAGACGGTTGTACAACGACGGATCTACGTAGTCTAGATATAGAAAACGGTTGTACAGACGGATCTCGTTAGTCTAGATATAGAAGACGGTTGTACAGACGGATCTCGTTAGTCTAGATATTGAAGACGTTTGTCCAACGACGTATCTCGTTAGTCTAGATATAGAAGGCGGTTGCACAACGAGAAATCTCGTTAGTCTAGATATAGAAGACGGTTGTACAACGACGGATCTCGTTAGTCTAGATATAGAAAACGGTTGTACAACGACGGATCTCGTTAGTCTAGATATAGAAGACGGTTGTACAGACGGATCTCGTTAGTCTAGATATAGAAGACAGTTGTACAGACGGATCTCGTTAGTCTAGATATTGAAGACGGTTGTACAACGACGGATCTCGGTAGTCTAGATATAGAAAACGGTTGTACAACGACGGATCTCGTTAGTCTAGATATAGAAGACGGTTGTACAGACGGATCTCGTTAGTCTAGATATAGAAGACAGTTGTACAGACGGATCTCGTTAGTCTAGATATAGAAAACGGTTGTACAACGACGGATCTCGTTAGTCTAGATATAGAAGACGGTTGTACAGACGGATCTCGTTAGTCTAGATATAGAAGACAGTTGTACAGACGGATCTCGTTAGTCTAGATATTGAAGACGGTTGTACAACGACGGATCTCGGTAGTCTAGATATAGAAGACGGTTGCACAACGAGAGATCTCGTTAGTCTAGATATAGAAGACGGTTGTATAACGAGAGATCTCTTTAGTCTAGATATAAAAGATGGTTGTACAGACGGATCTCGTTAGTCTAGATATAGAAGACGGTTGTCCAACGACGGATCTCGTTAGCCTAGATATAGAAGACGGTTGTATAGACGGATCTCGTTAGCCTAGATATAGAAGACGGTTGTACAGACGGATCTCGTTAGTCTAGATATAGAAGACGGTTGTCCAACGACGGATCTCGTGAGTCTAGATATAGAAGACGGTTGTACAGACGGATCTCGTTAGTCTAGATATAGAAGACGGTTGTACAGACGGATCTCGTTAGTCTAGATATTGAAGACGTTTGTCCAACGACGTACCTCGTTAGTCTAGATATAGAAGACGGTTGTACAACGACGGATCTCGTTAGTCTAGATATAGAAGACGGTTGTACAGACGGATCTCGTTAGTCTAGATATAGAAGACGGTTGTACAGACGGATCTCGTTAGTCTAGATATTGAAGACGTTTGTCCAACGACGTACCTCGTTAGTCTAGATATAGAAGACGGTTGTACAGACGGATCTCGTTAGTCTAGATATTGAAGACGTTTGTACAGACGGATCTCGTTAGTCTAGATACAGAAGACGGTTGTCCAACGACGTATCTCGTTAGTCTAGATATAGAAAACGGTTGTACAGACGGATCTCGATAGACTAGATATTGAAGACGTTTGTCCAACGACATATCTCGTTAGTCTAGATATAGAAGACGGTTGTACAGACGGATCTCGTTAGTCTAGATATAGAAGACGGTTGTACAGACGGATCTCGTTAGTCTAGATATAGAAGACGGTTGTACAGACGGATGTCGTTAGTCTAGATATAGAAGACGGTTGTATAACGAGAGATCTCGTTAGTCTAGATATAGAAGACGGTTGTACAGGCGGATCCCGTTAGTCTAGATATTGAAGACGGTTATACATCGAGAGATGTCGTTAGTCTAGATATAGAAGACGGTTGTACAGACGGATCTCGTTAGTCTAGATACAGAAGACGGTTGTACAATGACGGATCTCGTTAGCCTAGATATAGAAGACGGTTGTATAGACGGATCTCGTTAGCCTAGATATAGAAGACGGTTGTACAGACGGATCTCGTTAGTCTAGATATAGAAGACGGTTGTACAGACGGATCTCGTGAGTCTAGATATAGAAGACGGTTGTATAGACGGATCTCGTTAGTCTAGATATAGAAGACGGTTGTACAGACGGATCTCGTGAGTCTAGATATAGAAGACGGTTGTCCAACGACGTATCTCGTTAGTCTAGATATAGAAAACGGCTGTACAGACGGATCTCGTTAGACTAGATATAGAAGAGGGTTGTACAACGACGGATCTCGTTAGTCTAGATATAGAAGACGGTTGTACAGACGGATCTCGTTAGTCTAGATATAGAAGACGGTTGTACAGACGGATCTCGTTAGTCTAGATATAGAAGACGGTTGTATAACGAGAGATCTCGTTAGTCTAGATATAGAAGATGGTTGTACAGACGGATCTCGTTAGTCTAGATATAGAAGACGGTTGTATAACGAGAGATCTCGTTAGTCTAGATATAGAAGATGGTTGTACAGACGGATCTCGTTAGTCTAGATATAGAAGACGGTTGTACAGACGGATCTCGTGAGTCTAGATATAGAAGACGGTTGTCCAACGACGTATCTCGTTAGTCTAGATATAGAAGACGGTTGTACAGACGGATCTCGTGAGTCTAGATATAGAAGACGGTTGTATAGACGGATCTCGTTAGTCTAGATATAGAAGACGGTTGTATAACGAGAGATCTCGTTAGTCTAGATATAGAAGATGGTTGTACAGACGGATCTCGTTAGTCTAGATATAGAAGACGGTTGTACAGACGGATCTCGTGAGTCTAGATATAGAAGACGGTTGTCCAACGACGTATCTCGTTAGTCTAGATATAGAAGACGGTTGTACAGTCGGATCTCGTGAGTCTAGATATAGAAGACGGTTGTATAGACGGATCTCGTTAGTCTAGATATAGAAGACGGTTGTACAGACGGATCTCGTGAATCTAGATATAGAAGACGGTTGTCCAACGACGTATCTCGTTAGTCTAGATATAGAAAACGGTTGTACAGACGGATCTCGTTAGACTAGATATAGAAGAGGGTTGTACAACGACGGATCTCGTTAGTCTAGATATAGAAGACGGTTGTACAGACGGATCTCGTTAGTCTAGATATAGAAGACGGTTGTACAGACGGATCTCGTTAGTCTAGATATAGAAGACAGTTGTACAGACGGATCTCGTTAGTCTAGATATTGAAGACGGTTGTACAACGACGGATCTCGGTAGTCTAGATATAGAAGACGGTTGCACAACGAGAGATCTCGTTAGTCTAGATATAGAAGACGGTTGTACAACGACGGATCTACGTAGTCTAGATATAGAAAACGGTTGTACAGACGGATCTCGTTAGTCTAGATATAGAAGACGGTTGTACAGACGGATCTCGTTAGTCTAGATATTGAAGACGTTTGTCCAACGACGTATCTCGTTAGTCTAGATATAGAAGGCGGTTGCACAACGAGAAATCTGGTTAGTCTAGATATAGAAGACGGTTGTACAACGACGGATCTCGGTAGTCTAGATATAGAAAACGGTTGTACAGACGGATCTCGTTAGTCTAGATATAGAAAACGGTTGTACAGACGGATCTCGTTAGTCTAGATATAGAAAACGGTTGTACAGATGGATCTCGTTAGTCTAGATATAGAAGACGGTTGTACAGACGGATCTCGTTAGTCTAGATATAGAAGACGGTTGTATAGACGGATCTCGTTAGCCTAGATATAGAAGACGGTTGTACAGACGGATCTCGTTAGTCTAGATATAGAAGACGGTTGTATAACGAGAGATCTCGTTAGTCTAGATATAGAAGATGGTTGTACAGACGGATCTCGTTAGTCTAGATATAGAAGACGGTTGTACAGACGGATCTCGTTAGTCTAGATATAGAAGACGGTTGTACAGACGGATCTCGTTAGTCTAGACATTGAAGACGTTTGTCCAACGACGTATCTCGTTAGTCTAGATATAGAAGACGGTTGTACAGACGGATCTCGTTAGTCTAGATATAGAAAACGGTTGTACAGACGGATCTCGTTAGTCTAGATATAGAAGACGGTTGTACAGACGGATCTCGTTAGTCTAGATATAGAAGACGGTTGTATAACGAGAGATCTCGTTAGTCTAGATATAGAAGACGGTTGTACAGGCGGATCCCGTTAGTCTAGATATTGAAGACGGTTATACATCGAGAGATGTCGTTAGTCTAGATATAGAAGACGGTTGTACAGACGGATCTCGTTAGTCTAGATACAGAAGACGGTTGTACAATGACGGATCTCGTTAGCCTAGATATAGAAGACGGTTGTATAGACGGATCTCGTTAGCCTAGATATAGAAGACGGTTGTACAGACGGATCTCTTTAGTATAGATATAGAAGACGGTTGTACAACGACGGATCTCGTTAGTCTAGATATAGAAAACGGTTGTACAGACGTATCTCTCGTTAGTCTAGATATTGAAGACGTTTGTCCAACGACGTATCTCGTTAGTCTAGATATAGAAGACGCTTGTACAACGACGGATCTCGTTAGTCTAGATATAGAAAACGGTTGTACAACGACGGATCTCGTTAGTCTAGATATAGAAGACGGTTGTACAGACGGATCTCGTTAGTCTAGATATAGAAGACAGTTGTACAGACGGATCTCGTTAGTCTAGATATTGAAGACGGTTGTACAACGACGGATCTCGGTAGTCTAGATATAGAAGACGGTTGCACAACGAGAGATCTCGTTAGTCTAGATATAGAAGACGGTTGTACAACGACGGATCTACGTAGTCTAGATATAGAAAACGGTTGTACAGACGGATCTCGTTAGTCTAGATATAGAAGACGGTTGTACAGACGGATCTCGTTAGTCTAGATATTGAAGACGTTTGTCCAACGACGTATCTCGTTAGTCTAGATATAGAAGGCGGTTGCACAACGAGAGATCTCGTTAGTCTAGATATAGAAGACGGTTGTACAACGACGGATCTCGGTAGTCTAGATATAGAAAACGGTTGTACAGACGGATCTCGTTAGTCTAGATATAGAAGACGGTTGTATAACGAGAGATCTCGTTAGTCTAGATATAGAAGACGGTTGTACAGGCGGATCCCGTTAGTCTAGATATTGAAGACGGTTATACATCGAGAGATGTCGTTAGTCTAGATATAGAAGACGGTTGTACAGACGGATCTCGTTAGTCTAGATACAGAAGACGGTTGTACAATGACGGATCTCGTTAGCCTAGATATAGAAGACGGTTGTATAGACGGATCTCGTTAGCCTAGATATAGAAGACGGTTGTACAGACGGATCTCGTGAGTCTAGATATAGAAGACGGTTGTATAGACGGATCTCGTTAGTCTAGATATAGAAAACGGTTGTACAGACGGATCTCGTTAGTCTAGATATAGAAGACGGTTGTACAACGAGAGATCTCGATAGTCGAGATATAGAAGATGGTTGTACAACGACGGATCTCGTTAGTCTAGATATAGAAGACGGTTGTACAGACGGATCTCGTTAGTCTAGGTATAGAAGACGGTTGTACAGACGGATCTCGTTAGTCTAGATATAGAAGACGGTTGTATAACGAGAGATCTCGTTAGTCTAGATATAGAAGATGGTTGTACAGACGGATCTCGTTAGTCTAGATATAGAAGACGGTTGTACAGACGGATCTCGTTAGTCTAGATATAGAAGACGGTTGTACAGACGGATCTCGTTAGTCTAGACATTGAAGACGTTTGTCCAACGACGTATCTCGTTAGTCTAGATATAGAAGACGGTTGTACAGACGGATCTCGTTAGTCTAGATATAGAAAACGGTTGTACAGACGGATCTCGTTAGTCTAGATATAGAAGACGGTTGTACAGACGGATCTCGTTAGTCTAGATATAGAAGACGGTTGTATAACGAGAGATCTCGTTAGTCTAGATATAGAAGACGGTTGTACAGGCGGATCCCGTTAGTCTAGATATTGAAGACGGTTATACATCGAGAGATGTCGTTAGTCTAGATATAGAAGACGGTTGTACAGACGGATCTCGTTAGTCTAGATACAGAAGACGGTTGTACAATGACGGATCTCGTTAGCCTAGATATAGAAGACGGTTGTATAGACGGATCTCGTTAGCCTAGATATAGAAGACGGTTGTACAGACGGATCTCGTGAGTCTAGATATAGAAGACGGTTGTATAGACGGATCTCGTTAGTCTAGATATAGAAGACGGTTGTACAGACGGATCTCGTGAGTCTAGATATAGAAGACGGTTGTCCAACGACGTATCTCGTTAGTCTAGATATAGAAAACGGTTGTACAGACGGATCTCGTTAGACTAGATATAGAAGAGGGTTGAACAACGACGGATCTCGTTAGTCTAGATATAGAAGACGGTTGTACAGACGGATCTCGTTAGTCTAGATATAGAAGACGGTTGTACAGACGGATCTCGTTAGTCTAGATATAGAAGACGGTTGTATAACGAGAGATCTCGTTAGTCTAGATATAGAAGATGGTTGTACAGACGGATCTCGTTAGTCTAGATATAGAAGACGGTTGTACAGACGGATCTCGTTAGTCTAGATATAGAAGACGGTTGTATAACGAGAGATCTCGTTAGTCTAGATATAGAAGACGGTTGTACAGACGGATCTCGTTAGCCTAGATATAGAAGACGGTTGTACAGACGGATCTCGTTAGTCTAGATATTGAAGACGTTTGTCCAACGACGTATCTCGTTAGTCTAGATATAGAAGGCGGTTGCACAACGAGAGATCTCGTTAGTCTAGATATTGAAGACGTTTGTCCAACGACGTATCTCGTTAGTCTAGATATAGAAGGCGGTTGCACAACGAGAGATCTCGTTAGTCTAGATATAGAAGACGGTTGTACAACGACGGATCTCGGTAGTCTAGATATAGAAAACGGTTGTACAGACGGATCTTGTTAGTCTAGATATTGAAGACGTTTGTCCAACGACGTATCTCGTTAGTCTAGATATAGAAGACGGTTGTACAACGACGGATCTCGTTAGTCTAGATATAGAAGACGGTTTTACAACGACGGATCTCGTTAGTCTAGATATAGAAGACGGTTGTCCAACGACGTATCTCGCTAGTCTAAATATAGAAGACGGTTGTACAACGACGGATTTCGTTAGTCTAGATATAGAAGACGGTTGTACAACGACGGATCTCGTTAGTCTAGATATAGAAGACGGTTGTACAGACGGATAACGTTAGTCTAGATATAGAAGACAGTTGTACAGACGGATCTCGTTGGTCTAGATATTGAAGACGTTTGTCCAACGACGTATCTCGTTAGTCTAGATATAGAAGACGGTTGTACAACGATAGATCTCGTTAGTCGAGATATAGAAGACGGTTGTACAACGACGGATCTCGTTAGTCTAGATATAGAAGACGGTTGTACAGACGGATCTCGTTAGTCTAGATATAGAAGACGGTTGCGCAACGAGAGATCTCGTTAGTCGAGATATAGAAGACGGTTGTACAACGACGGATCTCGTTAGTCTAGATATAGAAAACGGTTGTACAGACGGATCTCGTTAGTCTAGATATAGAAGACGGTTGTACAACGAGAGATCTCGATAGTCGAGATATAGAAGATGGTTGTACAACGACGGATCTCGTTAGTCTAGATATAGAAGACGGTTGTACAGACGGATCACGTTAGTCTAGATATTGAAAACGTTTGTCCAACGACGGATCTCGTTAGTCTAGATATAGAAGACGGTTGTACAGACGGATCTCGTTAGTCGAGATATAGAAGACGGTTGTACAGACGGATCTCGTTAGTCTAGATATTGAAGACGGTTGTACAACGACGGATCTCGTTAGTCTAGATATTGAAGACGGTTGTACAGACGGATCTCGTTAGTCTAGATATAGAAGACGGTTGCACAACGAGAGATCTCGTTAGTCTAGATATAGAAGACGTTTGTACAACGACGGATCTCGGTAGTCTAGATATAGAAGACGGTTGTACAGACGGATCTCGTTAGACTAGATATAGAAGAGGGTTGTACAACGACGGATCTCGTTAGTCTAGATATAGAAGACGGTTGTATATCGAGAGATCTCGTTAGTCTAGATATAGAAGACGGTTGTACAGACGGATCTCGTTAGTCTAGATATAGAAGACGGTTGTACAGACGGATCTCGTTAGACGAGATATAGAAGACGGTTGTACAGACGGATCTCGTTAGTCTAGATATTGAAGACGGTTGTACAACGACGGATCTCGTTAGTCTAGATATTGAAGACGGTTGTACAGACGGATCTCGTTAGTCTAGATATAGAAGACGGTTGCACAACGAGAGATCTCGTTAGTCTAGATATAGAAGACGGTTGTACAACGACGGATCTCGGTAGTCTAGATATAGAAGACGGTTGTACAGACGGATCTCGTTAGACTAGATATAGAAGAGGGTTGTACAACGACGGATCTCGTTTGTCTAGATATAGAAGACGGTTGTATATCGAGAGATCTCGGTAGTCTAGATATAGAAGACGGTTGTACAGACGGATCTCGTTAGACTAGATATAGAAGAGGGTTGTACAACGACGGATCTCGTTAGTCTAGATATAGAAGACGGTTGTATATCGAGAGATCTCGTTAGTCTAGATATAGATGACGGTTGTATAACGAGAGATCTCGTTAGTCTAGATATAGAAGACGGTCGTATAACGAGAGATCTCGTTAGTCTAGATATAGGAGATGGTTGTACAGACGGATCTCGTTAGTCTAGATATAGAAGACGGTTGTAGAGACGGATCTCGTTAGTCTAGGTATAGAAGACGGTTGTACAGACGGATCTCGTTAGTCTAGATATAGAAGACGGTTGTATAACGAGAGATCTCGTTAGTCTAGATATAGAAGATGGTTGTACAGACGGATCTCGTTAGTCTAGATATAGAAGACGGTTGTACAGACGGATCTCGTTAGTCTAGATATGGAAGACGGTTGTACAGACGGATCTCGTTAGTCTAGACATTGAAGACGTTTGTCCAACGACGTATCTCGTTAGTCTAGATATAGAAGACGGTTGTACAGACGGATCTCGTTAGTCTAGATATAGAAGACGGTTGTACAGACGGATCTCGTTAGTCTAGATATTGAAGACGTTTGTACAACGACGGATCTCGTTAGTCTAGATATAGAAGACGGTTGTACAGACGGATCTCGTTAGTCTAGATATAGAAGACGGTTGTATAACGAGAGATCTCTTTAGTCTAGATATAAAAGATGGTTGTACAGACGGATCTCGTTAGTCTAGATATAGAAGACGGTTGTCCAACGACGTATCTCGTTAGTCTAGATATAGAAAACGGTTGTACAGACGGATCTCGTTAGTCTAGATATAGAAGACGGTTGTACAGACGGATCTCGTTAGTCTAGATATAGAAGACGGTTGTATAACGAGAGATCTCGTTAGTCTAGATATAGAAGACGGTTGTACAGGCGGATCCCGTTAGTCTAGATATTGAAGACGGTTATACATCGAGAGATGTCGTTAGTCTAGATATAGAAGACGGTTGTACAGACGGATCTCGTTAGTCTAGATACAGAAGACGGTTGTACAATGACGGATCTCGTTAGCCTAGATATAGAAGACGGTTGTATAGACGGATCTCGTTAGCCTAGATATAGAAGACGGTTGTACAGACGGATCTCGTTAGTCTAGATATAGAAGACGGTTGTACAGACGGATCTCGTGAGTCTAGATATAGAAGACGGTTGTATAGACGGATCTCGTTAGTCTAGATATAGAAGACGGTTGTACAGACGGATCTCGTGAGTCTAGATATAGAAGACGGTTGTCCAACGACGTATCTCGTTAGTCTAGATATAGAAAACGGTTGTACAGACGGATCTCGTTAGACTAGATATAGAAGAGGGTTGTACAACGACGGATCTCGTTAGTCTAGATATAGAAGACGGTTGTACAGACGGATCTCGTTAGTCTAGATATAGAAGACGGTTGTACAGACGGATCTCGTTAGTCTAGATATAGAAGACGGTTGTATAACGAGAGATCTCGTTAGTCTAGATATAGAAGATGGTTGTACAGACGGATCTCGTTAGTCTAGATATAGCAGACGGTTGTATAACGAGAGATCTCGTTAGTCTAGATATAGAAGATGGTTGTACAGACGGATCTCGTTAGTCTAGATATAGAAGACGGTTGTACAGACGGATCTCGTTAGTCTAGATATAGAAGACGGTTGTATAACGAGAGATCTCGTTAGTCTAGATATAGAAGACGGTTGTACAGACGGATCTCGTTAGCCTAGATATAGAAGACGGTTGTACAGACGGATCTCGTTAGTCTAGATATAGAAGACGGTTGTACAGACGGATCTCGTGAGTCTAGATATAGAAGACGGTTGTATAGACGGATCTCGTTAGTCTAGATATAGAAGACGGTTGTACAGACGGATCTCGTGAGTCTAGATATAGAAGACGGTTGTCCAACGACGTATCTCGTTAGTCTAGATATAGAAAACGGTTGTACAGACGGATCTCGTTAGACTAGATATAGAAGAGGGTTGTACAACGACGGATCTCGTTAGTCTAGATATAGAAGACGGTTGTACAGACGGATCTCGTTAGTCTAGATATAGAAGACGGTTGTACAGACGGATCTCGTTAGTCTAGATATAGAAGACAGTTGTACAGACGGATCTCGTTAGTCTAGATATTGAAGACGGTTGTACAACGACGGATCTCGGTAGTCTAGATATAGAAGACGGTTGCACAACGAGAGATCTCGTTAGACTAGATATAGAACACGGTTGTACAACGACGGATCTACGTAGTCTAGATATAGAAAACGGTTGTACAGACGGATCTCGTTAGTCTAGATATAGAAGACGGTTGTACAGACGGATCTCGTTAGTCTAGATATTGAAGACGTTTGTCCAACGACGTATCTCGTTAGTCTAGATATAGAAAACGGTTGTACAGACGGATCTCGTTAGTCTAGATATAGAAGACGGTTGTACAACGAGAGATCTCGTTAGTCGAGATATAGAAGATGGTTGTACAACGACGGATCTCGTTAGTCTAGATATAGAAGACGGTTGTACAGACGGATCACGTTAGTCTAGATATTGAAAACGTTTGTCCAACGACGGATCTCGTTAGTCTAGATATAGAAGACGGTTGTACAGACGGATCTCGTTAGTCGAGATATAGAAGACGGTTGTACAGACGGATCTCGTTAGTCTAGATATTGAAGACGGTTGTACAACGACGGATCTCGTTAGTCTAGATATTGAAGACGGTTGTACAGACGGATCTCGTTAGTCTAGATATAGAAGACGGTTGCACAACGAGAGATCTCGTTAGTCTAGATATAGAAGACGGTTGTACAACGACGGATCTCGGTAGTCTAGATATAGAAGACGGTTGTACAGACGGATCTCGTTAGACTAGATATAGAAGAGGGTTGTACAACGACGGATCTCGTTAGTCTAGATATAGAAGACGGTTGTATATCGAGAGATCTCGTTAGTCTAGATATAGAAGACGGTTGTACAGACGGATCTCGTTAGTCTAGATATAGAAGACGGTTGTACAGACGGATCTCGTTAGTCTAGATATAGAAGACGGTTGTACAGACAGATCTCGTTAGTCTAGATATAGATGACGGTTGTATAACGAGAGATCTCGTTAGTCTAGATATAGAAGACGGTCGTATAACGAGAGATCTCGTTAGTCTAGATATAGGAGATGGTTGTACAGACGGATCTCGTTAGTCTAGATATAGAAGACGGTTGTACAGACGGATCTCGTTAGTCTAGGTATAGAAGACGGTTGTACAGACGGATCTCGTTAGTCTAGATATAGAAGACGGTTGTATAACGAGAGATCTCGTTAGTCTAGATATAGAAGATGGTTGTACAGACGGATCTCGTTAGTCTAGATATAGAAGACGGTTGTACAGACGGATCTCGTTAGTCTAGATATAGAAGACGGTTGTACAGACGGATCTCGTTAGTCTAGACATTGAAGACGTTTGTCCAACGACGTATCTCGTTAGTCTAGATATAGAAGACGGTTGTACAGACGGATCTCGTTAGTCTAGATATAGAAGACGGTTGTACAGACGGATCTCGTTAGTCTAGATATTGAAGACGTTTGTACAACGACGGATCTCGTTAGTCTAGATATAGAAGACGGTTGTACAGACGGATCTCGTTAGTCTAGATATAGAAGATGGTTGTATAACGAGAGATCTCTTTAGTCTAGATATAAAAGATGGTTGTACAGACGGATCTCGTTAGTCTAGATATAGAAGACGGTTGTCCAACGACGGATCTCGTTAGCCTAGATATAGAAGACGGTTGTACAGACGGATCTCGTTAGTCTAGGTATAGAAGACGGTTGTACAGACGGATCTCGTTAGTCTAGATATAGAAGACGGTTGTATAACGAGAGATCTCGTTAGTCTAGATATAGAAGATGGTTGTACAGACGGATCTCGTTAGTCTAGATATAGAAGACGGTTGTACAGACGGATCTCGTTAGTCTAGATATAGAAGACGGTTGTACAGACGGATCTCGTTAGTCTAGACATTGAAGACGTTTGTCCAACGACGTATCTCGTTAGTCTAGATATAGAAGACGGTTGTACAGACGGATCTCGTTAGTCTAGATATAGAAGACGGTTGTACAGACGGATCTCGTTAGTCTAGATATTGAAGACGTTTGTACAACGACGGATCTCGTTAGTCTAGATATAGAAGACGGTTGTACAGACGGATCTCGTTAGTCTAGATATAGAAGACGGTTGTATAACGAGAGATCTCTTTAGTCTAGATATAAAAGATGGTTGTACAGACGGATCTCGTTAGTCTAGATATAGAAGACGGTTGTCCAACGACGGATCTCGTTAGCCTAGATATAGAAGACGGTTGTATAGACGGATCTCGTTAGCCTAGATATAGAAGACGGTTGTACAGACGGATCTCGTTAGTCTAGATATAGAAGACGGTTGTCCAACGACGGATCTCGTGAGTCTAGATATAGAAGACGGTTGTACAGACGGATCTCGTTAGTCTAGATATAGAAGACGGTTGTACAGACGGATCTCGTTAGTCTAGATATTGAAGACGTTTGTCCAACGACGTACCTCGTTAGTCTAGATATAGAAGACGGTTGTACAACGACGGATCTCGTTAGTCTAGATATAGAAGACGGTTGTACAGACGGATCTCGTTAGTCTAGATATAGAAGACGGTTGTACAGACGGATCTCGTTAGTCTAGATATTGAAGACGTTTGTCCAACGACGTACCTCGTTAGTCTAGATATAGAAGACGGTTGTACAGACGGATCTCGTTAGTCTAGATATTGAAGACGTTTGTACAGACGGATCTCGTTAGTCTAGATACAGAAGACGGTTGTCCAACGACGTATCTCGTTAGTCTAGATATAGAAAACGGTTGTACAGACGGATCTCGATAGACTAGATATTGAAGACGTTTGTCCAACGACATATCTCGTTAGTCTAGATATAGAAGACGGTTGTACAGACGGATCTCGTTAGTCTAGATATAGAAGACGGTTGTACAGACGGATCTCGTTAGTCTAGATATAGAAGACGGTTGTACAGACGGATCTCGTTAGTCTAGATATAGAAGACGGTTGTATAACGAGAGATCTCGTTAGTCTAGATATAGAAGACGGTTGTACAGGCGGATCCCGTTAGTCTAGATATTGAAGACGGTTATACATCGAGAGATGTCGTTAGTCTAGATATAGAAGACGGTTGTACAGACGGATCTCGTTAGTCTAGATACAGAAGACGGTTGTACAACGACGGATCTCGTTAGCCTAGATATAGAAGACGGTTGTATAGACGGATCTCGTTAGCCTAGATATAGAAGACGGTTGTACAGACGGATCTCGATAGACTAGATATTGAAAACGTTTGTCCAACGACGTATCTCGTTAGTCTAGATATAGAAGACGGTTGTACAGACGGATCTCGTTAGCCTAGATATAGAAGACGGTTGTACAGACGGATCTCGTTAGTCTAGATATAGAAGACGGTTGTACAGACGGATCTCGTGAGTCTAGATATAGAAGACGGTTGTATAGACGGATCTCGTTAGTCTAGATATAGAAGACGGTTGTACAGACGGATCTCGTGAGTCTAGATATAGAAGACGGTTGTCCAACGACGTATCTCGTTAGTCTAGATATAGAAAACGGTTGTACAGACGGATCTCGTTAGACTAGATATAGAAGAGGGTTGTACAACGACGGATCTCGTTAGTCTAGATATAGAAGACGGTTGTACAGACGGATCTCGTTAGTCTAGATATTGAAGACGTTTGTCCAACGACGTACCTCGTTAGTCTAGATATAGAAGACGGTTGTACAACGACGGATCTCGTTAGTCTAGATATAGAAGACGGTTGTACAGACGGATCTCGATAGTCTAGATATAGAAGACGGTTGTACAGACGGATCTCGTTAGTCTAGATATTGAAGACGTTTGTCCAACGACGTACCTCGTTAGTCTAGATATAGAAGACGGTTGTACAGACGGATCTCGTTAGTCTAGATATAGAAGACGGTTGTACAGACGGATCTCGTTAGTCTAGATATAGAAGACGGTTGTACAGACGGATCTCGTTAGTCTAGATATAGAAGACGGTTGTACAGACGGATCTCGTTAGTCTAGATATAGAAGACGGTTGTATAACGAGAGATCTCGTTAGTCTAGATATAGAAGACGGTTGTACAGGCGGATCCCGTTAGTCTAGATATTGAAGACGGTTATACATCGAGAGATGTCGTTAGTCTAGATATAGAAGACGGTTGTACAGACGGATCTCGTTAGTCTAGATACAGAAGACGGTTGTACAATGACGGATCTCGTTAGCCTAGATATAGAAGACGGTTGTATAGACGGATCTCGTTAGCCTAGATATAGAAGACGGTTGTACAGACGGATCTCGTTAGTCTAGATATAGAAGACGGTTGTACAGACGGATCTCGTGAGTCTAGATATAGAAGACGGTTGTATAGACGGATCTCGTTAGTCTAGATATAGAAGACGGTTGTACAGACGGATCTCGTGAGTCTAGATATAGAAGACGGTTGTCCAACGACGTATCTCGTTAGTCTAGATATAGAAAACGGCTGTCCAGACGGATCTCGTTAGACTAGATATAGAAGAGGGTTGTACAACGACGGATCTCGTTAGTCTAGATATAGAAGACGGTTGTACAGACGGATCTCGTTAGTCTAGATATAGAAGACGGTTGTACAGACGGATCTCGTTAGTCTAGATATAGAAGACGGTTGTATAACGAGAGATCTCGTTAGTCTAGATATAGAAGATGGTTGTACAGACGGATCTCGTTAGTCTAGATATAGAAGACGGTTGTATAACGAGAGATCTCGTTAGTCTAGATATAGAAGATGGTTGTACAGACGGATCTCGTTAGTCTAGATATAGAAGACGGTTGTACAGACGGATCTCGTGAGTCTAGATATAGAAGACGGTTGTCCAACGACGTATCTCGTTAAGTCGAGATATAGAAGACGGTTGTACAGACGGATCTCGTGAGTCTAGATATAGAAGACGGTTGTATAGACGGATCTCGTTAGTCTAGATATAGAAGACGGTTGTATAACGAGAGATCTCGTTAGTCTAGATATAGAAGATGGTTGTACAGACGGATCTCGTTAGTCTAGATATAGAAGACGGTTGTACAGACGGATCTCGTGAGTCTAGATATAGAAGACGGTTGTCCAACGACGTATCTCGGTAGTCTAGATATAGAAGACGGTTGCACAACGAGAGATCTCGTTAGTCTAGATATAGAAGACGGTTGTACAACGACGGATCTACGTAGTCTAGATATAGAAAACGGTTGTACAGACGGATCTCGTTAGTCTAGATATAGAAGACGGTTGTACAGACGGATCTCGTTAGTCTAGATATTGAAGACGTTTGTCCAACGACGTATCTCGTTAGTCTAGATATAGAAGGCGGTTGCACAACGAGAAATCTCGTTAGTCTAGATATAGAAGACGGTTGTACAACGACGGATCTCGGTAGTCTAGATATAGAAAACGGTTGTACAGACGGATCTCGTTAGTCTAGATATAGAAAACGGTTGTACAGACGGATCTCGTTAGTCTAGATATAGAAAACGGCTGTACAGACGGATCTCGTTAGACTAGATATAGAAGAGGGTTGTACAACGACGGATCTCGTTAGTCTAGATATAGAAGACGGTTGTACAGACGGATCTCGTTAGTCTAGATATAGAAGACGGTTGTATAACGAGAGATCTCTTTAGTCTAGATATAAAAGATGGTTGTACAGACGGATCTCGTTAGTCTAGATATAGAAGACGGTTGTCCAACGACGGATCTCGTTAGCCTAGATATAGAAGACGGTTGTACAGACGGATCTCGTTAGTCTAGGTATAGAAGACGGTTGTACAGACGGATCTCGTTAGTCTAGATATAGAAGACGGTTGTATAACGAGAGATCTCGTTAGTCTAGATATAGAAGATGGTTGTACAGACGGATCTCGTTAGTCTAGATATAGAAGACGGTTGTACAGACGGATCTCGTTAGTCTAGATATAGAAGACGGTTGTACAGACGGATCTCGTTAGTCTAGACATTGAAGACGTTTGTCCAACGACGTATCTCGTTAGTCTAGATATAGAAGACGGTTGTACAGACGGATCTCGTTAGTCTAGATATAGAAGACGGTTGTACAGACGGATCTCGTTAGTCTAGATATTGAAGACGTTTGTACAACGACGGATCTCGTTAGTCTAGATATAGAAGACGGTTGTACAGACGGATCTCGTTAGTCTAGATATAGAAGACGGTTGTATAACGAGAGATCTCTTTAGTCTAGATATAAAAGATGGTTGTACAGACGGATCTCGTTAGTCTAGATATAGAAGACGGTTGTCCAACGACGGATCTCGTTAGCCTAGATATAGAAGACGGTTGTATAGACGGATCTCGTTAGCCTAGATATAGAAGACGGTTGTACAGACGGATCTCGTTAGTCTAGATATAGAAGACGGTTGTCCAACGACGGATCTCGTGAGTCTAGATATAGAAGACGGTTGTACAGACGGATCTCGTTAGTCTAGATATAGAAGACGGTTGTACAGACGGATCTCGTTAGTCTAGATATTGAAGACGTTTGTCCAACGACGTACCTCGTTAGTCTAGATATAGAAGACGGTTGTACAACGACGGATCTCGTTAGTCTAGATATAGAAGACGGTTGTACAGACGGATCTCGTTAGTCTAGATATAGAAGACGGTTGTACAGACGGATCTCGTTAGTCTAGATATTGAAGACGTTTGTCCAACGACGTACCTCGTTAGTCTAGATATAGAAGACGGTTGTACAGACGGATCTCGTTAGTCTAGATATTGAAGACGTTTGTACAGACGGATCTCGTTAGTCTAGATACAGAAGACGGTTGTCCAACGACGTATCTCGTTAGTCTAGATATAGAAAACGGTTGTACAGACGGATCTCGATAGACTAGATATTGAAGACGTTTGTCCAACGACATATCTCGTTAGTCTAGATATAGAAGACGGTTGTACAGACGGATCTCGTTAGTCTAGATATAGAAGACGGTTGTACAGACGGATCTCGTTAGTCTAGATATAGAAGACGGTTGTACAGACGGATCTCGTTAGTCTAGATATAGAAGACGGTTGTATAACGAGAGATCTCGTTAGTCTAGATATAGAAGACGGTTGTATAACGAGAGATCTCGTTAGTCTAGATATAGAAGACGGTTGTACAGGCGGATCCCGTTAGTCTAGATATTGAAGACGGTTATACATCGAGAGATGTCGTTAGTCTAGATATAGAAGACGGTTGTACAGACGGATCTCGTTAGTCTAGATACAGAAGACGGTTGTACAACGACGGATCTCGTTAGCCTAGATATAGAAGACGGTTGTATAGACGGATCTCGTTAGCCTAGATATAGAAGACGGTTGTACAGACGGATCTCGATAGACTAGATATTGAAAACGTTTGTCCAACGACGTATCTCGTTAGTCTAGATATAGAAGACGGTTGTACAGACGGATCTCGTTAGCCTAGATATAGAAGACGGTTGTACAGACGGATCTCGTTAGTCTAGATATAGAAGACGGTTGTACAGACGGATCTCGTGAGTCTAGATATAGAAGACGGTTGTATAGACGGATCTCGTTAGTCTAGATATAGAAGACGGTTGTACAGACGGATCTCGTGAGTCTAGATATAGAAGACGGTTGTCCAACGACGTATCTCGTTAGTCTAGATATAGAAAACGGTTGTACAGACGGATCTCGTTAGACTAGATATAGAAGAGGGTTGTACAACGACGGATCTCGTTAGTCTAGATATAGAAGACGGTTGTACAGACGGATCTCGTTAGTCTAGATATTGAAGACGTTTGTCCAACGACGTACCTCGTTAGTCTAGATATAGAAGACGGTTGTACAACGACGGATCTCGTTAGTCTAGATATAGAAGACGGTTGTACAGACGGATCTCGATAGTCTAGATATAGAAGACGGTTGTACAGACGGATCTCGTTAGTCTAGATATTGAAGACGTTTGTCCAACGACGTACCTCGTTAGTCTAGATATAGAAGACGGTTGTACAGACGGATCTCGTTAGTCTAGATATAGAAGACGGTTGTACAGACGGATCTCGTTAGTCTAGATATAGAAGACGGTTGTACAGACGGATCTCGTTAGTCTAGATATAGAAGACGGTTGTACAGACGGATCTCGTTAGTCTAGATATAGAAGACGGTTGTATAACGAGAGATCTCGTTAGTCTAGATATAGAAGACGGTTGTACAGGCGGATCCCGTTAGTCTAGATATTGAAGACGGTTATACATCGAGAGATGTCGTTAGTCTAGATATAGAAGACGGTTGTACAGACGGATCTCGTTAGTCTAGATACAGAAGACGGTTGTACAATGACGGATCTCGTTAGCCTAGATATAGAAGACGGTTGTATAGACGGATCTCGTTAGCCTAGATATAGAAGACGGTTGTACAGACGGATCTCGTTAGTCTAGATATAGAAGACGGTTGTACAGACGGATCTCGTGAGTCTAGATATAGAAGACGGTTGTATAGACGGATCTCGTTAGTCTAGATATAGAAGACGGTTGTACAGACGGATCTCGTGAGTCTAGATATAGAAGACGGTTGTCCAACGACGTATCTCGTTAGTCTAGATATAGAAAACGGCTGTACAGACGGATCTCGTTAGACTAGATATAGAAGAGGGTTGTACAACGACGGATCTCGTTAGTCTAGATATAGAAGACGGTTGTACAGACGGATCTCGTTAGTCTAGATATAGAAGACGGTTGTACAGACGGATCTCGTTAGTCTAGATATAGAAGACGGTTGTATAACGAGAGATCTCGTTAGTCTAGATATAGAAGATGGTTGTACAGACGGATCTCGTTAGTCTAGATATAGAAGACGGTTGTATAACGAGAGATCTCGTTAGTCTAGATATAGAAGATGGTTGTACAGACGGATCTCGTTAGTCTAGATATAGAAGACGGTTGTACAGACGGATCTCGTGAGTCTAGATATAGAAGACGGTTGTATAACGAGAGATCTCGTTAGTCTAGATATAGAAGATGGTTGTACAGACGGATCTCGTTAGTCTAGATATAGAAGACGGTTGTACAGACGGATCTCGTGAGTCTAGATATAGAAGACGGTTGTCCAACGACGTATCTCGTTAGTCTAGATATAGAAGACGGTTGTACAACGACGGATCTCGGTAGTCTAGATATAGAAGACGGTTGCACAACGAGAGATCTCGTTAGTCTAGATATAGAAGACGGTTGTACAACGACGGATCTACGTAGTCTAGATATAGAAAACGGTTGTACAGACGGATCTCGTTAGTCTAGATATAGAAGACGGTTGTACAGACGGATCTCGTTAGTCTAGATATTGAAGACGTTTGTCCAACGACGTATCTCGTTAGTCTAGATATAGAAGGCGGTTGCACAACGAGAAATCTCGTTAGTCTAGATATAGAAGACGGTTGTACAACGACGGATCTCGGTAGTCTAGATATAGAAAACGGTTGTACAGACGGATCTCGTTAGTCTAGATATAGAAAACGGTTGTACAGACGGATCTCGTTAGTCTAGATATAGAAAACGGCTGTACAGACGGATCTCGTTAGACTAGATATAGAAGAGGGTTGTACAACGACGGATCTCGTTAGTCTAGATATAGAAGACGGTTGTACAGACGGATCTCGTTAGTCTAGATATAGAAGACGGTTGTACAGACGGATCTCGTTAGTCTAGATATAGAAGACGGTTGTATAACGAGAGATCTCGTTAGTCTAGATATAGAAGATGGTTGTACAGACGGATCTCGTTAGTCTAGATATTGAAGACGTTTGTCCAACGACGTACCTCGTTAGTCTAGATATAGAAGACGGTTGTACAGACGGATCTCGTTAGTCTAGATATTGAAGACGTTTGTACAGACGGATCTCGTTAGTCTAGATACAGAAGACGGTTGTCCAACGACGTATCTCGTTAGTCTAGATATAGAAAACGGTTGTACAGACGGATCTCGATAGACTAGATATTGAAGACGTTTGTCCAACGACATATCTCGTTAGTCTAGATATAGAAGACGGTTGTACAGACGGATCCCGTTAGTCTAGATATTGAAGACGGTTATACATCGAGAGATGTCGTTAGTCTAGATATAGAAGACGGTTGTACAGACGGATCTCGTTAGTCTAGATACAGAAGACGGTTGTACAACGACGGATCTCGTTAGCCTAGATATAGAAGACGGTTGTATAGACGGATCTCGTTAGCCTAGATATAGAAGACGGTTGTACAGACGGATCTCGATAGACTAGATATTGAAAACGTTTGTCCAACGACGTATCTCGTTAGTCTAGATATAGAAGACGGTTGTACAGACGGATCTCGTTAGCCTAGATATAGAAGACGGTTGTACAGACGGATCTCGTTAGTCTAGATATAGAAGACGGTTGTACAGACGGATCTCGTGAGTCTAGATATAGAAGACGGTTGTATAGACGGATTTCGTTAGTCTAGATATAGAAGACGGTTGTACAGACGGATCTCGTGAGTCTAGATATAGAAGACGGTTGTCCAACGACGTATCTCGTTAGTCTAGATATAGAAAACGGTTGTACAGACGGATCTCGTTAGACTAGATATAGAAGAGGGTTGTACAACGACGGATCTCGTTAGTCTAGATATAGAAGACGGTTGTACAGACGGATCTCGTTAGTCTAGATATTGAAGACGTTTGTCCAACGACGTACCTCGATAGTCTAGATATAGAAGACGGTTGTACAACGACGGATCTCGTTAGTCTAGATATAGAAGACGGTTGTACAGACGGATCTCGATAGTCTAGATATAGAAGACGGTTGTACAGACGGATCTCGTTAGTCTAGATATTGAAGACGTTTGTCCAACGACGTACCTCGTTAGTCTAGATATAGAAGACGGTTGTACAGACGGATCTCGTTAGTCTAGATATTGAAGACGTTTGTACAGACGGATCTCGTTAGTCTAGATACAGAAGACGGTTGTCCAACGACGTATCTCGTTAGTCTAGATATAGAAAACGGTTGTACAGACGGATCTCGATAGACTAGATATTGAAGACGTTTGTCCAACGACGTATCTCGTTAGTCTAGATATAGAAGACGGTTGTACAGACGGATCTCGTTAGTCTAGATATAGAAGACGGTTGTACAGACGGATCTCGTTAGTCTAGATATAGAAGACGGTTGTACAGACGGATCTCGTTAGTCTAGATATAGAAGACGGTTGTACAGACGGATCTCGTTAGTCTAGATATAGAAGACGGTTGTATAACGAGAGATCTCGTTAGTCTAGATATAGAAGACGGTTGTACAGGCGGATCCCGTTAGTCTAGATATTGAAGACGGTTATACATCGAGAGATGTCGTTAGTCTAGATATAGAAGACGGTTGTACAGACGGATCTCGTTAGTCTAGATACAGAAGACGGTTGTACAATGACGGATCTCGTTAGCCTAGATATAGAAGACGGTTGTATAGACGGATCTCGTTAGCCTAGATATAGAAGACGGTTGTACAACGAGAGATCTCGTTAGTCGAGATATAGAAGACGGTTGTACAACGACGGATCTCGTTAGTCTAGATATAGAAGACGGTTGTACAGACGGATCTCGTTAGTCTAGATATAGAAGACGGTTGTACAACGACGGATATCGTTAGTCTAGACATAGAAGACGGTTGTACAACGACGGATCTCGTTAGTCTAGATATAGAAGACGGTTGTACAGACGGATCTCGTTAGTCTAGATATAGAAGACGGTTGTACAGACGGATCTCGTGAGTCTAGATATAGAAGACGGTTGTATAGACGGATCTCGTTAGTCTAGATATAGAAGACGGTTGTACAGACGGATCTCGTGAGTCTAGATATAGAAGACGGTTGTCCAACGACGTATCTCGTTAGTCTAGATATAGAAAACGGCTGTACAGACGGATCTCGTTAGACTAGATATAGAAGAGGGTTGTACAACGACGGATCTCGTTAGTCTAGATATAGAAGACGGTTGTACAGACGGATCTCGTTAGTCTAGATATAGAAGACGGTTGTACAGACGGATCTCGTTAGTCTAGATATAGAAGACGGTTGTACAGACGGATCTCGTGAGTCTAGATATAGAAGACGGTTGTCCAACGACGTATCTCGTTAGTCTAGATATAGAAGACGGTTGTACAGACGGATCTCGTGAGTCTAGATATAGAAGACGGTTGTATAGACGGATCTCGTTAGTCTAGATATAGAAGACGGTTGTATAACGAGAGATCTCGTTAGTCTAGATATAGAAGATGGTTGTACAGACGGATCTCGTTAGTCTAGATATAGAAGACGGTTGTACAGACGGATCTCGTGAGTCTAGATATAGAAGACGGTTGTCCAACGACGTATCTCGTTAGTCTAGATATAGAAGACGGTTGTACAGACGGATCTCGTGAGTCTAGATATAGAAGACGGTTGTATAGACGGATCTCGTTAGTCTAGATATAGAAGACGGTTGTACAGACGGATCTCGTGAATCTAGATATAGAAGACGGTTGTCCAACGACGTATCTCGTTAGTCTAGATATAGAAAACGGTTGTACAGACGGATCTCGTTAGACTAGATATAGAAGAGGGTTGTACAACGACGGATCTCGTTAGTCTAGATATAGAAGACGGTTGTACAGACGGATCTCGTTAGTCTAGATATAGAAGACGGTTGTACAGACGGATCTCGTTAGTCTAGATATAGAAGACAGTTGTACAGACGGATCTCGTTAGTCTAGATATTGAAGACGGTTGTACAACGACGGATCTCGGTAGTCTAGATATAGAAGACGGTTGCACAACGAGAGATCTCGTTAGTCTAGATATAGAAGACGGTTGTACAACGACGGATCTACGTAGTCTAGATATAGAAAACGGTTGTACAGACGGATCTCGTTAGTCTAGATATAGAAGACGGTTGTACAGACGGATCTCGTTAGTCTAGATATTGAAGACGTTTGTCCAACGACGTATCTCGTTAGTCTAGATATAGAAGGCGGTTGCACAACGAGAAATCTCGTTAGTCTAGATATAGAAGACGGTTGTACAACGACGGATCTCGGTAGTCTAGATATAGAAAACGGTTGTACAGACGGATCTCGTTAGTCTAGATATAGAAAACGGTTGTACAGACGGATCTCGTTAGTCTAGATATAGAAAACGGTTGTACAGATGGATCTCGTTAGTCTAGATATAGAAGACGGTTGTACAGACGGATCTCGTTAGTCTAGATATAGAAGACGGTTGTACAACGACGGATCTCGTTAGTCTAGATATAGAAGACGATTGTACAACGACGGATCTCGTTAGTCTAGATATAGAAGACGGTTGTACAGACGGATCTCGTTAGTCTAGATATAGAAAACGGTTGTACAGACGGATCTCGTTAGTCTAGATATTGAAGACGTTTGTCCAACGACGTATCTCGCTAGTCTAGATGTAGAAGACGGTTGTACAACGACGGATCTCGTTAGCCTAGATATAGAAGACGGTTGTACAGACGGATCTCGTTAGCCTAGATATAGAAGACGGTTGTACAACGAGAGATCTCGTTAGTCGAGATATAGAAGACGGTTGTAGAACGACGGATCTCGTTAGTCTAGATATAGAAGACGGTTGTACAGACGGATCTCGTTAGTCTAGATATAGAAGACGGTTGTACAACGACGGATATCGTTAGTCTAGACATAGAAGACGGTTGTACAACGACGGATCTCGTTAGTCTAGATATAGAAGACGGTTGTACAGACGGATCTCGTTAGTCTAGATATAGAAGACGGTTGCACAACGAGAGATCTCGTTAGTCTAGATATAGAAGACGGTTGTACAGCGACGGATCTCGTTAGTCTGGATATAGAAGACGGTTGTACAGACGGATCTCGTTAGTCTAGATATAGAAGACGGTTGTACAGACGGATCTCTTTAGTATAGATATAGAAGACGGTTGTACAACGACGGATCTCGTTAGTCTAGATATAGAAAACGGTTGTACAGACGTATCTCTCGTTAGTCTAGATATTGAAGACGTTTGTCCAACGACGTATCTCGTTAGTCTAGATATAGAAGACGCTTGTACAACGACGGATCTCGTTAGTCTAGATATAGAAAACGGTTGTACAACGACGGATCTCGTTAGTCTAGATATAGAAGACGGTTGTACAGACGGATCTCGTTAGTCTAGATATAGAAGACAGTTGTACAGACGGATCTCGTTAGTCTAGATATTGAAGACGGTTGTACAACGACGGATCTCGGTAGTCTAGATATAGAAGACGGTTGCACAACGAGAGATCTCGTTAGTCTAGATATAGAAGACGGTTGTATAACGAGAGATCTCTTTAGTCTAGATATAAAAGATGGTTGTACAGACGGATCTCGTTAGTCTAGATATAGAAGACGGTTGTCCAACGACGGATCTCGTTAGCCTAGATATAGAAGACGGTTGTATAGACGGATCTCGTTAGCCTAGATATAGAAGACGGTTGTACAGACGGATCTCGTTAGTCTAGATATAGAAGACGGTTGTCCAACGACGGATCTCGTGAGTCTAGATATAGAAGACGGTTGTACAGACGGATCTCGTTAGTCTAGATATAGAAGACGGTTGTACAGACGGATCTCGTTAGTCTAGATATTGAAGACGTTTGTCCAACGACGTACCTCGTTAGTCTAGATATAGAAGACGGTTGTACAACGACGGATCTCGTTAGTCTAGATATAGAAGACGGTTGTACAGACGGATCTCGTTAGTCTAGATATAGAAGACGGTTGTACAGACGGATCTCGTTAGTCTAGATATTGAAGACGTTTGTCCAACGACGTACCTCGTTAGTCTAGATATAGAAGACGGTTGTACAGACGGATCTCGTTAGTCTAGATATTGAAGACGTTTGTACAGACGGATCTCGTTAGTCTAGATACAGAAGACGGTTGTCCAACGACGTATCTCGTTAGTCTAGATATAGAAAACGGTTGTACAGACGGATCTCGATAGACTAGATATTGAAGACGTTTGTCCAACGACATATCTCGTTAGTCTAGATATAGAAGACGGTTGTACAGACGGATCTCGTTAGTCTAGATATAGAAGACGGTTGTACAGACGGATCTCGTTAGTCTAGATATAGAAGACGGTTGTACAGACGGATCTCGTTAGTCTAGATATAGAAGACGGTTGTATAACGAGAGATCTCGTTAGTCTAGATATAGAAGACGGTTGTACAGGCGGATCCCGTTAGTCTAGATATTGAAGACGGTTATACATCGAGAGATGTCGTTAGTCTAGATATAGAAGACGGTTGTACAGACGGATCTCGTTAGTCTAGATACAGAAGACGGTTGTACAACGACGGATCTCGTTAGCCTAGATATAGAAGACGGTTGTATAGACGGATCTCGTTAGCCTAGATATAGAAGACGGTTGTACAGACGGATCTCGATAGACTAGATATTGAAAACGTTTGTCCAACGACGTATCTCGTTAGTCTAGATATAGAAGACGGTTGTACAGACGGATCTCGTTAGCCTAGATATAGAAGACGGTTGTACAGACGGATCTCGTTAGTCTAGATATAGAAGACGGTTGTACAGACGGATCTCGTGAGTCTAGATATAGAAGACGGTTGTATAGACGGATTTCGTTAGTCTAGATATAGAAGACGGTTGTACAGACGGATCTCGTGAGTCTAGATATAGAAGACGGTTGTCCAACGACGTATCTCGTTAGTCTAGATATAGAAAACGGTTGTACAGACGGATCTCGTTAGACTAGATATAGAAGAGGGTTGTACAACGACGGATCTCGTTAGTCTAGATATAGAAGACGGTTGTACAGACGGATCTCGTTAGACTAGATATAGAAGAGGGTTGTACAACGACGGATCTCGTTAGTCTAGATATAGAAGACGGTTGTACAGACGGATCTCGTTAGTCTAGATATTGAAGACGTTTGTCCAACGACGTACCTCGTTAGTCTAGATATAGAAGACGGTTGTACAACGACGGATCTCGTTAGTCTAGATATAGAAGACGGTTGTACAGACGGATCTCGATAGTCTAGATATAGAAGACGGTTGTACAGACGGATCTCGTTAGTCTAGATATTGAAGACGTTTGTCCAACGACGTACCTCGTTAGTCTAGATATAGAAGACGGTTGTACAGACGGATCTCGTTAGTCTAGATATTGAAGACGTTTGTACAGACGGATCTCGTTAGTCTAGATACAGAAGACGGTTGTCCAACGACGTATCTCGTTAGTCTAGATATAGAAA
The DNA here is from genome assembly GCA_960531205.1 of Andrena bicolor. Taxonomy (NCBI): domain Eukaryota; kingdom Metazoa; phylum Arthropoda; class Insecta; order Hymenoptera; family Andrenidae; genus Andrena; species Andrena bicolor. Next base: position 266,956 of record CAUIJW010000172.1, on the reverse strand, counting down.
ACGGTTGTACAGACGGATCTCGATAGACTAGATATTGAAGACGTTTGTCCAACGACGTATCTCGTTAGTCTAGATATAGAAGACGGTTGTACAGACGGATCTCGTTAGTCTAGATATAGAAGACGGTTGTACAGACGGATCTCGTTAGTCTAGATATAGAAGACGGTTGTACAGACGGATCTCGTTAGTCTAGATATAGAAGACGGTTGTACAGACGGATGTCGTTAGTCTAGATATAGAAGACGGTTGTATAACGAGAGATCTCGTTAGTCTAGATATAGAAGACGGTTGTACAGGCGGATCCCGTTAGTCTAGATATTGAAGACGGTTATACATCGAGAGATGTCGTTAGTCTAGATATAGAAGACGGTTGTACAGACGGATCTCGTTAGTCTAGATACAGAAGACGGTTGTACAATGACGGATCTCGTTAGCCTAGATATAGAAGACGGTTGTATAGACGGATCTCGTTAGCCTAGATATAGAAGACGGTTGTACAGACGGATCTCGTTAGTCTAGATATAGAAGACGGTTGTACAGACGGATCTCGTGAGTCTAGATATAGAAGACGGTTGTATAGACGGATCTCGTTAGTCTAGATATAGAAGACGGTTGTACAGACGGATCTCGTGAGTCTAGATATAGAAGACGGTTGTCCAACGACGTATCTCGTTAGTCTAGATATAGAAAACGGCTGTACAGACGGATCTCGTTAGACTAGATATAGAAGAGGGTTGTACAACGACGGATCTCGTTAGTCTAGATATAGAAGACGGTTGTACAGACGGATCTCGTTAGTCTAGATATAGAAGACGGTTGTACAGACGGATCTCGTTAGTCTAGATATAGAAGACGGTTGTATAACGAGAGATCTCGTTAGTCTAGATATAGAAGATGGTTGTACAGACGGATCTCGTTAGTCTAGATATAGAAGACGGTTGTATAACGAGAGAACTCGTTAGTCTAGATATAGAAGATGGTTGTACAGACGGATCTCGTTAGTCTAGATATAGAAGACGGTTGTACAGACGGATCTCGTGAGTCTAGATATAGAAGACGGTTGTCCAACGACGTATCTCGTTAGTCTAGATATAGAAGACGGTTGTACAGACGGATCTCGTGAGTCTAGATATAGAAGACGGTTGTATAGACGGATCTCGTTAGTCTAGATATAGAAGACGGTTGTATAACGAGAGATCTCGTTAGTCTAGATATAGAAGATGGTTGTACAGACGGATCTCGTTAGTCTAGATATAGAAGACGGTTGTACAGACGGATCTCGTGAGTCTAGATATAGAAGACGGTTGTCCAACGACGTATCTCGTTAGTCTAGATATAGAAGACGGTTGTACAGACGGATCTCGTGAGTCTAGATATAGAAGACGGTTGTATAGACGGATCTCGTTAGTCTAGATATAGAAGACGGTTGTACAGACGGATCTCGTGAATCTAGATATAGAAGACGGTTGTCCAACGACGTATCTCGTTAGTCTAGATATAGAAAACGGTTGTACAGACGGATCTCGTTAGACTAGATATAGAAGAGGGTTGTACAACGACGGATCTCGTTAGTCTAGATATAGAAGACGGTTGTACAGACGGATCTCGTTAGTCTAGATATAGAAGACGGTTGTACAGACGGATCTCGTTAGTCTAGATATAGAAGACAGTTGTACAGACGGATCTCGTTAGTCTAGATATTGAAGACGGTTGTACAACGACGGATCTCGGTAGTCTAGATATAGAAGACGGTTGCACAACGAGAGATCTCGTTAGTCTAGATATAGAAGACGGTTGTACAACGACGGATCTACGTAGTCTAGATATAGAAAACGGTTGTACAGACGGATCTCGTTAGTCTAGATATAGAAGACGGTTGTACAGACGGATCTCGTTAGTCTAGATATTGAAGACGTTTGTCCAACGACGTATCTCGTTAGTCTAGATATAGAAGGCGGTTGCACAACGAGAAATCTGGTTAGTCTAAATATAGAAGACGGTTCTACAACGACGGATCTCGGTAGTCTAGATATAGAAAACGGTTGTACAGACGGATCTCGTTAGTCTAGATATAGAAAACGGTTGTACAGACGGATCTCGTTAGTCTAGATATAGAAAACGGTTGTACAGATGGATCTCGTTAGTCTAGATATAGAAGACGGTTGTACAGACGGATCTCGTTAGTCTAGATATAGAAGACGGTTGTACAACGACGGATCTCGTTAGTCTAGATATAGAAGACGATTGTACAACGACGGATCTCGTTAGTCTAGATATAGAAGACGGTTGTACAGACGGATCTCGTTAGTCTAGATATAGAAAACGGTTGTACAGACGGATCTCGTTAGTCTAGATATTGAAGACGTTTGTCCAACGACGTATCTCGCTAGTCTAGATGTAGAAGACGGTTGTACAACGACGGATCTCGTTAGCCTAGATATAGAAGACGGTTGTACAGACGGATCTCGTTAGCCTAGATATAGAAGACGGTTGTACAACGAGAGATCTCGTTAGTCGAGATATAGAAGACGGTTGTACAACGACGGATCTCGTTAGTCTAGATATAGAAGACGGTTGTACAGACGGATCTCGTTAGTCTAGATATAGAAGACGGTTGTACAACGACGGATATCGTTAGTCTAGACATAGAAGACGGTTGTACAACGACGGATCTCGTTAGTCTAGATATAGAAGACGGTTGTACAGACGGATCTCGTTAGTCTAGATATAGAAGACGGTTGCACAACGAGAGATCTCGTTAGTCTAGATATAGAAGACGGTTGTACAGCGACGGATCTCGTTAGTCTGGATGTAGAAGACGGTTGTACAGACGGATCTCGTTAGTCTAGATATAGAAGACGGTTGTACAGACGGATCTCTTTAGTATAGATATAGAAGACGGTTGTACAACGACGGATCTCGTTAGTCTAGATATAGAAAACGGTTGTACAGACGTATCTCTCGTTAGTCTAGATATTGAAGACGTTTGTCCAACGACGTATCTCGTTAGTCTAGATATAGAAGACGCTTGTACAACGACGGATCTCGTTAGTCTAGATATAGAAAACGGTTGTACAACGACGGATCTCGTTAGTCTAGATATAGAAGACGGTTGTACAGACGGATCTCGTTAGTCTAGATATAGAAGACAGTTGTACAGACGGATCTCGTTAGTCTAGATATTGAAGACGGTTGTACAACGACGGATCTCGGTAGTCTAGATATAGAAGACGGTTGCACAACGAGAGATCTCGTTAGTCTAGATATAGAAGACGGTTGTACAACGACGGATCTACGTAGTCTAGATATAGAAAACGGTTGTACAGACGGATCTCGTTAGTCTAGATATAGAAGACGGTTGTACAGACGGATCTCGTTAGTCTAGATATTGAAGACGTTTGTCCAACGACGTATCTCGTTAGTCTAGATATAGAAGGCGGTTGCACAACGAGAGATCTCGTTAGTCTAGATATAGAAGACGGTTGTACAACGACGGATCTCGGTAGTCTAGATATAGAAAACGGTTGTACAGACGGATCTCGTTAGTCTAGATATAGAAGACGGTTGTATAACGAGAGATCTCGTTAGTCTAGATATAGAAGACGGTTGTACAGGCGGATCCCGTTAGTCTAGATATTGAAGACGGTTATACATCGAGAGATGTCGTTAGTCTAGATATAGAAGACGGTTGTACAGACGGATCTCGTTAGTCTAGATACAGAAGACGGTTGTACAATGACGGATCTCGTTAGCCTAGATATAGAAGACGGTTGTATAGACGGATCTCGTTAGCCTAGATATAGAAGACGGTTGTACAGACGGATCTCGTGAGTCTAGATATAGAAGACGGTTGTATAGACGGATCTCGTTAGTCTAGATATAGAAAACGGTTGTACAGACGGATCTCGTTAGTCTAGATATAGAAGACGGTTGTACAACGAGAGATCTCGATAGTCGAGATATAGAAGATGGTTGTACAACGACGGATCTCGTTAGTCTAGATATAGAAGACGGTTGTACAGACGGATCTCGTTAGTCTAGGTATAGAAGACGGTTGTACAGACGGATCTCGTTAGTCTAGATATAGAAGACGGTTGTATAACGAGAGATCTCGTTAGTCTAGATATAGAAGATGGTTGTACAGACGGATCTCGTTAGTCTAGATATAGAAGACGGTTGTACAGACGGATCTCGTTAGTCTAGATATAGAAGACGGTTGTACAGACGGATCTCGTTAGTCTAGACATTGAAGACGTTTGTCCAACGACGTATCTCGTTAGTCTAGATATAGAAGACGGTTGTACAGACGGATCTCGTTAGTCTAGATATAGAAAACGGTTGTACAGACGGATCTCGTTAGTCTAGATATAGAAGACGGTTGTACAGACGGATCTCGTTAGTCTAGATATAGAAGACGGTTGTATAACGAGAGATCTCGTTAGTCTAGATATAGAAGACGGTTGTACAGGCGGATCCCGTTAGTCTAGATATTGAAGACGGTTATACATCGAGAGATGTCGTTAGTCTAGATATAGAAGACGGTTGTACAGACGGATCTCGTTAGTCTAGATACAGAAGACGGTTGTACAATGACGGATCTCGTTAGCCTAGATATAGAAGACGGTTGTATAGACGGATCTCGTTAGCCTAGATATAGAAGACGGTTGTACAGACGGATCTCGTGAGTCTAGATATAGAAGACGGTTGTATAGACGGATCTCGTTAGTCTAGATATAGAAGACGGTTGTACAGACGGATCTCGTGAGTCTAGATATAGAAGACGGTTGTCCAACGACGTATCTCGTTAGTCTAGATATAGAAAACGGTTGTACAGACGGATCTCGTTAGACTAGATATAGAAGAGGGTTGAACAACGACGGATCTCGTTAGTCTAGATATAGAAGACGGTTGTACAGACGGATCTCGTTAGTCTAGATATAGAAGACGGTTGTACAGACGGATCTCGTTAGTCTAGATATAGAAGACGGTTGTATAACGAGAGATCTCGTTAGTCTAGATATAGAAGATGGTTGTACAGACGGATCTCGTTAGTCTAGATATAGAAGACGGTTGTACAGACGGATCTCGTTAGTCTAGATATAGAAGACGGTTGTATAACGAGAGATCTCGTTAGTCTAGATATAGAAGACGGTTGTACAGACGGATCTCGTTAGCCTAGATATAGAAGACGGTTGTACAGACGGATCTCGTTAGTCTAGATATTGAAGACGTTTGTCCAACGACGTATCTCGTTAGTCTAGATATAGAAGGCGGTTGCACAACGAGAGATCTCGTTAGTCTAGATATTGAAGACGTTTGTCCAACGACGTATCTCGTTAGTCTAGATATAGAAGGCGGTTGCACAACGAGAGATCTCGTTAGTCTAGATATAGAAGACGGTTGTACAACGACGGATCTCGGTAGTCTAGATATAGAAAACGGTTGTACAGACGGATCTTGTTAGTCTAGATATTGAAGACGTTTGTCCAACGACGTATCTCGTTAGTCTAGATATAGAAGACGGTTGTACAACGACGGATCTCGTTAGTCTAGATATAGAAGACGGTTTTACAACGACGGATCTCGTTAGTCTAGATATAGAAGACGGTTGTCCAACGACGTATCTCGCTAGTCTAAATATAGAAGACGGTTGTACAACGACGGATTTCGTTAGTCTAGATATAGAAGACGGTTGTACAACGACGGATCTCGTTAGTCTAGATATAGAAGACGGTTGTACAGACGGATAACGTTAGTCTAGATATAGAAGACAGTTGTACAGACGGATCTCGTTGGTCTAGATATTGAAGACGTTTGTCCAACGACGTATCTCGTTAGTCTAGATATAGAAGACGGTTGTACAACGATAGATCTCGTTAGTCGAGATATAGAAGACGGTTGTACAACGACGGATCTCGTTAGTCTAGATATAGAAGACGGTTGTACAGACGGATCTCGTTAGTCTAGATATAGAAGACGGTTGCGCAACGAGAGATCTCGTTAGTCGAGATATAGAAGACGGTTGTACAACGACGGATCTCGTTAGTCTAGATATAGAAAACGGTTGTACAGACGGATCTCGTTAGTCTAGATATAGAAGACGGTTGTACAACGAGAGATCTCGATAGTCGAGATATAGAAGATGGTTGTACAACGACGGATCTCGTTAGTCTAGATATAGAAGACGGTTGTACAGACGGATCACGTTAGTCTAGATATTGAAAACGTTTGTCCAACGACGGATCTCGTTAGTCTAGATATAGAAGACGGTTGTACAGACGGATCTCGTTAGTCGAGATATAGAAGACGGTTGTACAGACGGATCTCGTTAGTCTAGATATTGAAGACGGTTGTACAACGACGGATCTCGTTAGTCTAGATATTGAAGACGGTTGTACAGACGGATCTCGTTAGTCTAGATATAGAAGACGGTTGCACAACGAGAGATCTCGTTAGTCTAGATATAGAAGACGTTTGTACAACGACGGATCTCGGTAGTCTAGATATAGAAGACGGTTGTACAGACGGATCTCGTTAGACTAGATATAGAAGAGGGTTGTACAACGACGGATCTCGTTAGTCTAGATATAGAAGACGGTTGTATATCGAGAGATCTCGTTAGTCTAGATATAGAAGACGGTTGTACAGACGGATCTCGTTAGTCTAGATATAGAAGACGGTTGTACAGACGGATCTCGTTAGACGAGATATAGAAGACGGTTGTACAGACGGATCTCGTTAGTCTAGATATTGAAGACGGTTGTACAACGACGGATCTCGTTAGTCTAGATATTGAAGACGGTTGTACAGACGGATCTCGTTAGTCTAGATATAGAAGACGGTTGCACAACGAGAGATCTCGTTAGTCTAGATATAGAAGACGGTTGTACAACGACGGATCTCGGTAGTCTAGATATAGAAGACGGTTGTACAGACGGATCTCGTTAGACTAGATATAGAAGAGGGTTGTACAACGACGGATCTCGTTTGTCTAGATATAGAAGACGGTTGTATATCGAGAGATCTCGGTAGTCTAGATATAGAAGACGGTTGTACAGACGGATCTCGTTAGACTAGATATAGAAGAGGGTTGTACAACGACGGATCTCGTTAGTCTAGATATAGAAGACGGTTGTATATCGAGAGATCTCGTTAGTCTAGATATAGATGACGGTTGTATAACGAGAGATCTCGTTAGTCTAGATATAGAAGACGGTTGTACAGGCGGATCCCGTTAGTCTAGATATTGAAGACGGTTATACATCGAGAGATGTCGTTAGTCTAGATATAGAAGACGGTTGTACAGACGGATCTCGTTAGTCTAGATACAGAAGACGGTTGTACAATGACGGATCTCGTTAGCCTAGATATAGAAGACGGTTGTATAGACGGATCTCGTTAGCCTAGATATAGAAGACGGTTGTACAGACGGATCTCGTGAGTCTAGATATAGAAGACGGTTGTATAGACGGATCTCGTTAGTCTAGATATAGAAGACGGTTGTACAGACGGATCTCGTGAGTCTAGATATAGAAGACGGTTGTCCAACGACGTATCTCGTTAGTCTAGATATAGAAAACGGTTGTACAGACGGATCTCGTTAGACTAGATATAGAAGAGGGTTGAACAACGACGGATCTCGTTAGTCTAGATATAGAAGACGGTTGTACAGACGGATCTCGTTAGTCTAGATATAGAAGACGGTTGTACAGACGGATCTCGTTAGTCTAGATATAGAAGACGGTTGTATAACGAGAGATCTCGTTAGTCTAGATATAGAAGATGGTTGTACAGACGGATCTCGTTAGTCTAGATATAGAAGACGGTTGTACAGACGGATCTCGTTAGTCTAGATATAGAAGACGGTTGTATAACGAGAGATCTCGTTAGTCTAGATATAGAAGACGGTTGTACAGACGGATCTCGTTAGCCTAGATATAGAAGACGGTTGTACAGACGGATCTCGTTAGTCTAGATATTGAAGACGTTTGTCCAACGACGTATCTCGTTAGTCTAGATATAGAAGGCGGTTGCACAACGAGAGATCTCGTTAGTCTAGATATTGAAGACGTTTGTCCAACGACGTATCTCGTTAGTCTAGATATAGAAGGCGGTTGCACAACGAGAGATCTCGTTAGTCTAGATATAGAAGACGGTTGTACAACGACGGATCTCGGTAGTCTAGATATAGAAAACGGTTGTACAGACGGATCTTGTTAGTCTAGATATTGAAGACGTTTGTCCAACGACGTATCTCGTTAGTCTAGATATAGAAGACGGTTGTACAACGACGGATCTCGTTAGTCTAGATATAGAAGACGGTTTTACAACGACGGATCTCGTTAGTCTAGATATAGAAGACGGTTGTCCAACGACGTATCTCGCTAGTCTAAATATAGAAGACGGTTGTACAACGACGGATTTCGTTAGTCTAGATATAGAAGACGGTTGTACAACGACGGATCTCGTTAGTCTAGATATAGAAGACGGTTGTACAGACGGATAACGTTAGTCTAGATATAGAAGACAGTTGTACAGACGGATCTCGTTGGTCTAGATATTGAAGACGTTTGTCCAACGACGTATCTCGTTAGTCTAGATATAGAAGACGGTTGTACAACGATAGATCTCGTTAGTCGAGATATAGAAGACGGTTGTACAACGACGGATCTCGTTAGTCTAGATATAGAAGACGGTTGTACAGACGGATCTCGTTAGTCTAGATATAGAAGACGGTTGCGCAACGAGAGATCTCGTTAGTCGAGATATAGAAGACGGTTGTACAACGACGGATCTCGTTAGTCTAGATATAGAAAACGGTTGTACAGACGGATCTCGTTAGTCTAGATATAGAAGACGGTTGTACAACGAGAGATCTCGATAGTCGAGATATAGAAGATGGTTGTACAACGACGGATCTCGTTAGTCTAGATATAGAAGACGGTTGTACAGACGGATCACGTTAGTCTAGATATTGAAAACGTTTGTCCAACGACGGATCTCGTTAGTCTAGATATAGAAGACGGTTGTACAGACGGATCTCGTTAGTCGAGATATAGAAGACGGTTGTACAGACGGATCTCGTTAGTCTAGATATTGAAGACGGTTGTACAACGACGGATCTCGTTAGTCTAGATATTGAAGACGGTTGTACAGACGGATCTCGTTAGTCTAGATATAGAAGACGGTTGCACAACGAGAGATCTCGTTAGTCTAGATATAGAAGACGTTTGTACAACGACGGATCTCGGTAGTCTAGATATAGAAGACGGTTGTACAGACGGATCTCGTTAGACTAGATATAGAAGAGGGTTGTACAACGACGGATCTCGTTAGTCTAGATATAGAAGACGGTTGTATATCGAGAGATCTCGTTAGTCTAGATATAGAAGACGGTTGTACAGACGGATCTCGTTAGTCTAGATATAGAAGACGGTTGTACAGACGGATCTCGTTAGACGAGATATAGAAGACGGTTGTACAGACGGATCTCGTTAGTCTAGATATTGAAGACGGTTGTACAACGACGGATCTCGTTAGTCTAGATATTGAAGACGGTTGTACAGACGGATCTCGTTAGTCTAGATATAGAAGACGGTTGCACAACGAGAGATCTCGTTAGTCTAGATATAGAAGACGGTTGTACAACGACGGATCTCGGTAGTCTAGATATAGAAGACGGTTGTACAGACGGATCTCGTTAGACTAGATATAGAAGAGGGTTGTACAACGACGGATCTCGTTTGTCTAGATATAGAAGACGGTTGTATATCGAGAGATCTCGGTAGTCTAGATATAGAAGACGGTTGTACAGACGGATCTCGTTAGACTAGATATAGAAGAGGGTTGTACAACGACGGATCTCGTTAGTCTAGATATAGAAGACGGTTGTATATCGAGAGATCTCGTTAGTCTAGATATAGATGACGGTTGTATAACGAGAGATCTCGTTAGTCTAGATATAGAAGACGGTCGTATAACGAGAGATCTCGTTAGTCTAGATATAGGAGATGGTTGTACAGACGGATCTCGTTAGTCTAGATATAGAAGACGGTTGTACAGACGGATCTCGTTAGTCTAGGTATAGAAGACGGTTGTACAGACGGATCTCGTTAGTCTAGATATAGAAGACGGTTGTATAACGAGAGATCTCGTTAGTCTAGATATAGAAGATGGTTGTACAGACGGATCTCGTTAGTCTAGATATAGAAGACGGTTGTACAGACGGATCTCGTTAGTCTAGATATAGAAGACGGTTGTACAGACGGATCTCGTTAGTCTAGACATTGAAGACGTTTGTCCAACGACGTATCTCGTTAGTCTAGATATAGAAGACGGTTGTACAGACGGATCTCGTTAGTCTAGATATAGAAGACGGTTGTACAGACGGATCTCGTTAGTCTAGATATTGAAGACGTTTGTACAACGACGGATCTCGTTAGTCTAGATATAGAAGACGGTTGTACAGACGGATCTCGTTAGTCTAGATATAGAAGACGGTTGTATAACGAGAGATCTCTTTAGTCTAGATATAAAAGATGGTTGTACAGACGGATCTCGTTAGTCTAGATATAGAAGACGGTTGTCCAACGACGTATCTCGTTAGTCTAGATATAGAAAACGGTTGTACAGACGGATCTCGTTAGTCTAGATATAGAAGACGGTTGTACAGACGGATCTTGTTAGTCTAGATATAGAAGACGGTTGTATAACGAGAGATCTCGTTAGTCTAGATATAGAAGACGGTTGTACAGGCGGATCCCGTTAGTCTAGATATTGAAGACGGTTATACATCGAGAGATGTCGTTAGTCTAGATATAGAAGACGGTTGTACAGACGGATCTCGTTAGTCTAGATACAGAAGACGGTTGTACAATGACGGATCTCGTTAGCCTAGATATAGAAGACGGTTGTATAGACGGATCTCGTTAGCCTAGATATAGAAGACGGTTGTACAGACGGATCTCGTTAGTCTAGATATAGAAGACGGTTGTACAGACGGATCTCGTGAGTCTAGATATAGAAGACGGTTGTATAGACGGATCTCGTTAGTCTAGATATAGAAGACGGTTGTACAGACGGATCTCGTGAGTCTAGATATAGAAGACGGTTGTCCAACGACGTATCTCGTTAGTCTAGATATAGAAAACGGTTGTACAGACGGATCTCGTTAGACTAGATATAGAAGAGGGTTGTACAACGACGGATCTCGTTAGTCTAGATATAGAAGACGGTTGTACAGACGGATCTCGTTAGTCTAGATATAGAAGACGGTTGTACAGACGGATCTCGTTAGTCTAGATATAGAAGACGGTTGTATAACGAGAGATCTCGTTAGTCTAGATATAGAAGATGGTTGTACAGACGGATCTCGTTAGTCTAGATATAGCAGACGGTTGTATAACGAGAGATCTCGTTAGTCTAGATATAGAAGATGGTTGTACAGACGGATCTCGTTAGTCTAGATATAGAAGACGGTTGTACAGACGGATCTCGTTAGTCTAGATATAGAAGACGGTTGTATAACGAGAGATCTCGTTAGTCTAGATATAGAAGACGGTTGTACAGACGGATCTCGTTAGCCTAGATATAGAAGACGGTTGTACAGACGGATCTCGTTAGTCTAGATATAGAAGACGGTTGTACAGACGGATCTCGTGAGTCTAGATATAGAAGACGGTTGTATAGACGGATCTCGTTAGTCTAGATATAGAAGACGGTTGTACAGACGGATCTCGTGAGTCTAGATATAGAAGACGGTTGTCCAACGACGTATCTCGTTAGTCTAGATATAGAAAACGGTTGTACAGACGGATCTCGTTAGACTAGATATAGAAGAGGGTTGTACAACGACGGATCTCGTTAGTCTAGATATAGAAGACGGTTGTACAGACGGATCTCGTTAGTCTAGATATAGAAGACGGTTGTACAGACGGATCTCGTTAGTCTAGATATAGAAGACAGTTGTACAGACGGATCTCGTTAGTCTAGATATTGAAGACGGTTGTACAACGACGGATCTCGGTAGTCTAGATATAGAAGACGGTTGCACAACGAGAGATCTCGTTAGTCTAGATATAGAAGACGGTTGTACAACGACGGATCTACGTAGTCTAGATATAGAAAACGGTTGTACAGACGGATCTCGTTAGTCTAGATATAGAAGACGGTTGTACAGACGGATCTCGTTAGTCTAGATATTGAAGACGTTTGTCCAACGACGTATCTCGTTAGTCTAGATATAGAAAACGGTTGTACAGACGGATCTCGTTAGTCTAGATATAGAAGACGGTTGTACAACGAGAGATCTCGTTAGTCGAGATATAGAAGATGGTTGTACAACGACGGATCTCGTTAGTCTAGATATAGAAGACGGTTGTACAGACGGATCACGTTAGTCTAGATATTGAAAACGTTTGTCCAACGACGGATCTCGTTAGTCTAGATATAGAAGACGGTTGTACAGACGGATCTCGTTAGTCGAGATATAGAAGACGGTTGTACAGACGGATCTCGTTAGTCTAGATATTGAAGACGGTTGTACAACGACGGATCTCGTTAGTCTAGATATTGAAGACGGTTGTACAGACGGATCTCGTTAGTCTAGATATAGAAGACGGTTGCACAACGAGAGATCTCGTTAGTCTAGATATAGAAGACGGTTGTACAACGACGGATCTCGGTAGTCTAGATATAGAAGACGGTTGTACAGACGGATCTCGTTAGACTAGATATAGAAGAGGGTTGTACAACGACGGATCTCGTTAGTCTAGATATAGAAGACGGTTGTATATCGAGAGATCTCGTTAGTCTAGATATAGAAGACGGTTGTACAGACGGATCTCGTTAGTCTAGATATAGAAGACGGTTGTACAGACGGATCTCGTTAGTCTAGATATAGAAGACGGTTGTACAGACAGATCTCGTTAGTCTAGATATAGATGACGGTTGTATAACGAGAGATCTCGTTAGTCTAGATATAGAAGACGGTCGTATAACGAGAGATCTCGTTAGTCTAGATATAGGAGATGGTTGTACAGACGGATCTCGTTAGTCTAGATATAGAAGACGGTTGTACAGACGGATCTCGTTAGTCTAGGTATAGAAGACGGTTGTACAGACGGATCTCGTTAGTCTAGATATAGAAGACGGTTGTATAACGAGAGATCTCGTTAGTCTAGATATAGAAGATGGTTGTACAGACGGATCTCGTTAGTCTAGATATAGAAGACGGTTGTACAGACGGATCTCGTTAGTCTAGATATAGAAGACGGTTGTACAGACGGATCTCGTTAGTCTAGACATTGAAGACGTTTGTCCAACGACGTATCTCGTTAGTCTAGATATAGAAGACGGTTGTACAGACGGATCTCGTTAGTCTAGATATAGAAGACGGTTGTACAGACGGATCTCGTTAGTCTAGATATTGAAGACGTTTGTACAACGACGGATCTCGTTAGTCTAGATATAGAAGACGGTTGTACAGACGGATCTCGTTAGTCTAGATATAGAAGATGGTTGTATAACGAGAGATCTCTTTAGTCTAGATATAAAAGATGGTTGTACAGACGGATCTCGTTAGTCTAGATATAGAAGACGGTTGTCCAACGACGGATCTCGTTAGCCTAGATATAGAAGACGGTTGTACAGACGGATCTCGTTAGTCTAGGTATAGAAGACGGTTGTACAGACGGATCTCGTTAGTCTAGATATAGAAGACGGTTGTATAACGAGAGATCTCGTTAGTCTAGATATAGAAGATGGTTGTACAGACGGATCTCGTTAGTCTAGATATAGAAGACGGTTGTACAGACGGATCTCGTTAGTCTAGATATAGAAGACGGTTGTACAGACGGATCTCGTTAGTCTAGACATTGAAGACGTTTGTCCAACGACGTATCTCGTTAGTCTAGATATAGAAGACGGTTGTACAGACGGATCTCGTTAGTCTAGATATAGAAGACGGTTGTACAGACGGATCTCGTTAGTCTAGATATTGAAGACGTTTGTACAACGACGGATCTCGTTAGTCTAGATATAGAAGACGGTTGTACAGACGGATCTCGTTAGTCTAGATATAGAAGACGGTTGTATAACGAGAGATCTCTTTAGTCTAGATATAAAAGATGGTTGTACAGACGGATCTCGTTAGTCTAGATATAGAAGACGGTTGTCCAACGACGGATCTCGTTAGCCTAGATATAGAAGACGGTTGTATAGACGGATCTCGTTAGCCTAGATATAGAAGACGGTTGTACAGACGGATCTCGTTAGTCTAGATATAGAAGACGGTTGTCCAACGACGGATCTCGTGAGTCTAGATATAGAAGACGGTTGTACAGACGGATCTCGTTAGTCTAGATATAGAAGACGGTTGTACAGACGGATCTCGTTAGTCTAGATATTGAAGACGTTTGTCCAACGACGTACCTCGTTAGTCTAGATATAGAAGACGGTTGTACAACGACGGATCTCGTTAGTCTAGATATAGAAGACGGTTGTACAGACGGATCTCGTTAGTCTAGATATAGAAGACGGTTGTACAGACGGATCTCGTTAGTCTAGATATTGAAGACGTTTGTCCAACGACGTACCTCGTTAGTCTAGATATAGAAGACGGTTGTACAGACGGATCTCGTTAGTCTAGATATTGAAGACGTTTGTACAGACGGATCTCGTTAGTCTAGATACAGAAGACGGTTGTCCAACGACGTATCTCGTTAGTCTAGATATAGAAAACGGTTGTACAGACGGATCTCGATAGACTAGATATTGGAGACGTTTGTCCAACGACATATCTCGTTAGTCTAGATATAGAAGACGGTTGTACAGACGGATCTCGTTAGTCTAGATATAGAAGACGGTTGTACAGACGGATCTCGTTAGTCTAGATATAGAAGACGGTTGTACAGACGGATCTCGTTAGTCTAGATATAGAAGACGGTTGTATAACGAGAGATCTCGTTAGTCTAGATATAGAAGACGGTTGTACAGGCGGATCCCGTTAGTCTAGATATTGAAGACGGTTATACATCGAGAGATGTCGTTAGTCTAGATATAGAAGACGGTTGTACAGACGGATCTCGTTAGTCTAGATACAGAAGACGGTTGTACAACGACGGATCTCGTTAGCCTAGATATAGAAGACGGTTGTATAGACGGATCTCGTTAGCCTAGATATAGAAGACGGTTGTACAGACGGATCTCGATAGACTAGATATTGAAAACGTTTGTCCAACGACGTATCTCGTTAGTCTAGATATAGAAGACGGTTGTACAGACGGATCTCGTTAGCCTAGATATAGAAGACGGTTGTACAGACGGATCTCGTTAGTCTAGATATAGAAGACGGTTGTACAGACGGATCTCGTGAGTCTAGATATAGAAGACGGTTGTCCAACGACGTATCTCGTTAGTCTAGATATAGAAAACGGTTGTACAGACGGATCTCGTTAGTCTAGATATAGAAGACGGTTGTACAGACGGATCTCGTTAGTCTAGATATAGAAGACGGTTGTATAACGAGAGATCTCGTTAGTCTAGATATAGAAGACGGTTGTACAGGCGGATCCCGTTAGTCTAGATATTGAAGACGGTTATACATCGAGAGATGTCGTTAGTCTAGATATAGAAGACGGTTGTACAGACGGATCTCGTTAGTCTAGATACAGAAGACGGTTGTACAATGACGGATCTCGTTAGCCTAGATATAGAAGACGGTTGTATAGACGGATCTCGTTAGCCTAGATATAGAAGACGGTTGTACAGACGGATCTCGTTAGTCTAGATATAGAAGACGGTTGTACAGACGGATCTCGTGAGTCTAGATATAGAAGACGGTTGTATAGACGGATCTCGTTAGTCTAGATATAGAAGACGGTTGTACAGACGGATCTCGTGAGTCTAGATATAGAAGACGGTTGTCCAACGACGTATCTCGTTAGTCTAGATATAGAAAACGGTTGTACAGACGGATCTCGTTAGACTAGATATAGAAGAGGGTTGTACAACGACGGATCTCGTTAGTCTAGATATAGAAGACGGTTGTACAGACGGATCTCGTTAGTCTAGATATAGAAGACGGTTGTACAGACGGATCTCGTTAGTCTAGATATAGAAGACGGTTGTATAACGAGAGATCTCGTTAGTCTAGATATAGAAGATGGTTGTACAGACGGATCTCGTTAGTCTAGATATAGCAGACGGTTGTATAACGAGAGATCTCGTTAGTCTAGATATAGAAGATGGTTGTACAGACGGATCTCGTTAGTCTAGATATAGAAGACGGTTGTACAGACGGATCTCGTTAGTCTAGATATAGAAGACGGTTGTATAACGAGAGATCTCGTTAGTCTAGATATAGAAGACGGTTGTACAGACGGATCTCGTTAGCCTAGATATAGAAGACGGTTGTACAGACGGATCTCGTTAGTCTAGATATAGAAGACGGTTGTACAGACGGATCTCGTGAGTCTAGATATAGAAGACGGTTGTATAGACGGATCTCGTTAGTCTAGATATAGAAGACGGTTGTACAGACGGATCTCGTGAGTCTAGATATAGAAGACGGTTGTCCAACGACGTATCTCGTTAGTCTAGATATAGAAAACGGTTGTACAGACGGATCTCGTTAGACTAGATATAGAAGAGGGTTGTACAACGACGGATCTCGTTAGTCTAGATATAGAAGACGGTTGTACAGACGGATCTCGTTAGTCTAGATATAGAAGACGGTTGTACAGACGGATCTCGTTAGTCTAGATATAGAAGACAGTTGTACAGACGGATCTCGTTAGTCTAGATATTGAAGACGGTTGTACAACGACGGATCTCGTTAGTCTAGATATAGAAGACGGTTGTACAACGACGGATCTACGTAGTCTAGATATAGAAAACGGTTGTACAGACGGATCTCGTTAGTCTAGATATAGAAGACGGTTGTACAGACGGATCTCGTTAGTCTAGATATTGAAGACGTTTGTCCAACGACGTATCTCGTTAGTCTAGATATAGAAAACGGTTGTACAGACGGATCTCGTTAGTCTAGATATAGAAGACGGTTGTACAACGAGAGATCTCGTTAGTCGAGATATAGAAGATGGTTGTACAACGACGGATCTCGTTAGTCTAGATATAGAAGACGGTTGTACAGACGGATCACGTTAGTCTAGATATTGAAAACGTTTGTCCAACGACGGATCTCGTTAGTCTAGATATAGAAGACGGTTGTACAGACGGATCTCGTTAGTCTAGATATAGAAGACGGTTGCACAACGAGAGATCTCGTTAGTCTAGATATAGAAGACGGTTGTACAACGACGGATCTCGGTAGTCTAGATATAGAAGACGGTTGTACAGACGGATCTCGTTAGACTAGATATAGAAGAGGGTTGTACAACGACGGATCTCGTTAGTCTAGATATAGAAGACGGTTGTATAACGAGAGATCTCGTTAGTCTAGATATAGAAGACGGTTGTACAGGCGGATCCCGTTAGTCTAGATATTGAAGACGGTTATACATCGAGAGATGTCGTTAGTCTAGATATAGAAGACGGTTGTACAGACGGATCTCGTTAGTCGAGATATAGAAGACGGTTGTACAGACGGATCTCGTTAGTCTAGATATTGAAGACGGTTGTACAACGACGGATCTCGTTAGTCTAGATATTGAAGACGGTTGTACAGACGGATCTCGTTAGTCTAGATATAGAAGACGGTTGCACAACGAGAGATCTCGTTAGTCTAGATATAGAAGACGGTTGTACAACGACGGATCTCGGTAGTCTAGATATAGAAGACGGTTGTACAGACGGATCTCGTTAGACTAGATATAGAAGAGGGTTGTACAACGACGGATCTCGTTAGTCTAGATATAGAAGACGGTTGTATATCGAGAGATCTCGTTAGTCTAGATATAGAAGACGGTTGTACAGACGGATCTCGTTAGTCTAGATATAGAAGACGGTTGTACAGACGGATCTCGTTAGTCTAGATATAGAAGACGGTTGTACAGACAGATCTCGTTAGTCTAGATATAGATGACGGTTGTATAACGAGAGATCTCGTTAGTCTAGATATAGAAGACGGTCGTATAACGAGAGATCTCGTTAGTCTAGATATAGGAGATGGTTGTACAGACGGATCTCGTTAGTCTAGATATAGAAGACGGTTGTACAGACGGATCTCGTTAGTCTAGGTATAGAAGACGGTTGTACAGACGGATCTCGTTAGTCTAGATATAGAAGACGGTTGTATAACGAGAGATCTCGTTAGTCTAGATATAGAAGATGGTTGTACAGACGGATCTCGTTAGTCTAGATATAGAAGACGGTTGTACAGACGGATCTCGTTAGTCTAGATATAGAAGACGGTTGTACAGACGGATCTCGTTAGTCTAGACATTGAAGACGTTTGTCC
This sequence comes from Andrena bicolor, assembly GCA_960531205.1. Classification (NCBI taxonomy): domain Eukaryota; kingdom Metazoa; phylum Arthropoda; class Insecta; order Hymenoptera; family Andrenidae; genus Andrena; species Andrena bicolor. Next base: position 248,538 of record CAUIJW010000172.1, on the reverse strand, counting down.
AACGACGTATCTCGTTAGTCTAGATATAGAAGACGGTTGTACAGACGGATCTCGTTAGTCTAGATATAGAAGACGGTTGTACAGACGGATCTCGTTAGTCTAGATATTGAAGACGTTTGTACAACGACGGATCTCGTTAGTCTAGATATAGAAGACGGTTGTACAGACGGATCTCGTTAGTCTAGATATAGAAGATGGTTGTATAACGAGAGATCTCTTTAGTCTAGATATAAAAGATGGTTGTACAGACGGATCTCGTTAGTCTAGATATAGAAGACGGTTGTCCAACGACGGATCTCGTTAGCCTAGATATAGAAGACGGTTGTACAGACGGATCTCGTTAGTCTAGGTATAGAAGACGGTTGTACAGACGGATCTCGTTAGTCTAGATATAGAAGACGGTTGTATAACGAGAGATCTCGTTAGTCTAGATATAGAAGATGGTTGTACAGACGGATCTCGTTAGTCTAGATATAGAAGACGGTTGTACAGACGGATCTCGTTAGTCTAGATATAGAAGACGGTTGTACAGACGGATCTCGTTAGTCTAGACATTGAAGACGTTTGTCCAACGACGTATCTCGTTAGTCTAGATATAGAAGACGGTTGTACAGACGGATCTCGTTAGTCTAGATATAGAAGACGGTTGTACAGACGGATCTCGTTAGTCTAGATATTGAAGACGTTTGTACAACGACGGATCTCGTTAGTCTAGATATAGAAGACGGTTGTACAGACGGATCTCGTTAGTCTAGATATAGAAGACGGTTGTATAACGAGAGATCTCTTTAGTCTAGATATAAAAGATGGTTGTACAGACGGATCTCGTTAGTCTAGATATAGAAGACGGTTGTCCAACGACGGATCTCGTTAGCCTAGATATAGAAGACGGTTGTATAGACGGATCTCGTTAGCCTAGATATAGAAGACGGTTGTACAGACGGATCTCGTTAGTCTAGATATAGAAGACGGTTGTCCAACGACGGATCTCGTGAGTCTAGATATAGAAGACGGTTGTACAGACGGATCTCGTTAGTCTAGATATAGAAGACGGTTGTACAGACGGATCTCGTTAGTCTAGATATTGAAGACGTTTGTCCAACGACGTACCTCGTTAGTCTAGATATAGAAGACGGTTGTACAACGACGGATCTCGTTAGTCTAGATATAGAAGACGGTTGTACAGACGGATCTCGTTAGTCTAGATATAGAAGACGGTTGTACAGACGGATCTCGTTAGTCTAGATATTGAAGACGTTTGTCCAACGACGTACCTCGTTAGTCTAGATATAGAAGACGGTTGTACAGACGGATCTCGTTAGTCTAGATATTGAAGACGTTTGTACAGACGGATCTCGTTAGTCTAGATACAGAAGACGGTTGTCCAACGACGTATCTCGTTAGTCTAGATATAGAAAACGGTTGTACAGACGGATCTCGATAGACTAGATATTGGAGACGTTTGTCCAACGACATATCTCGTTAGTCTAGATATAGAAGACGGTTGTACAGACGGATCTCGTTAGTCTAGATATAGAAGACGGTTGTACAGACGGATCTCGTTAGTCTAGATATAGAAGACGGTTGTACAGACGGATCTCGTTAGTCTAGATATAGAAGACGGTTGTATAACGAGAGATCTCGTTAGTCTAGATATAGAAGACGGTTGTACAGGCGGATCCCGTTAGTCTAGATATTGAAGACGGTTATACATCGAGAGATGTCGTTAGTCTAGATATAGAAGACGGTTGTACAGACGGATCTCGTTAGTCTAGATACAGAAGACGGTTGTACAACGACGGATCTCGTTAGCCTAGATATAGAAGACGGTTGTATAGACGGATCTCGTTAGCCTAGATATAGAAGACGGTTGTACAGACGGATCTCGATAGACTAGATATTGAAAACGTTTGTCCAACGACGTATCTCGTTAGTCTAGATATAGAAGACGGTTGTACAGACGGATCTCGTTAGCCTAGATATAGAAGACGGTTGTACAGACGGATCTCGTTAGTCTAGATATAGAAGACGGTTGTACAGACGGATCTCGTGAGTCTAGATATAGAAGACGGTTGTATAGACGGATCTCGTTAGTCTAGATATAGAAGACGGTTGTACAGACGGATCTCGTGAGTCTAGATATAGAAGACGGTTGTCCAACGACGTATCTCGTTAGTCTAGATATAGAAAACGGTTGTACAGACGGATCTCGTTAGACTAGATATAGAAGAGGGTTGTACAACGACGGATCTCGTTAGTCTAGATATAGAAGACGGTTGTACAGACGGATCTCGTTAGTCTAGATATTGAAGACGTTTGTCCAACGACGTACCTCGTTAGTCTAGATATAGAAGACGGTTGTACAACGACGGATCTCGTTAGTCTAGATATAGAAGACGGTTGTACAGACGGATCTCGATAGTCTAGATATAGAAGACGGTTGTACAGACGGATCTCGTTAGTCTAGATATTGAAGACGTTTGTCCAACGACGTACCTCGTTAGTCTAGATATAGAAGACGGTTGTACAGACGGATCTCGTTAGTCTAGATATAGAAGACGGTTGTACAGACGGATCTCGTTAGTCTAGATATAGAAGACGGTTGTACAGACGGATCTCGTTAGTCTAGATATAGAAGACGGTTGTACAGACGGATCTCGTTAGTCTAGATATAGAAGACGGTTGTATAACGAGAGATCTCGTTAGTCTAGATATAGAAGACGGTTGTACAGGCGGATCCCGTTAGTCTAGATATTGAAGACGGTTATACATCGAGAGATGTCGTTAGTCTAGATATAGAAGACGGTTGTACAGACGGATCTCGTTAGTCTAGATACAGAAGACGGTTGTACAATGACGGATCTCGTTAGCCTAGATATAGAAGACGGTTGTATAGACGGATCTCGTTAGCCTAGATATAGAAGACGGTTGTACAGACGGATCTCGTTAGTCTAGATATAGAAGACGGTTGTACAGACGGATCTCGTGAGTCTAGATATAGAAGACGGTTGTATAGACGGATCTCGTTAGTCTAGATATAGAAGACGGTTGTACAGACGGATCTCGTGAGTCTAGATATAGAAGACGGTTGTCCAACGACGTATCTCGTTAGTCTAGATATAGAAAACGGCTGTACAGACGGATCTCGTTAGACTAGATATAGAAGAGGGTTGTACAACGACGGATCTCGTTAGTCTAGATATAGAAGACGGTTGTACAGACGGATCTCGTTAGTCTAGATATAGAAGACGGTTGTACAGACGGATCTCGTTAGTCTAGATATAGAAGACGGTTGTACAGACGGATCTCGTTAGTCTAGATATAGAAGACGGTTGTATAACGAGAGATCTCGTTAGTCTAGATATAGAAGATGGTTGTACAGACGGATCTCGTTAGTCTAGATATAGAAGACGGTTGTATAACGAGAGATCTCGTTAGTCTAGATATAGAAGATGGTTGTACAGACGGATCTCGTTAGTCTAGATATAGAAGACGGTTGTACAGACGGATCTCGTGAGTCTAGATATAGAAGACGGTTGTCCAACGACGTATCTCGTTAGTCTAGATATAGAAGACGGTTGTACAGACGGATCTCGTGAGTCTAGATATAGAAGACGGTTGTATAGACGGATCTCGTTAGTCTAGATATAGAAGACGGTTGTATAACGAGAGATCTCGTTAGTCTAGATATAGAAGATGGTTGTACAGACGGATCTCGTTAGTCTAGATATAGAAGACGGTTGTACAGACGGATCTCGTGAGTCTAGATATAGAAGACGGTTGTCCAACGACGTATCTCGGTAGTCTAGATATAGAAGACGGTTGCACAACGAGAGATCTCGTTAGTCTAGATATAGAAGACGGTTGTACAACGACGGATCTACGTAGTCTAGATATAGAAAACGGTTGTACAGACGGATCTCGTTAGTCTAGATATAGAAGACGGTTGTACAGACGGATCTCGTTAGTCTAGATATTGAAGACGTTTGTCCAACGACGTATCTCGTTAGTCTAGATATAGAAGGCGGTTGCACAACGAGAAATCTCGTTAGTCTAGATATAGAAGACGGCTGTACAACGACGGATCTCGGTAGTCTAGATATAGAAAACGGTTGTACAGACGGATCTCGTTAGTCTAGATATAGAAAACGGTTGTACAGACGGATCTCGTTAGTCTAGATATAGAAAACGGCTGTACAGACGGATCTCGTTAGACTAGATATAGAAGAGGGTTGTACAACGACGGATCTCGTTAGTCTAGATATAGAAGACGGTTGTACAGACGGATCTCGTTAGTCTAGATATAGAAGACGGTTGTATAACGAGAGATCTCTTTAGTCTAGATATAAAAGATGGTTGTACAGACGGATCTCGTTAGTCTAGATATAGAAGACGGTTGTCCAACGACGGATCTCGTTAGCCTAGATATAGAAGACGGTTGTACAGACGGATCTCGTTAGTCTAGGTATAGAAGACGGTTGTACAGACGGATCTCGTTAGTCTAGATATAGAAGACGGTTGTATAACGAGAGATCTCGTTAGTCTAGATATAGAAGATGGTTGTACAGACGGATCTCGTTAGTCTAGATATAGAAGACGGTTGTACAGACGGATCTCGTTAGTCTAGATATAGAAGACGGTTGTACAGACGGATCTCGTTAGTCTAGACATTGAAGACGTTTGTCCAACGACGTATCTCGTTAGTCTAGATATAGAAGACGGTTGTACAGACGGATCTCGTTAGTCTAGATATAGAAGACGGTTGTACAGACGGATCTCGTTAGTCTAGATATTGAAGACGTTTGTACAACGACGGATCTCGTTAGTCTAGATATAGAAGACGGTTGTACAGACGGATCTCGTTAGTCTAGATATAGAAGACGGTTGTATAACGAGAGATCTCTTTAGTCTAGATATAAAAGATGGTTGTACAGACGGATCTCGTTAGTCTAGATATAGAAGACGGTTGTCCAACGACGGATCTCGTTAGCCTAGATATAGAAGACGGTTGTATAGACGGATCTCGTTAGCCTAGATATAGAAGACGGTTGTACAGACGGATCTCGTTAGTCTAGATATAGAAGACGGTTGTCCAACGACGGATCTCGTGAGTCTAGATATAGAAGACGGTTGTACAGACGGATCTCGTTAGTCTAGATATAGAAGACGGTTGTACAGACGGATCTCGTTAGTCTAGATATTGAAGACGTTTGTCCAACGACGTACCTCGTTAGTCTAGATATAGAAGACGGTTGTACAACGACGGATCTCGTTAGTCTAGATATAGAAGACGGTTGTACAGACGGATCTCGTTAGTCTAGATATAGAAGACGGTTGTACAGACGGATCTCGTTAGTCTAGATATTGAAGACGTTTGTCCAACGACGTACCTCGTTAGTCTAGATATAGAAGACGGTTGTACAGACGGATCTCGTTAGTCTAGATATTGAAGACGTTTGTACAGACGGATCTCGTTAGTCTAGATACAGAAGACGGTTGTCCAACGACGTATCTCGTTAGTCTAGATATAGAAAACGGTTGTACAGACGGATCTCGATAGACTAGATATTGAAGACGTTTGTCCAACGACATATCTCGTTAGTCTAGATATAGAAGACGGTTGTACAGACGGATCTCGTTAGTCTAGATATAGAAGACGGTTGTACAGACGGATCTCGTTAGCCTAGATATAGAAGACGGTTGTATAGACGGATCTCGTTAGCCTAGATATAGAAGACGGTTGTACAGACGGATCTCGTTAGTCTAGATATAGAAGACGGTTGTACAGACGGATCTCGTGAGTCTAGATATAGAAGACGGTTGTATAGACGGATCTCGTTAGTCTAGATATAGAAGACGGTTGTACAGACGGATCTCGTGAGTCTAGATATAGAAGACGGTTGTCCAACGACGTATCTCGTTAGTCTAGATATAGAAAACGGCTGTACAGACGGATCTCGTTAGACTAGATATAGAAGAGGGTTGTACAACGACGGATCTCGTTAGTCTAGATATAGAAGACGGTTGTACAGACGGATCTCGTTAGTCTAGATATAGAAGACGGTTGTACAGACGGATCTCGTTAGTCTAGATATAGAAGACGGTTGTATAACGAGAGATCTCGTTAGTCTAGATATAGAAGATGGTTGTACAGACGGATCTCGTTAGTCTAGATATAGAAGACGGTTGTATAACGAGAGATCTCGTTAGTCTAGATATAGAAGATGGTTGTACAGACGGATCTCGTTAGTCTAGATATAGAAGACGGTTGTACAGACGGATCTCGTGAGTCTAGATATAGAAGACGGTTGTCCAACGACGTATCTCGTTAGTCTAGATATAGAAGACGGTTGTACAGACGGATCTCGTGAGTCTAGATATAGAAGACGGTTGTATAGACGGATCTCGTTAGTCTAGATATAGAAGACGGTTGTATAACGAGAGATCTCGTTAGTCTAGATATAGAAGATGGTTGTACAGACGGATCTCGTTAGTCTAGATATAGAAGACGGTTGTACAGACGGATCTCGTGAGTCTAGATACAGAAGACGGTTGTCCAACGACGTATCTCGGTAGTCTAGATATAGAAGACGGTTGCACAACGAGAGATCTCGTTAGTCTAGATATAGAAGACGGTTGTACAACGACGGATCTACGTAGTCTAGATATAGAAAACGGTTGTACAGACGGATCTCGTTAGTCTAGATATAGAAGACGGTTGTACAGACGGATCTCGTTAGTCTAGATATTGAAGACGTTTGTCCAACGACGTATCTCGTTAGTCTAGATATAGAAGGCGGTTGCACAACGAGAAATCTCGTTAGTCTAGATATAGAAGACGGTTGTACAACGACGGATCTCGGTAGTCTAGATATAGAAAACGGTTGTACAGACGGATCTCGTTAGTCTAGATATAGAAAACGGTTGTACAGACGGATCTCGTTAGTCTAGATATAGAAAACGGCTGTACAGACGGATCTCGTTAGACTAGATATAGAAGAGGGTTGTACAACGACGGATCTCGTTAGTCTAGATATAGAAGACGGTTGTACAGACGGATCTCGTTAGTCTAGATATAGAAGACGGTTGTATAACGAGAGATCTCTTTAGTCTAGATATAAAAGATGGTTGTACAGACGGATCTCGTTAGTCTAGATATAGAAGACGGTTGTCCAACGACGGATCTCGTTAGCCTAGATATAGAAGACGGTTGTACAGACGGATCTCGTTAGTCTAGGTATAGAAGACGGTTGTACAGACGGATCTCGTTAGTCTAGATATAGAAGACGGTTGTATAACGAGAGATCTCGTTAGTCTAGATATAGAAGATGGTTGTACAGACGGATCTCGTTAGTCTAGATATAGAAGACGGTTGTACAGACGGATCTCGTTAGTCTAGATATAGAAGACGGTTGTACAGACGGATCTCGTTAGTCTAGACATTGAAGACGTTTGTCCAACGACGTATCTCGTTAGTCTAGATATAGAAGACGGTTGTACAGACGGATCTCGTTAGTCTAGATATAGAAGACGGTTGTACAGACGGATCTCGTTAGTCTAGATATTGAAGACGTTTGTACAACGACGGATCTCGTTAGTCTAGATATAGAAGACGGTTGTACAGACGGATCTCGTTAGTCTAGATATAGAAGACGGTTGTATAACGAGAGATCTCTTTAGTCTAGATATAAAAGATGGTTGTACAGACGGATCTCGTTAGTCTAGATATAGAAGACGGTTGTCCAACGACGGATCTCGTTAGCCTAGATATAGAAGACGGTTGTATAGACGGATCTCGTTAGCCTAGATATAGAAGACGGTTGTACAGACGGATCTCGTTAGTCTAGATATAGAAGACGGTTGTCCAACGACGGATCTCGTGAGTCTAGATATAGAAGACGGTTGTACAGACGGATCTCGTTAGTCTAGATATAGAAGACGGTTGTACAGACGGATCTCGTTAGTCTAGATATTGAAGACGTTTGTCCAACGACGTACCTCGTTAGTCTAGATATAGAAGACGGTTGTACAACGACGGATCTCGTTAGTCTAGATATAGAAGACGGTTGTACAGACGGATCTCGTTAGTCTAGATATAGAAGACGGTTGTACAGACGGATCTCGTTAGTCTAGATATTGAAGACGTTTGTCCAACGACGTACCTCGTTAGTCTAGATATAGAAGACGGTTGTACAGACGGATCTCGTTAGTCTAGATATTGAAGACGTTTGTACAGACGGATCTCGTTAGTCTAGATACAGAAGACGGTTGTCCAACGACGTATCTCGTTAGTCTAGATATAGAAAACGGTTGTACAGACGGATCTCGATAGACTAGATATTGAAGACGTTTGTCCAACGACATATCTCGTTAGTCTAGATATAGAAGACGGTTGTACAGACGGATCTCGTTAGTCTAGATATAGAAGACGGTTGTACAGACGGATCTCGTTAGTCTAGATATAGAAGACGGTTGTACAGACGGATCTCGTTAGTCTAGATATAGAAGACGGTTGTATAACGAGAGATCTCGTTAGTCTAGATATAGAAGACGGTTGTATAACGAGAGATCTCGTTAGTCTAGATATAGAAGACGGTTGTACAGGCGGATCCCGTTAGTCTAGATATTGAAGACGGTTATACATCGAGAGATGTCGTTAGTCTAGATATAGAAGACGGTTGTACAGACGGATCTCGTTAGTCTAGATACAGAAGACGGTTGTACAACGACGGATCTCGTTAGCCTAGATATAGAAGACGGTTGTATAGACGGATCTCGTTAGCCTAGATATAGAAGACGGTTGTACAGACGGATCTCGATAGACTAGATATTGAAAACGTTTGTCCAACGACGTATCTCGTTAGTCTAGATATAGAAGACGGTTGTACAGACGGATCTCGTTAGCCTAGATATAGAAGACGGTTGTACAGACGGATCTCGTTAGTCTAGATATAGAAGACGGTTGTACAGACGGATCTCGTGAGTCTAGATATAGAAGACGGTTGTATAGACGGATCTCGTTAGTCTAGATATAGAAGACGGTTGTACAGACGGATCTCGTGAGTCTAGATATAGAAGACGGTTGTCCAACGACGTATCTCGTTAGTCTAGATATAGAAAACGGTTGTACAGACGGATCTCGTTAGACTAGATATAGAAGAGGGTTGTACAACGACGGATCTCGTTAGTCTAGATATAGAAGACGGTTGTACAGACGGATCTCGTTAGTCTAGATATTGAAGACGTTTGTCCAACGACGTACCTCGTTAGTCTAGATATAGAAGACGGTTGTACAACGACGGATCTCGTTAGTCTAGATATAGAAGACGGTTGTACAGACGGATCTCGATAGTCTAGATATAGAAGACGGTTGTACAGACGGATCTCGTTAGTCTAGATATTGAAGACGTTTGTCCAACGACGTACCTCGTTAGTCTAGATATAGAAGACGGTTGTACAGACGGATCTCGTTAGTCTAGATATAGAAGACGGTTGTACAGACGGATCTCGTTAGTCTAGATATAGAAGACGGTTGTACAGACGGATCTCGTTAGTCTAGATATAGAAGACGGTTGTATAACGAGAGATCTCGTTAGTCTAGATATAGAAGACGGTTGTACAGGCGGATCCCGTTAGTCTAGATATTGAAGACGGTTATACATCGAGAGATGTCGTTAGTCTAGATATAGAAGACGGTTGTACAGACGGATCTCGTTAGTCTAGATACAGAAGACGGTTGTACAATGACGGATCTCGTTAGCCTAGATATAGAAGACGGTTGTATAGACGGATCTCGTTAGCCTAGATATAGAAGACGGTTGTACAGACGGATCTCGTTAGTCTAGATATAGAAGACGGTTGTACAGACGGATCTCGTGAGTCTAGATATAGAAGACGGTTGTATAGACGGATCTCGTTAGTCTAGATATAGAAGACGGTTGTACAGACGGATCTCGTGAGTCTAGATATAGAAGACGGTTGTCCAACGACGTATCTCGTTAGTCTAGATATAGAAAACGGCTGTACAGACGGATCTCGTTAGACTAGATATAGAAGAGGGTTGTACAACGACGGATCTCGTTAGTCTAGATATAGAAGACGGTTGTACAGACGGATCTCGTTAGTCTAGATATAGAAGACGGTTGTACAGACGGATCTCGTTAGTCTAGATATAGAAGACGGTTGTATAACGAGAGATCTCGTTAGTCTAGATATAGAAGATGGTTGTACAGACGGATCTCGTTAGTCTAGATATAGAAGACGGTTGTATAACGAGAGATCTCGTTAGTCTAGATATAGAAGATGGTTGTACAGACGGATCTCGTTAGTCTAGATATAGAAGACGGTTGTACAGACGGATCTCGTGAGTCTAGATATAGAAGACGGTTGTATAACGAGAGATCTCGTTAGTCTAGATATAGAAGATGGTTGTACAGACGGATCTCGTTAGTCTAGATATAGAAGACGGTTGTACAGACGGATCTCGTGAGTCTAGATATAGAAGACGGTTGTCCAACGACGTATCTCGTTAGTCTAGATATAGAAGACGGTTGTACAACGACGGATCTCGGTAGTCTAGATATAGAAGACGGTTGCACAACGAGAGATCTCGTTAGTCTAGATATAGAAGACGGTTGTACAACGACGGATCTACGTAGTCTAGATATAGAAAACGGTTGTACAGACGGATCTCGTTAGTCTAGATATAGAAGACGGTTGTACAGACGGATCTCGTTAGTCTAGATATTGAAGACGTTTGTCCAACGACGTATCTCGTTAGTCTAGATATAGAAGGCGGTTGCACAACGAGAAATCTCGTTAGTCTAGATATAGAAGACGGTTGTACAACGACGGATCTCGGTAGTCTAGATATAGAAAACGGTTGTACAGACGGATCTCGTTAGTCTAGATATAGAAAACGGTTGTACAGACGGATCTCGTTAGTCTAGATATAGAAAACGGCTGTACAGACGGATCTCGTTAGACTAGATATAGAAGAGGGTTGTACAACGACGGATCTCGTTAGTCTAGATATAGAAGACGGTTGTACAGACGGATCTCGTTAGTCTAGATATAGAAGACGGTTGTACAGACGGATCTCGTTAGTCTAGATATAGAAGACGGTTGTATAACGAGAGATCTCGTTAGTCTAGATATAGAAGATGGTTGTACAGACGGATCTCGTTAGTCTAGATATAGAAGACGGTTGTATAACGAGAGATCTCGTTAGTCTAGATATAGAAGATGGTTGTACAGACGGATCTCGTTAGTCTAGATATAGAAGACGGTTGTACAACGAGAGATCTCGATAGTCGAGATATAGAAGATGGTTGTACAACGACGGATCTCGTTAGTCTAGATATAGAAGACGGTTGTACAGACGGATCACGTTAGTCTAGATATTGAAAACGTTTGTCCAACGACGGATCTCGTTAGTCTAGATATAGAAGACGGTTGTACAGACGGATCTCGTTAGTCGAGATATAGAAGACGGTTGTACAGACGGATCTCGTTAGTCTAGATATTGAAGACGGTTGTACAACGACGGATCTCGTTAGTCTAGATATTGAAGACGGTTGTACAGACGGATCTCGTTAGTCTAGATATAGAAGACGGTTGCACAACGAGAGATCTCGTTAGTCTAGATATAGAAGACGTTTGTACAACGACGGATCTCGGTAGTCTAGATATAGAAGACGGTTGTACAGACGGATCTCGTTAGACTAGATATAGAAGAGGGTTGTACAACGACGGATCTCGTTAGTCTAGATATAGAAGACGGTTGTATATCGAGAGATCTCGTTAGTCTAGATATAGAAGACGGTTGTACAGACGGATCTCGTTAGTCTAGATATAGAAGACGGTTGTACAGACGGATCTCGTTAGACGAGATATAGAAGACGGTTGTACAGACGGATCTCGTTAGTCTAGATATTGAAGACGGTTGTACAACGACGGATCTCGTTAGTCTAGATATTGAAGACGGTTGTACAGACGGATCTCGTTAGTCTAGATATAGAAGACGGTTGCACAACGAGAGATCTCGTTAGTCTAGATATAGAAGACGGTTGTACAACGACGGATCTCGGTAGTCTAGATATAGAAGACGGTTGTACAGACGGATCTCGTTAGACTAGATATAGAAGAGGGTTGTACAACGACGGATCTCGTTTGTCTAGATATAGAAGACGGTTGTATATCGAGAGATCTCGGTAGTCTAGATATAGAAGACGGTTGTACAGACGGATCTCGTTAGACTAGATATAGAAGAGGGTTGTACAACGACGGATCTCGTTAGTCTAGATATAGAAGACGGTTGTATATCGAGAGATCTCGTTAGTCTAGATATAGATGACGGTTGTATAACGAGAGATCTCGTTAGTCTAGATATAGAAGACGGTCGTATAACGAGAGATCTCGTTAGTCTAGATATAGGAGATGGTTGTACAGACGGATCTCGTTAGTCTAGATATAGAAGACGGTTGTACAGACGGATCTCGTTAGTCTAGGTATAGAAGACGGTTGTACAGACGGATCTCGTTAGTCTAGATATAGAAGACGGTTGTATAACGAGAGATCTCGTTAGTCTAGATATAGAAGATGGTTGTACAGACGGATCTCGTTAGTCTAGATATAGAAGACGGTTGTACAGACGGATCTCGTTAGTCTAGATATAGAAGACGGTTGTACAGACGGATCTCGTTAGTCTAGATATAGAAGACGGTTGTATAACGAGAGATCTCTTTAGTCTAGATATAAAAGATGGTTGTACAGACGGATCTCGTTAGTCTAGATATAGAAGACGGTTGTCCAACGACGTATCTCGTTAGTCTAGATATAGAAAACGGTTGTACAGACGGATCTCGTTAGTCTAGATATAGAAGACGGTTGTACAGACGGATCTCGTTAGTCTAGATATAGAAGACGGTTGTATAACGAGAGATCTCGTTAGTCTAGATATAGAAGACGGTTGTACAGGCGGATCCCGTTAGTCTAGATATTGAAGACGGTTATACATCGAGAGATGTCGTTAGTCTAGATATAGAAGACGGTTGTACAGACGGATCTCGTTAGTCTAGATACAGAAGACGGTTGTACAATGACGGATCTCGTTAGCCTAGATATAGAAGACGGTTGTATAGACGGATCTCGTTAGCCTAGATATAGAAGACGGTTGTACAGACGGATCTCGTTAGTCTAGATATAGAAGACGGTTGTACAGACGGATCTCGTGAGTCTAGATATAGAAGACGGTTGTATAGACGGATCTCGTTAGTCTAGATATAGAAGACGGTTGTACAGACGGATCTCGTGAGTCTAGATATAGAAGACGGTTGTCCAACGACGTATCTCGTTAGTCTAGATATAGAAAACGGTTGTACAGACGGATCTCGTTAGACTAGATATAGAAGAGGGTTGTACAACGACGGATCTCGTTAGTCTAGATATAGAAGACGGTTGTACAGACGGATCTCGTTAGTCTAGATATAGAAGACGGTTGTACAGACGGATCTCGTTAGTCTAGATATAGAAGACGGTTGTATAACGAGAGATCTCGTTAGTCTAGATATAGAAGATGGTTGTACAGACGGATCTCGTTAGTCTAGATATAGCAGACGGTTGTATAACGAGAGATCTCGTTAGTCTAGATATAGAAGATGGTTGTACAGACGGATCTCGTTAGTCTAGATATAGAAGACGGTTGTACAGACGGATCTCGTTAGTCTAGATATAGAAGACGGTTGTATAACGAGAGATCTCGTTAGTCTAGATATAGAAGACGGTTGTACAGACGGATCTCGTTAGCCTAGATATAGAAGACGGTTGTACAGACGGATCTCGTTAGTCTAGATATAGAAGACGGTTGTACAGACGGATCTCGTGAGTCTAGATATAGAAGACGGTTGTATAGACGGATCTCGTTAGTCTAGATATAGAAGACGGTTGTACAGACGGATCTCGTGAGTCTAGATATAGAAGACGGTTGTCCAACGACGTATCTCGTTAGTCTAGATATAGAAAACGGTTGTACAGACGGATCTCGTTAGACTAGATATAGAAGAGGGTTGTACAACGACGGATCTCGTTAGTCTAGATATAGAAGACGGTTGTACAGACGGATCTCGTTAGTCTAGATATAGAAGACGGTTGTATAACGAGAGGTCTCGTTAGTCTAGATATAGAAGATGGTTGTACAGACGGATCTCGTTAGTCTAGATATAGAAGACGGTTGTACAGACGGATCTCGTTAGTCTAGATATAGAAGACGGTTGTACAGACGGATCTCGTTAGTCTAGACATTGAAGACGTTTGTCCAACGACGTATCTCGTTAGTCTAGATATAGAAGACGGTTGTACAGACGGATCTCGTTAGTCTAGATATAGAAGACGGTTGTACAGACGGATCTCGTTAGTCTAGATATTGAAGACGTTTGTACAACGACGGATCTCGTTAGTCTAGATATAGAAGACGGTTGTACAGACGGATCTCGTTAGTCTAGATATAGAAGACGGTTGTATAACGAGAGATCTCTTTAGTCTAGATATAAAAGATGGTTGTACAGACGGATCTCGTTAGTCTAGATATAGAAGACGGTTGTCCAACGACGGATCTCGTTAGCCTAGATATAGAAGACGGTTGTACAGACGGATCTCGTTAGTCTAGGTATAGAAGACGGTTGTACAGACGGATCTCGTTAGTCTAGATATAGAAGACGGTTGTATAACGAGAGATCTCGTTAGTCTAGATATAGAAGATGGTTGTACAGACGGATCTCGTTAGTCTAGATATAGAAGACGGTTGTACAGACGGATCTCGTTAGTCTAGATATAGAAGACGGTTGTACAGACGGATCTCGTTAGTCTAGACATTGAAGACGTTTGTCCAACGACGTATCTCGTTAGTCTAGATATAGAAGACGGTTGTACAGACGGATCTCGTTAGTCTAGATATAGAAGACGGTTGTACAGACGGATCTCGTTAGTCTAGATATTGAAGACGTTTGTACAACGACGGATCTCGTTAGTCTAGATATAGAAGACGGTTGTACAGACGGATCTCGTTAGTCTAGATATAGAAGACGGTTGTATAACGAGAGATCTCTTTAGTCTAGATATAAAAGATGGTTGTACAGACGGATCTCGTTAGTCTAGATATAGAAGACGGTTGTCCAACGACGGATCTCGTTAGCCTAGATATAGAAGACGGTTGTACAGACGGATCTCGTTAGTCTAGGTATAGAAGACGGTTGTACAGACGGATCTCGTTAGTCTAGATATAGAAGACGGTTGTATAACGAGAGATCTCGTTAGTCTAGATATAGAAGATGGTTGTACAGACGGATCTCGTTAGTCTAGATATAGAAGACGGTTGTACAGACGGATCTCGTTAGTCTAGATATAGAAGACGGTTGTACAGACGGATCTCGTTAGTCTAGACATTGAAGACGTTTGTCCAACGACGTATCTCGTTAGTCTAGATATAGAAGACGGTTGTACAGACGGATCTCGTTAGTCTAGATATAGAAGACGGTTGTACAGACGGATCTCGTTAGTCTAGATATTGAAGACGTTTGTACAACGACGGATCTCGTTAGTCTAGATATAGAAGACGGTTGTACAGACGGATCTCGTTAGTCTAGATATAGAAGACGGTTGTATAACGAGAGATCTCTTTAGTCTAGATATAAAAGATGGTTGTACAGACGGATCTCGTTAGTCTAGATATAGAAGACGGTTGTACAGACGGATCTCGTTAGTCTAGATATAGAAGACGGTTGTATAACGAGAGATCTCGTTAGTCTAGATATAGAAGATGGTTGTACAGACGGATCTCGTTAGTCTAGATATAGAAGACGGTTGTACAGACGGATCTCGTTAGTCTAGATATAGAAGACGGTTGTACAGACGGATCTCGTTAGTCTAGACATTGAAGACGTTTGTCCAACGACGTATCTCGTTAGTCTAGATATAGAAGACGGTTGTACAGACGGATCTCGTTAGTCTAGATATAGAAGACGGTTGTACAGACGGATCTCGTTAGTCTAGATATTGAAGACGTTTGTACAACGACGGATCTCGTTAGTCTAGATATAGAAGACGGTTGTACAGACGGATCTCGTTAGTCTAGATATAGAAGACGGTTGTATAACGAGAGATCTCTTTAGTCTAGATATAAAAGATGGTTGTACAGACGGATCTCGTTAGTCTAGATATAGAAGACGGTTGTCCAACGACGGATCTCGTTAGCCTAGATATAGAAGACGGTTGTACAGACGGATCTCGTTAGTCTAGGTATAGAAGACGGTTGTACAGACGGATCTCGTTAGTCTAGATATAGAAGACGGTTGTATAACGAGAGATCTCGTTAGTCTAGATATAGAAGATGGTTGTACAGACGGATCTCGTTAGTCTAGATATAGAAGACGGTTGTACAGACGGATCTCGTTAGTCTAGATATAGAAGACGTTTGTCCAACGACGTATCTCGTTAGTCTAGATATAGAAGACGGTTGTACAGACGGATCTCGTTAGTCTAGATATAGAAGACGGTTGTACAGACGGATCTCGTTAGTCTAGATATTGAAGACGTTTGTACAACGACGGATCTCGTTAGTCTAGATATAGAAGACGGTTGTACAGACGGATCTCGTTAGTCTAGATATAGAAGACGGTTGTATAACGAGAGATCTCTTTAGTCTAGATATAAAAGATGGTTGTACAGACGGATCTCGTTAGTCTAGATATAGAAGACGGTTGTCCAACGACGGATCTCGTTAGCCTAGATATAGAAGACGGTTGTACAGACGGATCTCGTTAGTCTAGGTATAGAAGACGGTTGTACAGACGGATCTCGTTAGTCTAGATATAGAAGACGGTTGTATAACGAGAGATCTCGTTAGTCTAGATATAGAAGATGGTTGTACAGACGGATCTCGTTAGTCTAGATATAGAAGACGGTTGTACAGACGGATCTCGTTAGTCTAGATATAGAAGACGGTTGTACAGACGGATCTCGTTAGTCTAGACATTGAAGACGTTTGTCCAACGACGTATCTCGTTAGTCTAGATATAGAAGACGGTTGTACAGACGGATCTCGTTAGTCTAGATATAGAAGACGGTTGTACAGACGGATCTCGTTAGTCTAGATATTGAAGACGTTTGTACAACGACGGATCTCGTTAGTCTAGATATAGAAGACGGTTGTACAGACGGATCTCGTTAGTCTAGATATAGAAGACGGTTGTATAACGAGAGATCTCTTTAGTCTAGATATAAAAGATGGTTGTACAGACGGATCTCGTTAGTCTAGATATAGAAGACGGTTGTCCAACGACGGATCTCGTTAGCCTAGATATAGAAGACGGTTGTACAGACGGATCTCGTTAGTCTAGGTATAGAAGACGGTTGTACAGACGGATCTCGTTAGTCTAGATATAGAAGACGGTTGTATAACGAGAGATCTCGTTAGTCTAGATATAGAAGATGGTTGTACAGACGGATCTCGTTAGTCTAGATATAGAAGACGGTTGTACAGACGGATCTCGTTAGTCTAGATATAGAAGACGGTTGTACAGACGGATCTCGTTAGTCTAGACATTGAAGACGTTTGTCCAACGACGTATCTCGTTAGTCTAGATATAGAAGACGGTTGTACAGACGGATCTCGTTAGTCTAGATATAGAAGACGGTTGTACAGACGGATCTCGTTAGTCTAGATATTGAAGACGTTTGTACAACGACGGATCTCGTTAGTCTAGATATAGAAGACGGTTGTACAGACGGATCTCGTTAGTCTAGATATAGAAGACGGTTGTATAACGAGAGATCTCTTTAGTCTAGATATAAAAGATGGTTGTACAGACGGATCTCGTTAGTCTAGATATAGAAGACGGTTGTACAGACGGATCTCGTTAGTCTAGATATAGAAGACGGTTGTATAACGAGAGATCTCGTTAGTCTAGATATAGAAGATGGTTGTACAGACGGATCTCGTTAGTCTAGATATAGAAGACGGTTGTACAGACGGATCTCGTTAGTCTAGATATAGAAGACGGTTGTACAGACGGATCTCGTTAGTCTAGACATTGAAGACGTTTGTCCAACGACGTATCTCGTTAGTCTAGATATAGAAGACGGTTGTACAGACGGATCTCGTTAGTCTAGATATAGAAGACGGTTGTACAGACGGATCTCGTTAGTCTAGATATTGAAGACGTTTGTACAACGACGGATCTCGTTAGTCTAGATATAGAAGACGGTTGTACAGACGGATCTCGTTAGTCTAGATATAGAAGACGGTTGTATAACGAGAGATCTCTTTAGTCTAGATATAAAAGATGGTTGTACAGACGGATCTCGTTAGTCTAGATATAGAAGACGGTTGTCCAACGACGGATCTCGTTAGCCTAGATATAGAAGACGGTTGTACAGACGGATCTCGTTAGTCTAGGTATAGAAGACGGTTGTACAGACGGATCTCGTTAGTCTAGATATAGAAGACGGTTGTATAACGAGAGATCTCTTTAGTCTAGATATAAAAGATGGTTGTACAGACGGATCTCGTTAGTCTAGATATAGAAGACGGTTGTCCAACGACGGATCTCGTTAGCCTAGATATAGAAGACGGTTGTATAGACGGATCTCGTTAGCCTAGATATAGAAGACGGTTGTACAGACGGATCTCGTTAGTCTAGATATAGAAGACGGTTGTCCAACGACGGATCTCGTGAGTCTAGATATAGAAGACGGTTGTACAGACGGATCTCGTTAGTCTAGATATAGAAGACGGTTGTACAGACGGATCTCGTTAGTCTAGATATTGAAGACGTTTGTCCAACGACGTACCTCGTTAGTCTAGATATAGAAGACGGTTGTACAACGACGGATCTCGTTAGTCTAGATATAGAAGACGGTTGTACAGACGGATCTCGTTAGTCTAGATATAGAAGACGGTTGTACAGACGGATCTCGTTAGTCTAGATATTGAAGACGTTTGTCCAACGACGTACCTCGTTAGTCTAGATATAGAAGACGGTTGTACAGACGGATCTCGTTAGTCTAGATATTGAAGACGTTTGTACAGACGGATCTCGTTAGTCTAGATACAGAAGACGGTTGTCCAACGACGTATCTCGTTAGTCTAGATATAGAAAACGGTTGTACAGACGGATCTCGATAGACTAGATATTGAAGACGTTTGTCCAACGACATATCTCGTTAGTCTAGATATAGAAGACGGTTGTACAGACGGATCTCGTTAGTCTAGATATAGAAGACGGTTGTACAGACGGATCTCGTTAGTCTAGATATAGAAGACGGTTGTACAGACGGATCTCGTTAGTCTAGATATAGAAGACGGTTGTATAACGAGAGATCTCGTTAGTCTAGATATAGAAGACGGTTGTACAGGCGGATCCCGTTAGTCTAGATATTGAAGACGGTTATACATCGAGAGATGTCGTTAGTCTAGATATAGAAGACGGTTGTACAGACGGATCTCGTTAGTCTAGATACAGAAGACGGTTGTACAACGACGGATCTCGTTAGCCTAGATATAGAAGACGGTTGTATAGACGGATCTCATTAGCCTAGATATAGAAGACGGTTGTACAGACGGATCTCGATAGACTAGATATTGAAAACGTTTGTCCAACGACGTATCTCGTTAGTCTAGATATAGAAGACGGTTGTACAGACGGATCTCGTTAGCCTAGATATAGAAGACGGTTGTACAGACGGATCTCGTTAGTCTAGATATAGAAGACGGTTGTACAGACGGATCTCGTGAGTCTAGATATAGAAGACGGTTGTATAGACGGATCTCGTTAGTCTAGATATAGAAGACGGTTGTACAGACGGATCTCGTGAGTCTAGATATAGAAGACGGTTGTCCAACGACGTATCTCGTTAGTCTAGATATAGAAAACGGTTGTACAGACGGATCTCGTTAGACTAGATATAGAAGAGGGTTGTACAACGACGGATCTCGTTAGTCTAGATATAGAAGACGGTTGTACAGACGGATCTCGTTAGTCTAGATATTGAAGACGTTTGTCCAACGACGTACCTCGTTAGTCTAGATATAGAAGACGGTTGTACAACGACGGATCTCGTTAGTCTAGATATAGAAGACGGTTGTACAGACGGATCTCGATAGTCTAGATATAGAAGACGGTTGTACAGACGGATCTCGTTAGTCTAGATATTGAAGACGTTTGTCCAACGACGTACCTCGTTAGTCTAGATATAGAAGACGGTTGTACAGACGGATCTCGTTAGTCTAGATATAGAAGACGGTTGTACAGACGGATCTCGTTAGTCTAGATATAGAAGACGGTTGTACAGACGGATCTCGTTAGTCTAGATATAGAAGACGGTTGTACAGACGGATCTCGTTAGTCTAGATATAGAAGACGGTTGTACAGACGGATCTCGTTAGTCTAGATATAGAAGACGGTTGTATAACGAGAGATCTCGTTAGTCTAGATATAGAAGACGGTTGTACAGGCGGATCCCGTTAGTCTAGATATTGAAGACGGTTATACATCGAGAGATGTCGTTAGTCTAGATATAGAAGACGGTTGTACAGACGGATCTCGTTAGTCTAGATACAGAAGACGGTTGTACAATGACGGATCTCGTTAGCCTAGATATAGAAGACGGTTGTATAGACGGATCTCGTTAGCCTAGATATAGAAGACGGTTGTACAGACGGATCTCGTTAGTCTAGATATAGAAGACGGTTGTACAGACGGATCTCGGGAGTCTAGATATAGAAGACCGTTGTATAGACGGATCTCGTTAGTCTAGATATAGAAGACGGTTGTACAGACGGATCTCGTGAGTCTAGATATAGAAGACGGTTGTCCAACGACGTATCTCGTTAGTCTAGATATAGAAAACGGCTGTACAGACGGATCTCGTTAGACTAGATATAGAAGAGGGTTGTACAACGACGGATCTCGTTAGTCTAGATATAGAAGACGGTTGTACAGACGGATCTCGTTAGTCTAGATATAGAAGACGGTTGTACAGACGGATCTCGTTAGTCTAGATATAGAAGACGGTTGTATAACGAGAGATCTCGTTAGTCTAGATATAGAAGATGGTTGTACAGACGGATCTCGTTAGTCTAGATATAGAAGACGGTTGTATAACGAGAGATCTCGTTAGTCTAGATATAGAAGATGGTTGTACAGACGGATCTCGTTAGTCTAGATATAGAAGACGGTTGTACAGACGGATCTCGTGAGTCTAGATATAGAAGACGGTTGTCCAACGACGTATCTCGTTAGTCTAGATATAGAAGACGGTTGTACAGACGGATCTCGTGAGTCTAGATATAGAAGACGGTTGTATAGACGGATCTCGTTAGTCTAGATATAGAAGACGGTTGTATAACGAGAGATCTCGTTAGTCTAGATATAGAAGATGGTTGTACAGACGGATCTCGTTAGTCTAGATATAGAAGACGGTTGTATAACGAGAGATCTCGTTAGTCTAGATATAGAAGATGGTTGTACAGACGGATCTCGTTAGTCTAGATATAGAAGACGGTTGTACAGACGGATCTCGTGAGTCTAGATATAGAAGACGGTTGTCCAACGACGTATCTCGTTAGTCTAGATATAGAAGACGGTTGTACAGACGGATCTCGTGAGTCTAGATATAGAAGACGGTTGTATAGACGGATCTCGTTAGTCTAGATATAGAAGACGGTTGTATAACGAGAGATCTCGTTAGTCTAGATATAGAAGATGGTTGTACAGACGGATCTCGTTAGTCTAGATATAGAAGACGGTTGTACAGACGGATCTCGTGAGTCTAGATATAGAAGACGGTTGTCCAACGACGTATCTCGTTAGTCTAGATATAGAAGACGGTTGTACAACGACGGATCTCGGTAGTCTAGATATAGAAGACGGTTGCACAACGAGAGATCTCGTTAGTCTAGATATAGAAGACGGTTGTACAACGACGGATCTACGTAGTCTAGATATAGAAAACGGTTGTACAGACGGATCTCGTTAGTCTAGATATAGAAGACGGTTGTACAGACGGATCTCGTTAGTCTAGATATTGAAGACGTTTGTCCAACGACGTATCTCGTTAGTCTAGATATAGAAGGCGGTTGCACAACGAGAAATCTCGTTAGTCTAGATATAGAAGACGGTTGTACAACGACGGATCTCGGTAGTCTAGATATAGAAAACGGTTGTACAGACGGATCTCGTTAGTCTAGATATAGAAAACGGTTGTACAGACGGATCTCGTTAGTCTAGATATAGAAAACGGCTGTACAGACGGATCTCGTTAGACTAGATATAGAAGAGGGTTGTACAACGACGGATCTCGTTAGTCTAGATATAGAAGACGGTTGTACAGACGGATCTCGTTAGTCTAGATATAGAAGACGGTTGTATAACGAGAGATCTCTTTAGTCTAGATATAAAAGATGGTTGTACAGACGGATCTCGTTAGTCTAGATATAGAAGACGGTTGTCCAACGACGGATCTCGTTAGCCTAGATATAGAAGACGGTTGTACAGACGGATCTCGTTAGTCTAGGTATAGAAGACGGTTGTACAGACGGATCTCGTTAGTCTAGATATAGAAGACGGTTGTATAACGAGAGATCTCGTTAGTCTAGATATAGAAGATGGTTGTACAGACGGATCTCGTTAGTCTAGATATAGAAGACGGTTGTACAGACGGATCTCGTTAGTCTAGATATAGAAGACGGTTGTACAGACGGATCTCGTTAGTCTAGATATTGAAGACGTTTGTACAACGACGGATCTCGTTAGTCTAGATATAGAAGACGGTTGTACAGACGGATCTCGTTAGTCTAGATATAGAAGACGGTTGTATAACGAGAGATCTCTTTAGTCTAGATATAAAAGATGGTTGTACAGACGGATCTCGTTAGTCTAGATATAGAAGACGGTTGTCCAACGACGGATCTCGTTAGCCTAGATATAGAAGACGGTTGTATAGACGGATCTCGTTAGCCTAGATATAGAAGACGGTTGTACAGACGGATCTCGTTAGTCTAGATATAGAAGACGGTTGTCCAACGACGGATCTCGTGAGTCTAGATATAGAAGACGGTTGTACAGACGGATCTCGTTAGTCTAGATATAGAAGACGGTTGTACAGACGGATCTCGTTAGTCTAGATATTGAAGACGTTTGTCCAACGACGTACCTCGTTAGTCTAGATATAGAAGACGGTTGTACAACGACGGATCTCGTTAGTCTAGATATAGAAGACGGTTGTACAGACGGATCTCGTTAGTCTAGATATAGAAGACGGTTGTACAGACGGATCTCGTTAGTCTAGATATTGAAGACGTTTGTCCAACGACGTACCTCGTTAGTCTAGATATAGAAGACGGTTGTACAGACGGATCTCGTTAGTCTAGATATTGAAGACGTTTGTACAGACGGATCTCGTTAGTCTAGATACAGAAGACGGTTGTCCAACGACGTATCTCGTTAGTCTAGATATAGAAAACGGTTGTACAGACGGATCTCGATAGACTAGATATTGAAGACGTTTGTCCAACGACATATCTCGTTAGTCTAGATATAGAAGACGGTTGTACAGACGGATCTCGTTAGTCTAGATATAGAAGACGGTTGTACAGACGGATCTCGTTAGTCTAGATATAGAAGACGGTTGTACAGACGGATCTCGTTAGTCTAGATATAGAAGACGGTTGTATAACGAGAGATCTCGTTAGTCTAGATATAGAAGACGGTTGTACAGGCGGATCCCGTTAGTCTAGATATTGAAGACGGTTATACATCGAGAGATGTCGTTAGTCTAGATATAGAAGACGGTTGTACAGACGGATCTCGTTAGTCTAGATACAGAAGACGGTTGTACAACGACGGATCTCGTTAGCCTAGATATAGAAGACGGTTGTATAGACGGATCTCGTTAGCCTAGATATAGAAGACGGTTGTACAGACAGATCTCGTTAGTCTAGATATAGATGACGGTTGTATAACGAGAGATCTCGTTAGTCTAGATATAGAAGACGGTCGTATAACGAGAGATCTCGTTAGTCTAGATATAGGAGATGGTTGTACAGACGGATCTCGTTAGTCTAGATATAGAAGACGGTTGTACAGACGGATCTCGTTAGTCTAGGTATAGAAGACGGTTGTACAGACGGATCTCGTTAGTCTAGATATAGAAGACGGTTGTATAACGAGAGGTCTCGTTAGTCTAGATATAGAAGATGGTTGTACAGACGGATCTCGTTAGTCTAGATATAGAAGACGGTTGTACAGACGGATCTCGTTAGTCTAGATATAGAAGACGGTTGTACAGACGGATCTCGTTAGTCTAGACATTGAAGACGTTTGTCCAACGACGTATCTCGTTAGTCTAGATATAGAAGACGGTTGTACAGACGGATCTCGTTAGTCTAGATATAGAAGACGGTTGTACAGACGGATCTCGTTAGTCTAGATATTGAAGACGTTTGTACAACGACGGATCTCGTTAGTCTAGATATAAAAGATGGTTGTACAGACGGATCTCGTTAGTCTAGATATAGAAGACGGTTGTCCAACGACGGATCTCGTTAGCCTAGATATAGAAGACGGTTGTACAGACGGATCTCGTTAGTCTAGATATAGAAGACGGTTGTCCAACGACGGATCTCGTTAGCCTAGATATAGAAGACGGTTGTACAGACGGATCTCGTTAGTCTAGATATAGAAGATGGTTGTACAGACGGATCTCGTTAGTCTAGATATAGAAGACGGTTGTACAGACGGATCTCGTTAGTCTAGATATAGAAGACGGTTGTACAGACGGATCTCGTTAGTCTAGACATTGAAGACGTTTGTCCAACGACGTATCTCGTTAGTCTAGATATAGAAGACGGTTGTACAGACGGATCTCGTTAGTCTAGATATAGAAGACGGTTGTACAGACGGATCTCGTTAGTCTAGATATTGAAGACGTTTGTACAACGACGGATCTCGTTAGTCTAGATATAGAAGACGGTTGTACAGACGGATCTCGTTAGTCTAGATATAGAAGACGGTTGTATAACGAGAGATCTCTTTAGTCTAGATATAAAAGATGGTTGTACAGACGGATCTCGTTAGTCTAGATATAGAAGACGGTTGTCCAACGACGGATCTCGTTAGCCTAGATATAGAAGACGGTTGTACAGACGGATCTCGTTAGTCTAGGTATAGAAGACGGTTGTACAGACGGATCTCGTTAGTCTAGATATAGAAGACGGTTGTATAACGAGAGATCTCGTTAGTCTAGATATAGAAGATGGTTGTACAGACGGATCTCGTTAGTCTAGATATAGAAGACGGTTGTACAGACGGATCTCGTTAGTCTAGATATAGAAGACGGTTGTACAGACGGATCTCGTTAGTCTAGACATTGAAGACGTTTGTCCAACGACGTATCTCGTTAGTCTAGATATAGAAGACGGTTGTACAGACGGATCTCGTTAGTCTAGATATAGAAGACGGTTGTACAGACGGATCTCGTTAGTCTAGATATTGAAGACGTTTGTACAACGACGGATCTCGTTAGTCTAGATATAGAAGACGGTTGTACAGACGGATCTCGTTAGTCTAGATATAGAAGACGGTTGTATAACGAGAGATCTCTTTAGTCTAGATATAAAAGATGGTTGTACAGACGGATCTCGTTAGTCTAGATATAGAAGACGGTTGTACAGACGGATCTCGTGAGTCTAGATATAGAAGACGGTTGTATAGACGGATCTCGTTAGTCTAGATATAGAAGACGGTTGTATAACGAGAGATCTCGTTAGTCTAGATATAGAAGATGGTTGTACAGACGGATCTCGTTAGTCTAGATATAGAAGACGGTTGTATAACGAGAGATCTCGTTAGTCTAGATATAGAAGATGGTTGTACAGACGGATCTCGTTAGTCTAGATATAGAAGACGGTTGTACAGACGGATCTCGTGAGTCTAGATATAGAAGACGGTTGTCCAACGACGTATCTCGTTAGTCTAGATATAGAAGACGGTTGTACAGACGGATCTCGTGAGTCTAGATATAGAAGACGGTTGTATAGACGGATCTCGTTAGTCTAGATATAGAAGACGGTTGTATAACGAGAGATCTCGTTAGTCTAGATATAGAAGATGGTTGTACAGACGGATCTCGTTAGTCTAGATATAGAAGACGGTTGTACAGACGGATCTCGTGAGTCTAGATATAGAAGACGGTTGTCCAACGACGTATCTCGTTAGTCTAGATATAGAAGACGGTTGTACAACGACGGATCTCGGTAGTCTAGATATAGAAGACGGTTGCACAACGAGAGATCTCGTTAGTCTAGATATAGAAGACGGTTGTACAACGACGGATCTACGTAGTCTAGATATAGAAAACGGTTGTACAGACGGATCTCGTTAGTCTAGATATAGAAGACGGTTGTACAGACGGATCTCGTTAGTCTAGATATTGAAGACGTTTGTCCAACGACGTATCTCGTTAGTCTAGATATAGAAGGCGGTTGCACAACGAGAAATCTCGTTAGTCTAGATATAGAAGACGGTTGTACAACGACGGATCTCGGTAGTCTAGATATAGAAAACGGTTGTACAGACGGATCTCGTTAGTCTAGATATAGAAAACGGTTGTACAGACGGATCTCGTTAGTCTAGATATAGAAAACGGCTGTACAGACGGATCTCGTTAGACTAGATATAGAAGAGGGTTGTACAACGACGGATCTCGTTAGTCTAGATATAGAAGACGGTTGTACAGACGGATCTCGTTAGTCTAGATATAGAAGACGGTTGTATAACGAGAGATCTCTTTAGTCTAGATATAAAAGATGGTTGTACAGACGGATCTCGTTAGTCTAGATATAGAAGACGGTTGTCCAACGACGGATCTCGTTAGCCTAGATATAGAAGACGGTTGTACAGACGGATCTCGTTAGTCTAGATATAGAAAACGGTTGTACAGACGGATCTCGTTAGTCTAGATATAGAAGACGGTTGTACAGACGGATCTCGTTAGTCTAGATATTGAAGACGTTTGTACAACGACGGATCTCGTTAGTCTAGATATAGAAGACG
Organism: Andrena bicolor; assembly: GCA_960531205.1. NCBI lineage: Eukaryota > Metazoa > Arthropoda > Insecta > Hymenoptera > Andrenidae > Andrena > Andrena bicolor. The sequence goes on along the minus strand of CAUIJW010000172.1, from coordinate 221,431 downwards.
GTTGTACAGACGGATCTCGTTAGTCTAGATATAGAAGACGGTTGTATAACGAGAGATCTCTTTAGTCTAGATATAAAATATGGTTGTACAGACGGATCTCGTTAGTCTAGATATAGAAGACGGTTGTCCAACGACGGATCTCGTTAGCCTAGATATAGAAGACGGTTGTATAGACGGATCTCGTTAGCCTAGATATAGAAGACGGTTGTACAGACGGATCTCGTTAGTCTAGATATAGAAGACGGTTGTACAGACGGATCTCGATAGACTAGATATTGAAGACGTTTGTCCAACGACATATCTCGTTAGTCTAGATATAGAAGACGGTTGTACAACGACGGATCTCGTTAGTCTAGATATAGAAGACGGTTGTACAGACGGATCTCGTTAGTCTAGATATTGAAGACGTTTGTACAACGACGGATCTCGTTAGTCTAGATATAGAAGACGGTTGTACAGACGGATCTCGTTAGTCTAGATATAGAAGACGGTTGTATAACGAGAGATCTCTTTAGTCTAGATATAAAAGATGGTTGTACAGACGGATCTCGTTAGTCTAGATATAGAAGACGGTTGTACAGACGGATCTCGTGAGTCTAGATATAGAAGACGGTTGTATAGACGGATCTCGTTAGTCTAGATATAGAAGACGGTTGTATAACGAGAGATCTCGTTAGTCTAGATATAGAAGATGGTTGTACAGACGGATCTCGTTAGTCTAGATATAGAAGACGGTTGTATAACGAGAGATCTCGTTAGTCTAGATATAGAAGATGGTTGTACAGACGGATCTCGTTAGTCTAGATATAGAAGACGGTTGTACAGACGGATCTCGTGAGTCTAGATATAGAAGACGGTTGTCCAACGACGTATCTCGTTAGTCTAGATATAGAAGACGGTTGTACAGACGGATCTCGTGAGTCTAGATATAGAAGACGGTTGTATAGACGGATCTCGTTAGTCTAGATATAGAAGACGGTTGTATAACGAGAGATCTCGTTAGTCTAGATATAGAAGATGGTTGTACAGACGGATCTCGTTAGTCTAGATATAGAAGACGGTTGTACAGACGGATCTCGTGAGTCTAGATATAGAAGACGGTTGTCCAACGACGTATCTCGTTAGTCTAGATATAGAAGACGGTTGTACAACGACGGATCTCGGTAGTCTAGATATAGAAGACGGTTGCACAACGAGAGATCTCGTTAGTCTAGATATAGAAGACGGTTGTACAACGACGGATCTACGTAGTCTAGATATAGAAAACGGTTGTACAGACGGATCTCGTTAGTCTAGATATAGAAGACGGTTGTACAGACGGATCTCGTTAGTCTAGATATTGAAGACGTTTGTCCAACGACGTATCTCGTTAGTCTAGATATAGAAGGCGGTTGCACAACGAGAAATCTCGTTAGTCTAGATATAGAAGACGGTTGTACAACGACGGATCTCGGTAGTCTAGATATAGAAAACGGTTGTACAGACGGATCTCGTTAGTCTAGATATAGAAAACGGTTGTACAGACGGATCTCGTTAGTCTAGATATAGAAAACGGCTGTACAGACGGATCTCGTTAGACTAGATATAGAAGAGGGTTGTACAACGACGGATCTCGTTAGTCTAGATATAGAAGACGGTTGTACAGACGGATCTCGTTAGCCTAGATATAGAAGACGGTTGTACAGACGGATCTCGTTAGTCTAGATATAGAAAACGGTTGTACAGACGGATCTCGTTAGTCTAGATATAGAAGACGGTTGTACAGACGGATCTCGTTAGTCTAGATATAGAAGACGGTTGTCCAACGACGGATCTCGTTAGCCTAGATATAGAAGACGGTTGTACAGACGGATCTCGTTAGTCTAGATATAGAAAACGGTTGTACAGACGGATCTCGTTAGTCTAGATATAGAAGACGGTTGTACAGACGGATCTCGTTAGTCTAGATATTGAAGACGTTTGTACAACGACGGATCTCGTTAGTCTAGATATAGAAGACGGTTGTACAGACGGATCTCGTTAGTCTAGATATAGAAGACGGTTGTATAACGAGAGATCTCTTTAGTCTAGATATAAAATATGGTTGTACAGACGGATCTCGTTAGTCTAGATATAGAAGACGGTTGTCCAACGACGGATCTCGTTAGCCTAGATATAGAAGACGGTTGTATAGACGGATCTCGTTAGCCTAGATATAGAAGACGGTTGTACAGACGGATCTCGTTAGTCTAGATATAGAAGACGGTTGTCCAACGACGGATCTCGTGAGTCTAGATATAGAAGACGGTTGTACAGACGGATCTCGTTAGTCTAGATATAGAAGACGGTTGTACAGACGGATCTCGTTAGTCTAGATATTGAAGACGTTTGTCCAACGACGTACCTCGTTAGTCTAGATATAGAAGACGGTTGTACAACGACGGATCTCGTTAGTCTAGATATAGAAGACGGTTGTACAGACGGATCTCGTTAGTCTAGATATAGAAGACGGTTGTACAGACGGATCTCGTTAGTCTAGATATTGAAGACGTTTGTCCAACGACGTACCTCGTTAGTCTAGATATAGAAGACGGTTGTACAGACGGATCTCGTTAGTCTAGATATTGAAGACGTTTGTACAGACGGATCTCGTTAGTCTAGATACAGAAGACGGTTGTCCAACGACGTATCTCGTTAGTCTAGATATAGAAAACGGTTGTACAGACGGATCTCGATAGACTAGATATTGAAGACGTTTGTCCAACGACATATCTCGTTAGTCTAGATATAGAAGACGGTTGTACAGACGGATCTCGTTAGTCTAGATATAGAAGACGGTTGTACAGACGGATCTCGTTAGTCTAGATATAGAAGACGGTTGTACAGACGGATCTCGTTAGTCTAGATATAGAAGACGGTTGTATAACGAGAGATCTCGTTAGTCTAGATATAGAAGACGGTTGTACAGGCGGATCCCGTTAGTCTAGATATTGAAGACGGTTATACATCGAGAGATGTCGTTAGTCTAGATATAGAAGACGGTTGTACAGACGGATCTCGTTAGTCTAGATACAGAAGACGGTTGTACAACGACGGATCTCGTTAGCCTAGATATAGAAGACGGTTGTATAGACGGATCTCGTTAGCCTAGATATAGAAGACGGTTGTACAGACAGATCTCGTTAGTCTAGATATAGATGACGGTTGTATAACGAGAGATCTCGTTAGTCTAGATATAGAAGACGGTCGTATAACGAGAGATCTCGTTAGTCTAGATATAGGAGATGGTTGTACAGACGGATCTCGTTAGTCTAGATATAGAAGACGGTTGTACAGACGGATCTCGTTAGTCTAGGTATAGAAGACGGTTGTACAGACGGATCTCGTTAGTCTAGATATAGAAGACGGTTGTATAACGAGAGGTCTCGTTAGTCTAGATATAGAAGATGGTTGTACAGACGGATCTCGTTAGTCTAGATATAGAAGACGGTTGTACAGACGGATCTCGTTAGTCTAGATATAGAAGACGGTTGTACAGACGGATCTCGTTAGTCTAGACATTGAAGACGTTTGTCCAACGACGTATCTCGTTAGTCTAGATATAGAAGACGGTTGTACAGACGGATCTCGTTAGTCTAGATATAGAAGACGGTTGTATAACGAGAGATCTCGTTAGTCTAGATATAGAAGACGGTTGTACAGGCGGATCCCGTTAGTCTAGATATTGAAGACGGTTATACATCGAGAGATGTCGTTAGTCTAGATATAGAAGACGGTTGTACAGACGGATCTCGTTAGTCTAGATACAGAAGACGGTTGTACAACGACGGATCTCGTTAGCCTAGATATAGAAGACGGTTGTATAGACGGATCTCGTTAGCCTAGATATAGAAGACGGTTGTACAGACAGATCTCGTTAGTCTAGATATAGATGACGGTTGTATAACGAGAGATCTCGTTAGTCTAGATATAGAAGACGGTCGTATAACGAGAGATCTCGTTAGTCTAGATATAGGAGATGGTTGTACAGACGGATCTCGTTAGTCTAGATATAGAAGACGGTTGTACAGACGGATCTCGTTAGTCTAGGTATAGAAGACGGTTGTACAGACGGATCTCGTTAGTCTAGATATAGAAGACGGTTGTATAACGAGAGGTCTCGTTAGTCTAGATATAGAAGATGGTTGTACAGACGGATCTCGTTAGTCTAGATATAGAAGACGGTTGTACAGACGGATCTCGTTAGTCTAGATATAGAAGACGGTTGTACAACGACGGATCTCGTTAGTCTAGATATAGAAGACGGTTGTACAGACGGATCTCGTTAGTCTAGATATAGAAGACGGTTGTATAACGAGAGATCTCTTTAGTCTAGATATAAAAGATGGTTGTACAGACGGATCTCGTTAGTCTAGATATAGAAGACGGTTGTCCAACGACGGATCTCGTTAGCCTAGATATAGAAGACGGTTGTACAGACGGATCTCGTTAGTCTAGGTATAGAAGACGGTTGTACAGACGGATCTCGTTAGTCTAGATATAGAAGACGGTTGTATAACGAGAGATCTCGTTAGTCTAGATATAGAAGATGGTTGTACAGACGGATCTCGTTAGTCTAGATATAGAAGACGGTTGTACAGACGGATCTCGTTAGTCTAGATATAGAAGACGGTTGTACAGACGGATCTCGTTAGTCTAGACATTGAAGACGTTTGTCCAACGACGTATCTCGTTAGTCTAGATATAGAAGACGGTTGTACAGACGGATCTCGTTAGTCTAGATATAGAAGACGGTTGTACAGACGGATCTCGTTAGTCTAGATATTGAAGACGTTTGTACAACGACGGATCTCGTTAGTCTAGATATAGAAGACGGTTGTACAGACGGATCTCGTTAGTCTAGATATAGAAGACGGTTGTATAACGAGAGATCTCTTTAGTCTAGATATAAAAGATGGTTGTACAGACGGATCTCGTTAGTCTAGATATAGAAGACGGTTGTACAGACGGATCTCGTGAGTCTAGATATAGAAGACGGTTGTATAGACGGATCTCGTTAGTCTAGATATAGAAGACGGTTGTATAACGAGAGATCTCGTTAGTCTAGATATAGAAGATGGTTGTACAGACGGATCTCGTTAGTCTAGATATAGAAGACGGTTGTATAACGAGAGATCTCGTTAGTCTAGATATAGAAGATGGTTGTACAGACGGATCTCGTTAGTCTAGATATAGAAGACGGTTGTACAGACGGATCTCGTGAGTCTAGATATAGAAGACGGTTGTCCAACGACGTATCTCGTTAGTCTAGATATAGAAGACGGTTGTACAGACGGATCTCGTGAGTCTAGATATAGAAGACGGTTGTATAGACGGATCTCGTTAGTCTAGATATAGAAGACGGTTGTATAACGAGAGATCTCGTTAGTCTAGATATAGAAGATGGTTGTACAGACGGATCTCGTTAGTCTAGATATAGAAGACGGTTGTACAGACGGATCTCGTGAGTCTAGATATAGAAGACGGTTGTCCAACGACGTATCTCGTTAGTCTAGATATAGAAGACGGTTGTACAACGACGGATCTCGGTAGTCTAGATATAGAAGACGGTTGCACAACGAGAGATCTCGTTAGTCTAGATATAGAAGACGGTTGTACAACGACGGATCTACGTAGTCTAGATATAGAAAACGGTTGTACAGACGGATCTCGTTAGTCTAGATATAGAAGACGGTTGTACAGACGGATCTCGTTAGTCTAGATATTGAAGACGTTTGTCCAACGACGTATCTCGTTAGTCTAGATATAGAAGGCGGTTGCACAACGAGAAATCTCGTTAGTCTAGATATAGAAGACGGTTGTACAACGACGGATCTCGGTAGTCTAGATATAGAAAACGGTTGTACAGACGGATCTCGTTAGTCTAGATATAGAAAACGGTTGTACAGACGGATCTCGTTAGTCTAGATATAGAAAACGGCTGTACAGACGGATCTCGTTAGACTAGATATAGAAGAGGGTTGTACAACGACGGATCTCGTTAGTCTAGATATAGAAGACGGTTGTACAGACGGATCTCGTTAGTCTAGATATAGAAGACGGTTGTATAACGAGAGATCTCTTTAGTCTAGATATAAAAGATGGTTGTACAGACGGATCTCGTTAGTCTAGATATAGAAGACGGTTGTCCAACGACGGATCTCGTTAGCCTAGATATAGAAGACGGTTGTACAGACGGATCTCGTTAGTCTAGATATAGAAAACGGTTGTACAGACGGATCTCGTTAGTCTAGATATAGAAGACGGTTGTACAGACGGATCTCGTTAGTCTAGATATTGAAGACGTTTGTACAACGACGGATCTCGTTAGTCTAGATATAGAAGACGGTTGTACAGACGGATCTCGTTAGTCTAGATATAGAAGACGGTTGTATAACGAGAGATCTCTTTAGTCTAGATATAAAATATGGTTGTACAGACGGATCTCGTTAGTCTAGATATAGAAGACGGTTGTCCAACGACGGATCTCGTTAGCCTAGATATAGAAGACGGTTGTATAGACGGATCTCGTTAGCCTAGATATAGAAGACGGTTGTCCAACGACGGATCTCGTGAGTCTAGATATAGAAGACGGTTGTACAGACGGATCTCGTTAGTCTAGATATAGAAGACGGTTGTACAGACGGATCTCGTTAGTCTAGATATTGAAGACGTTTGTCCAACGACGTACCTCGTTAGTCTAGATATAGAAGACGGTTGTACAACGACGGATCTCGTTAGTCTAGATATAGAAGACGGTTGTACAGACGGATCTCGTTAGTCTAGATATAGAAGACGGTTGTACAGACGGATCTCGTTAGTCTAGATATTGAAGACGTTTGTCCAACGACGTACCTCGTTAGTCTAGATATAGAAGACGGTTGTACAGACGGATCTCGTTAGTCTAGATATTGAAGACGTTTGTACAGACGGATCTCGTTAGTCTAGATACAGAAGACGGTTGTCCAACGACGTATCTCGTTAGTCTAGATATAGAAAACGGTTGTACAGACGGATCTCGATAGACTAGATATTGAAGACGTTTGTCCAACGACATATCTCGTTAGTCTAGATATAGAAGACGGTTGTACAGACGGATCTCGTTAGTCTAGATATAGAAGACGGTTGTACAGACGGATCTCGTTAGTCTAGATATAGAAGACGGTTGTACAGACGGATCTCGTTAGTCTAGATATAGAAGACGGTTGTATAACGAGAGATCTCGTTAGTCTAGATATAGAAGACGGTTGTACAGGCGGATCCCGTTAGTCTAGATATTGAAGACGGTTATACATCGAGAGATGTCGTTAGTCTAGATATAGAAGACGGTTGTACAGACGGATCTCGTTAGTCTAGATACAGAAGACGGTTGTACAACGACGGATCTCGTTAGCCTAGATATAGAAGACGGTTGTATAGACGGATCTCGTTAGCCTAGATATAGAAGACGGTTGTACAGACAGATCTCGTTAGTCTAGATATAGATGACGGTTGTATAACGAGAGATCTCGTTAGTCTAGATATAGAAGACGGTCGTATAACGAGAGATCTCGTTAGTCTAGATATAGGAGATGGTTGTACAGACGGATCTCGTTAGTCTAGATATAGAAGACGGTTGTACAGACGGATCTCGTTAGTCTAGGTATAGAAGACGGTTGTACAGACGGATCTCGTTAGTCTAGATATAGAAGACGGTTGTATAACGAGAGGTCTCGTTAGTCTAGATATAGAAGATGGTTGTACAGACGGATCTCGTTAGTCTAGATATAGAAGACGGTTGTACAGACGGATCTCGTTAGTCTAGATATAGAAGACGGTTGTACAGACGGATCTCGTTAGTCTAGACATTGAAGACGTTTGTCCAACGACGTATCTCGTTAGTCTAGATATAGAAGACGGTTGTACAGACGGATCTCGTTAGTCTAGATATAGAAGACGGTTGTACAGACGGATCTCGTTAGTCTAGATATTGAAGACGTTTGTACAACGACGGATCTCGTTAGTCTAGATATAGAAGACGGTTGTACAGACGGATCTCGTTAGTCTAGATATAGAAGACGGTTGTATAACGAGAGATCTCTTTAGTCTAGATATAAAAGATGGTTGTACAGACGGATCTCGTTAGTCTAGATATAGAAGACGGTTGTCCAACGACGGATCTCGTTAGCCTAGATATAGAAGACGGTTGTACAGACGGATCTCGTTAGTCTAGGTATAGAAGACGGTTGTACAGACGGATCTCGTTAGTCTAGATATAGAAGACGGTTGTATAACGAGAGATCTCGTTAGTCTAGATATAGAAGATGGTTGTACAGACGGATCTCGTTAGTCTAGATATAGAAGACGGTTGTACAGACGGATCTCGTTAGTCTAGATATAGAAGACGGTTGTACAGACGGATCTCGTTAGTCTAGACATTGAAGACGTTTGTCCAACGACGTATCTCGTTAGTCTAGATATAGAAGACGGTTGTACAGACGGATCTCGTTAGTCTAGATATAGAAGACGGTTGTACAGACGGATCTCGTTAGTCTAGATATTGAAGACGTTTGTACAACGACGGATCTCGTTAGTCTAGATATAGAAGACGGTTGTACAGACGGATCTCGTTAGTCTAGATATAGAAGACGGTTGTATAACGAGAGATCTCTTTAGTCTAGATATAAAAGATGGTTGTACAGACGGATCTCGTTAGTCTAGATATAGAAGACGGTTGTACAACGACGGATCTCGTTAGTCTAGATATAGAAGACGGTTGTACAGACGGATAACGTTAGTCTAGATATAGAATACAGTTGTACAGACGGATCTCGTTGGTCTAGATATTGAAGACGTTTGTCCAACGACGTATCTCGTTAGTCTAGATATAGAAGACGGTTGTACAACGATAGATCTCGTTAGTCGAGATATAGAAGACGGTTGTACAACGACGGATCTCGTTAGTCTAGATATAGAAGACGGTTGTACAGACGGATCTCGTTAGTCTAGATATAGAAGACGGTTGCGCAACGAGAGATCTCGTTAGTCGAGATATAGAAGACGGTTGTACAACGACGGATCTCGTTAGTCTAGATATAGAAAACGGTTGTACAGACGGATCTCGTTAGTCTAGATATAGAAGACGGTTGTACAACGAGAGATCTCGTTAGTCGAGATATAGAAGATGGTTGTACAACGACGGATCTCGTTAGTCTAGATATAGAAGACGGTTGTACAGACGGATCACGTTAGTCTAGATATAGAAGACAGTTGTACAGACGGATCTCGTTGGTCTAGATATTGAAGACGTTTGTCCAACGACGTATCTCGTTAGTCTAGATATAGAAGACGGTTGTACAACGATAGATCTCGTTAGTCGAGATATAGAAGACGGTTGTACAACGACGGATCTCGTTAGTCTAGATATAGAAGACGGTTGTACAGACGGATCTCGTTAGTCTAGATATAGAAGACGGTTGCGCAACGAGAGATCTCGTTAGTCGAGATATAGAAGACGGTTGTACAACGACGGATCTCGTTAGTCTAGATATAGAAAACGGTTGTACAGACGGATCTCGTTAGTCTAGATATAGAAGACGGTTGTACAACGAGAGATCTCGTTAGTCGAGATATAGAAGATGGTTGTACAACGACGGATCTCGTTAGTCTAGATATAGAAGACGGTTGTACAGACGGATCACGTTAGTCTAGATATTGAAAACGTTTGTCCAACGACGGATCTCGTTAGTCTAGATATAGAAGACGGTTGTACAGACGGATCTCGTTAGTCGAGATATAGAAGACGGTTGTACAGACGGATCTCGTTAGTCTAGATATTGAAGACGGTTGTACAACGACGGATCTCGTTAGTCCAGATATTGAAGACGGTTGTACAGACGGATCTCGTTAGTCTAGATATAGAAGACGGTTGCACAACGAGAGATCTCGTTAGTCTAGATATAGAAGACGGTTGTACAACGACGGATCTCGGTAGTCTAGATATAGAAGACGGTTGTACAGACGGATCTTGTTAGACTAGATATAGAAGAGGGTTGTACAACGACGGATCTCGTTAGTCTAGATATAGAAGACGGTTGTATATCGAGAGATCTCGTTAGTCTAGATATAGAAGACGGTTGTACAGACGGATCTCGTTAGTCTAGATATAGAAGACGGTTGTACAGACGGATCTTGTTAGACTAGATATAGAAGAGGGTTGTACAACGACGGATCTCGTTAGTCTAGATATAGAAGACGGTTGTATATCGAGAGATCTCGTTAGTCTAGATATAGAAGACGGTTGTACAGACGGATCTCGTTAGTCTAGATATAGAAGACGGTTGTACAGACGGATCTCGTTAGTCTAGATATTGAAAACGTTTGTCCAACGACGGATCTCGTTAGTCTAGATATAGAAGACGGTTGTACAGACGGATCTCGTTAGTCGAGATATAGAAGACGGTTGTACAGACGGATCTCGTTAGTCTAGATATTGAAGACGGTTGTACAACGACGGATCTCGTTAGTCTAGATATTGAAGACGGTTGTACAGACGGATCTCGTTAGTCTAGATATAGAAGACGGTTGCACAACGAGAGATCTCGTTAGTCTAGATATAGAAGACGGTTGTACAACGACGGATCTCGGTAGTCTAGATATAGAAGACGGTTGTACAGACAGATCTCGTTAGTCTAGATATAGATGACGGTTGTATAACGAGAGATCTCGTTAGTCTAGATATAGAAGACGGTCGTATAACGAGAGATCTCGTTAGTCTAGATTTAGGAGATGGTTGTACAGACGGATCTCGTTAGTCTAGATATAGAAGACGGTTGTACAGACGGATCTCGTTAGTCTAGGTATAGAAGACGGTTGTACAGACGGATCTCGTTAGTCTAGATATAGAAGACGGTTGTATAACGAGAGATCTCGTTAGTCTAGATATAGAAGATGGTTGTACAGACGGATCTCGTTAGTCTAGATATAGAAGACGGTTGTACAGACGGATCTCGTTAGTCTAGATATAGAAGACGGTTGTACAGACGGATCTCGTTAGTCTAGACATTGAAGACGTTTGTCCAACGACGTATCTCGTTAGTCTAGATATAGAAGACGGTTGTACAGACGGATCTCGTTAGTCTAGATATAGAAGACGGTTGTACAGACGGATCTCGTTAGTCTAGATATTGAAGACGTTTGTACAACGACGGATCTCGTTAGTCTAGATATAGAAGACGGTTGTACAGACGGATCTCGTTAGTCTAGATATAGAAGACGGTTGTATAACGAGAGATCTCTTTAGTCTAGATATAAAAGATGGTTGTACAGACGGATCTCGTTAGTCTAGATATAGAAGACGGTTGTCCAACGACGTATCTCGTTAGTCTAGATATAGAAGACGGTTGTACAACGATAGATCTCGTTAGTCGAGATATAGAAGACGGTTGTACAACGACGGATCTCGTTAGTCTAGATATAGAAGACGGTTGTACAGACGGATCTCGTTAGTCTAGATATAGAAGACGGTTGCGCAACGAGAGATCTCGTTAGTCGAGATATAGAAGACGGTTGTACAACGACGGATCTCGTTAGTCTAGATATAGAAAACGGTTGTACAGACGGATCTCGTTAGTCTAGATATAGAAGACGGTTGTACAACGAGAGATCTCGTTAGTCGAGATATAGAAGATGGTTGTACAACGACGGATCTCGTTAGTCTAGATATAGAAGACGGTTGTACAGACGGATCTCGTTAGTCTAGATATTGAAGACGGTTGTACAACGACGGATCTCGTTAGTCTAGATATTGAAGACGGTTGTACAGACGGATCTCGTTAGTCTAGATATAGAAGACGGTTGCACAACGAGAGATCTCGTTAGTCTAGATATAGAAGACGGTTGTACAACGACGGATCTCGGTAGTCTAGATATAGAAGACGGTTGTACAGACGGATCTCGTTAGACTAGATATAGAAGAGGGTTGTACAACGACGGATCTCGTTAGTCTAGATATAGAAGACGGTTGTATATCGAGAGATCTCGTTAGTCTAGATATAGAAGACGGTTGTACAGACGGATCTCGTTAGTCTAGATATAGAAGACGGTTGTACAGACGGATCTCGTTAGTCTAGATATAGAAGACGGTTGTACAGACAGATCTCGTTAGTCTAGATATAGATGACGGTTGTATAACGAGAGATCTCGTTAGTCTAGATATAGAAGACGGTCGTATAACGAGAGATCTCGTTAGTCTAGATATAGGAGATGGTTGTACAGACGGATCTCGTTAGTCTAGATATAGAAGACGGTTGTACAGACGGATCTCGTTAGTCTAGGTATAGAAGACGGTTGTACAGACGGATCTCGTTAGTCTAGATATAGAAGACGGTTGTATAACGAGAGATCTCGTTAGTCTAGATATAGAAGATGGTTGTACAGACGGATCTCGTTAGTCTAGATATAGAAGACGGTTGTACAGACGGATCTCGTTAGTCTAGATATAGAAGACGGTTGTACAGACGGATCTCGTAGGTCTAGACATTGAAGTCGTTTGTCCAACGACGTATCTCGTTAGTCTAGATATAGAAGACGGTTGTACAGACGGATCTCGTTAGTCTAGATATAGAAGACGGTTGTACAGACGGATCTCGTTAGTCTAGATATTGAAGACGTTTGTACAACGACGGATCTCGTTAGTCTAGATATAGAAGACGGTTGTACAGACGGATCTCGTTAGTCTAGATATAGAAGACGGTTGTATAACGAGAGATCTCTTTAGTCTAGATATAAAAGATGGTTGTACAGACGGATCTCGTTAGTCTAGATATAGAAGACGGTTGTCCAACGACGTATCTCGTTAGTCTAGATATAGAAAACGGTTGTACAGACGGATCTCGTTAGTCTAGATATAGAAGACGGTTGTACAGACGGATCTCGTTAGTCTAGATATAGAAGACGGTTGTACAGACGGATCTCGTTAGTCTAGACATTGAAGACGTTTGTCCAACGACGTATCTCGTTAGTCTAGATATAGAAGACGGTTGTACAGACGGATCTCGTTAGTCTAGATATAGAAGACGGTTGTACAACGACGGATCTCGTTAGTCTAGATATAGAAAACGGTTGTACAACGACGGATCTCGTTAGTCTAGATATAGAAGACGGTTGTACAGACGGATCTCGTTAGTCTAGATATAGAAGGCGGTTGCACAACGAGAGATCTCGTTAGTCTAGATATAGAAGACGGTTGTACAACGACGGATCTCGTTAGTCTAGATACAGAAGACGGTTGTACAGACGGATCTCGTTAGTCTAGATATAGAAGACGGTTGCGCAACGAGAGATCTCGTTAGTCGAGATATAGAAGACGGTTGTACAATGACGGATCTCGTTAGTCTAGATATAGAAGACGGTTGTACAGACGGATCTCGTTAGTCTAGATATAGAAGACGGTTGTACAACGACGGATCTCGTTAGTCTAGATATAGAAGACGGTTGTACAGACGGATCTCGTTAGTCTAGATATAGAAAACGGTTGTACAGACGTATCTCTCGTTAGTCTAGATATTGAAGACGTTTGTCCAACGACGTATCTCGCTAGTCTAAATATAGAAGACGGTTGTACAACGACGGATTTCGTTAGTCTAGATATAGAAGACGGTTGTACAACGACGGATCTCGTTAGTCTAGATATAGAAGACGGTTGTACAGACGGATAACGTTAGTCTAGATATAGAAGACAGTTGTACAGACGGATCTCGTTGGTCTAGATATTGAAGACGTTTGTCCAACGACGTATCTCGTTAGTCTAGATATAGAAGACGGTTGTACAACGATAGATCTCGTTAGTCGAGATATAGAAGACGGTTGTACAACGACGGATCTCGTTAGTCTAGATATAGAAGACGGTTGTACAGACGGATCTCGTTAGTCTAGATATAGAAGACGGTTGCGCAACGAGAGATCTCGTTAGTCGAGATATAGAAGACGGTTGTACAACGACGGATCTCGTTAGTCTAGATATAGAAAACGGTTGTACAGACGGATCTCGTTAGTCTAGATATAGAAGACGGTTGTACAACGAGAGATCTCGTTAGTCGAGATATAGAAGATGGTTGTACAACGACGGATCTCGTTAGTCTAGATATAGAAGACGGTTGTACAGACGGATCACGTTAGTCTAGATATAGAAGACAGTTGTACAGACGGATCTCGTTGGTCTAGATATTGAAGACGTTTGTCCAACGACGTATCTCGTTAGTCTAGATATAGAAGACGGTTGTACAACGATAGATCTCGTTAGTCGAGATATAGAAGACGGTTGTACAACGACGGATCTCGTTAGTCTAGAAATAGAAGACGGTTGTACAGACGGATCTCGTTAGTCTAGATATAGAAGACGGTTGCGCAACGAGAGATCTCGTTAGTCGAGATATAGAAGACGGTTGTACAACGACGGATCTCGTTAGTCTAGATATAGAAAACGGTTGTACAGACGGATCTCGTTAGTCTAGATATAGAAGACGGTTGTACAACGAGAGATCTCGTTAGTCGAGATATAGAAGATGGTTGTACAACGACGGATCTCGTTAGTCTAGATATAGAAGACGGTTGTACAGACGGATCACGTTAGTCTAGATATTGAAAACGTTTGTCCAACGACGGATCTCGTTAGTCTAGATATAGAAGACGGTTGTACAGACGGATCTCGTTAGTCGAGATATAGAAGACGGTTGTACAGACGGATCTCGTTAGTCTAGATATTGAAGACGGTTGTACAACGACGGATCTCGTTAGTCCAGATATTGAAGACGGTTGTACAGACGGATCTCGTTAGTCTAGATATAGAAGACGGTTGCACAACGAGAGATCTCGTTAGTCTAGATATAGAAGACGGTTGTACAACGACGGATCTCGGTAGTCTAGATATAGAAGACGGTTGTACAGACGGATCTTGTTAGACTAGATATAGAAGAGGGTTGTACAACGACGGATCTCGTTAGTCTAGATATAGAAGACGGTTGTATATCGAGAGATCTCGTTAGTCTAGATATAGAAGACGGTTGTACAGACGGATCTCGTTAGTCTAGATATAGAAGACGGTTGTACAGACGGATCTTGTTAGACTAGATATAGAAGAGGGTTGTACAACGACGGATCTCGTTAGTCTAGATATAGAAGACGGTTGTATATCGAGAGATCTCGTTAGTCTAGATATAGAAGACGGTTGTACAGACGGATCTCGTTAGTCTAGATATAGAAGACGGTTGTACAGACGGATCTCGTTAGTCTAGATATTGAAAACGTTTGTCCAACGACGGATCTCGTTAGTCTAGATATAGAAGACGGTTGTACAGACGGATCTCGTTAGTCGAGATATAGAAGACGGTTGTACAGACGGATCTCGTTAGTCTAGATATTGAAGACGGTTGTACAACGACGGATCTCGTTAGTCTAGATATTGAAGACGGTTGTACAGACGGATCTCGTTAGTCTAGATATAGAAGACGGTTGCACAACGAGAGATCTCGTTAGTCTAGATATAGAAGACGGTTGTACAACGACGGATCTCGGTAGTCTAGATATAGAAGACGGTTGTACAGACAGATCTCGTTAGTCTAGATATAGATGACGGTTGTATAACGAGAGATCTCGTTAGTCTAGATATAGAAGACGGTCGTATAACGAGAGATCTCGTTAGTCTAGATATAGGAGATGGTTGTACAGACGGATCTCGTTAGTCTAGATATAGAAGACGGTTGTACAGACGGATCTCGTTAGTCTAGGTATAGAAGACGGTTGTACAGACGGATCTCGTTAGTCTAGATATAGAAGACGGTTGTATAACGAGAGATCTCGTTAGTCTAGATATAGAAGATGGTTGTACAGACGGATCTCGTTAGTCTAGATATAGAAGACGGTTGTACAGACGGATCTCGTTAGTCTAGATATAGAAGACGGTTGTACAGACGGATCTCGTTAGTCTAGACATTGAAGACGGTTGTACATCGAGAGATCTCGTTAGTCTAGATATAGAAGAGGGTTGTACTACGACGGATCTCGTTAGTCTAGGTATAGAAGACGGTTGTACAGACGGATCTCGTTAGTCTAGATATAGAAGACGGTTGTATAACGAGAGATCTCGTTAGTCTAGATATAGAAGACGGTTGTACAGACGGATCTCGTTAGTCTAGATATAGAAGACGGTTGTACAGACGGATCTCGTTAGTCTAGATATTGAAGACGTTTGTACAACGACGGATCTCGTTAGTCTAGATATAGAAGACGGTTGTACAGACGGATCTCGTTAGTCTAGATATAGAAGACGGTTGTATAACGAGAGATCTCTTTAGTCTAGATATAAAAGATGGTTGTACAGACGGATCTCGTTAGTCTAGATATAGAAGACGGTTGTCCAACGACGTATCTCGTTAGTCTAGATATAGAAGACGGTTGTACAACGATAGATCTCGTTAGTCGAGATATAGAAGACGGTTGTACAACGACGGATCTCGTTAGTCTAGATATAGAAGACGGTTGCGCAACGAGAGATCTCGTTAGTCGAGATATAGAAGACGGTTGTACAACGACGGATCTCGTTAGTCTAGATATAGAAAACGGTTGTATAGACGGATCTCGTTAGTCTAGATATAGAAGACGGTTGTACAACGAGAGATCTCGTTAGTCGAGATATAGAAGATGGTTGTACAACGACGGATCTCGTTAGTCTAGATATAGAAGACGGTTGTACAGACGGATCACGTTAGTCTAGATATTGAAAACGTTTGTCCAACGACGGATCTCGTTAGTCTAGATATAGAAGACTGTTGTACAGACGGATCTCGTTAGTCGAGATATAGAAGACGGTTGTACAGACGGATCTCGTTAGTCTAGATATTGAAGACGGTTGTACAACGACGGATCTCGTTAGTCTAGATATTGAAGACGGTTGTACAGACGGATCTCGTTAGTCTAGATATAGAAGACGGTTGCACAACGAGAGATCTCGTTAGTCTAGATATAGAAGACGGTTGTACAACGACGGATCTCGGTAGTCTAGATATAGAAGACGGTTGTACAGACGGATCTCGTTAGACTAGATATAGAAGAGGGTTGTACAACGACGGATCTCGTTAGTCTAGATATAGAAGACGGTTGTATATCGAGAGATCTCGTTAGTCTAGATATAGAAGACGGTTGTACAGACGGATCTCGTTAGTCTAGATATAGAAGACGGTTGTACAGACGGATCTCGTTAGTCTAGATATAGAAGACGGTTGTACAGACAGATCTCGTTAGTCTAGATATAGATGACGGTTGTATAACGAGAGATCTCGTTAGTCTAGATATAGAAGACGGTCGTATAACGAGAGATCTCGTTAGTCTAGATATAGGAGATGGTTGTACAGACGGATCTCGTTAGTCTAGATATAGAAGACGGTTGTACAGACGGATCTCGTTAGTCTAGGTATAGAAGACGGTTGTACAGACGCATCTCGTTAGTCTAGATATTGAAGACGTTTGTCCAACGACGTATCTCGTTAGTCTAGATATAGAAGGCGGTTGCACAACGAGAGATCTCGTTAGTCTAGATATAGAAGACGGTTGTACAACGACGGATCTCGGTAGTCTAGATATAGAAAACGGTTGTACAGACGGATCTCGTTAGTCTAGATATTGAAGACGTTTGTCCAACGACGTATCTCGTTAGTCTAGATATAGAAGACGGTTGTACAGACGGATCTCGTTAGTCTAGATATAGAAGACGGTTGTACAACGACGGATCTCGTTAGTCTAGATATAGAAGACGGTTGTACAACGACGGATCTCGTTAGTCTAGATACAGAAGACGGTTGTACAGACGGATCTCGTTAGTCTAGATATAGAAGACGGTTGCGCAACGAGAGATCTCGTTAGTCGAGATATAGAAGACGGTTGTACAACGACGGATCTCGTTAGTCTAGATATAGAAGACGGTTGTACAGACGGATCTCGTTAGTCTAGATATAGAAGACGGTTGTACAACGACGGATCTCGTTAGTCTAGATATAGAAGACGGTTGTACAGACGGATCTCGTTAGTCTAGATATAGAAAACGGTTGTACAGACGTATCTCTCGTTAGTCTAGATATTGAAGACGTTTGTCCAACGACGTATCTCGCTAGTCTAAATATAGAAGACGGTTGTACAACGACGGATTTCGTTAGTCTAGATATAGAAGACGGTTGTACAACGACGGATCTCGTTAGTCTAGATATAGAAGACGGTTGTACAGACGGATAACGTTAGTCTAGATATAGAAGACAGTTGTACAGACGGATCTCGTTGGTCTAGATATTGAAGACGTTTGTCCAACGACGTATCTCGTTAGTCTAGATATAGAAGACGGTTGTACAACGATAGATCTCGTTAGTCGAGATATAGAAGACGGTTGTACAACGACGGATCTCGTTAGTCTAGATATAGAAGACGGTTGTACAGACGGATCTCGTTAGTCTAGATATAGAAGACGGTTGCGCAACGAGAGATCTCGTTAGTCGAGATATAGAAGACGGTTGTACAACGACGGATCTCGTTAGTCTAGATATAGAAAACGGTTGTACAGACGGATCTCGTTAGTCTAGATATAGAAGACGGTTGTACAACGAGAGATCTCGTTAGTCGAGATATAGAAGATGGTTGTACAACGACGGATCTCGTTAGTCTAGATATAGAAGACGGTTGTACAGACGGATCACGTTAGTCTAGATATTGAAAACGTTTGTCCAACGACGGATCTCGTTAGTCTAGATATAGAAGACGGTTGTACAGACGGATCTCGTTAGTCGAGATATAGAAGACGGTTGTACAGACAGATCTCGTTAGTCTAGATATTGAAGACGGTTGTACAACGACGGATCTCGTTAGTCTAGATATTGAAGACGGTTGTACAGACGGATCTCGTTAGTCTAGATATAGAAGACGGTCGTATAACGAGAGATCTCGTTAGTCTAGATATAGGAGATGGTTGTACAGACGGATCTCGTTAGTCTAGATATAGAAGACGGTTGTACAGACGGATCTCGTTAGTCTAGGTATAGAAGACGGTTGTACAGACGGATCTCGTTAGTCTAGATATAGAAGACGGTTGTATAACGAGAGATCTCGTTAGTCTAGATATAGAAGATGGTTGTACAGACGGATCTCGTTAGTCTAGATATAGAAGACGGTTGTACAGACGGATCTCGTTAGTCTAGATATAGAAGACGGTTGTACAGACGGATCTCGTTAGTCTAGACATTGAAGACGTTTGTCCAACGACGTATCTCGTTAGTCTAGATATAGAAGACGGTTGTACAGACGGATCTCGTTAGTCTAGATATAGAAGACGGTTGTACAGACGGATCTCGTTAGTCTAGATATTGAAGACGTTTGTACAACGACGGATCTCGTTAGTCTAGATATAGAAGACGGTTGTACAGACGGATCTCGTTAGTCTAGATATAGAAGACGGTTGTATAACGAGAGATCTCTTTAGTCTAGATATAGAAGACGGTTGTACAGACGGATCTCGTTAGTCTAGATATTGAAGACGTTTGTACAACGACGGATCTCGTTAGTCTAGATATAGAAGACGGTTGTACAGACGGATCTCGTTAGTCTAGATATAGAAGACGGTTGTACAGACGGATCTCGTTAGTCTAGATATTGAAGACGTTTGTACAACGACGGATCTCGTTAGTCTAGATATAGAAGACGGTTGTACAGACGGATCTCGTTAGTCTAGATATAGAAGACGGTTGTATAACGAGAGATCTCTTTAGTCTAGATATAAAAGATGGTTGTACAGACGGATCTCGTTAGTCTAGATATAGAAGACGGTTGTCCAACGACGTATCTCGTTAGTCTAGATATAGAAGACGGTTGTACAACGATAGATCTCGTTAGTCGAGATATAGAAGACGGTTGTACAACGACGGATCTCGTTAGTCTAGATATAGAAGACGGTTGTACAGACGGATCTCGTTAGTCTAGATATAGAAGACGGTTGCGCAACGAGAGATCTCGTTAGTCGAGATATAGAAGACGGTTGTACAACGACGGATCTCGTTAGTCTAGATATAGAAAACGGTTGTACAGACGGATCTCGTTAGTCTAGATATAGAAGACGGTTGTACAACGAGAGATCTCGTTAGTCGAGATATAGAAGATGGTTGTACAACGACGGATCTCGTTAGTCTAGATATAGAAGACGGTTGTACAGACGGATCTCGTTAGTCTAGATATTGAAGACGGTTGTACAACGACGGATCTCGTTAGTCTAGATATTGAAGACGGTTGTACAGACGGATCTCGTTAGTCTAGATATAGAAGACGGTTGCACAACGAGAGATCTCGTTAGTCTAGATATAGAAGACGGTTGTACAACGACGGATCTCGGTAGTCTAGATATAGAAGACGGTTGTACAGACGGATCTCGTTAGACTAGATATAGAAGAGGGTTGTACAACGACGGATCTCGTTAGTCTAGATATAGAAGACGGTTGTATATCGAGAGATCTCGTTAGTCTAGATATAGAAGACGGTTGTACAGACGGATCTCGTTAGTCTAGATATAGAAGACGGTTGTACAGACGGATCTCGTTAGTCTAGATATAGAAGACGGTTGTACAGACAGATCTCGTTAGTCTAGATATAGATGACGGTTGTATAACGAGAGATCTCGTTAGTCTAGATATAGAAGACGGTCGTATAACGAGAGATCTCGTTAGTCTAGATATAGGAGATGGTTGTACAGACGGATCTCGTTAGTCTAGATATAGAAGACGGTTGTACAGACGGATCTCGTTAGTCTAGGTATAGAAGACGGTTGTACAGACGGATCTCGTTAGTCTAGATATAGAAGACGGTTGTATAACGAGAGATCTCGTTAGTCTAGATATAGAAGATGGTTGTACAGACGGATCTCGTTAGTCTAGATATAGAAGACGGTTGTACAGACGGATCTCGTTAGTCTAGATATAGAAGACGGTTGTACAGACGGATCTCGTAGGTCTAGACATTGAAGTCGTTTGTCCAACGACGTATCTCGTTAGTCTAGATATAGAAGACGGTTGTACAGACGGATCTCGTTAGTCTAGATATAGAAGACGGTTGTACAGACGGATCTCGTTAGTCTAGATATTGAAGACGTTTGTACAACGACGGATCTCGTTAGTCTAGATATAGAAGACGGTTGTACAGACGGATCTCGTTAGTCTAGATATAGAAGACGGTTGTATAACGAGAGATCTCTTTAGTCTAGATATAAAAGATGGTTGTACAGACGGATCTCGTTAGTCTAGATATAGAAGACGGTTGTCCAACGACGTATCTCGTTAGTCTAGATATAGAAAACGGTTGTACAGACGGATCTCGTTAGTCTAGATATAGAAGACGGTTGTACAGACGGATCTCGTTAGTCTAGATATAGAAGACGGTTGTACAGACGGATCTCGTTAGTCTAGACATTGAAGACGTTTGTCCAACGACGTATCTCGTTAGTCTAGATATAGAAGACGGTTGTACAGACGGATCTCGTTAGTCTAGATATAGAAGACGGTTGTACAACGACGGATCTCGTTAGTCTAGATATAGAAAACGGTTGTACAACGACGGATCTCGTTAGTCTAGATATAGAAGACGGTTGTACAGACGGATCTCGTTAGTCTAGATATAGAAGGCGGTTGCACAACGAGAGATCTCGTTAGTCTAGATATAGAAGACGGTTGTACAACGACGGATCTCGTTAGTCTAGATACAGAAGACGGTTGTACAGACGGATCTCGTTAGTCTAGATATAGAAGACGGTTGCGCAACGAGAGATCTCGTTAGTCGAGATATAGAAGACGGTTGTACAATGACGGATCTCGTTAGTCTAGATATAGAAGACGGTTGTTCAGACGGATCTCGTTAGTCTAGATATAGAAGACGGTTGTACAACGACGGATCTCGTTAGTCTAGATATAGAAGACGGTTGTACAGACGGATCTCGTTAGTCTAGATATAGAAAACGGTTGTACAGACGTATCTCTCGTTAGTCTAGATATTGAAGACGTTTGTCCAACGACGTATCTCGCTAGTCTAAATATAGAAGACGGTTGTACAACGACGGATTTCGTTAGTCTAGATATAGAAGACGGTTGTACAACGACGGATCTCGTTAGTCTAGATATAGAAGACGGTTGTACAGACGGATAACGTTAGTCTAGATATAGAAGACAGTTGTACAGACGGATCTCGTTGGTCTAGATATTGAAGACGTTTGTCCAACGACGTATCTCGTTAGTCTAGATATAGAAGACGGTTGTACAACGATAGATCTCGTTAGTCGAGATATAGAAGACGGTTGTACAACGACGGATCTCGTTAGTCTAGATATAGAAGACGGTTGTACAGACGGATCTCGTTAGTCTAGATATAGAAGACGGTTGCGCAACGAGAGATCTCGTTAGTCGAGATATAGAAGACGGTTGTACAACGACGGATCTCGTTAGTCTAGATATAGAAAACGGTTGTACAGACGGATCTCGTTAGTCTAGATATAGAAGACGGTTGTACAACGAGAGATCTCGTTAGTCGAGATATAGAAGATGGTTGTACAACGACGGATCTCGTTAGTCTAGATATAGAAGACGGTTGTACAGACGGATCACGTTAGTCTAGATATAGAAGACAGTTGTACAGACGGATCTCGTTGGTCTAGATATTGAAGACGTTTGTCCAACGACGTATCTCGTTAGTCTAGATATAGAAGACGGTTGTACAACGATAGATCTCGTTAGTCGAGATATAGAAGACGGTTGTACAACGACGGATCTCGTTAGTCTAGATATAGAAGACGGTTGTACAGACGGATCTCGTTAGTCTAGATATAGAAGACGGTTGCGCAACGAGAGATCTCGTTAGTCGAGATATAGAAGACGGTTGTACAACGACGGATCTCGTTAGTCTAGATATAGAAAACGGTTGTACAGACGGATCTCGTTAGTCTAGATATAGAAGACGGTTGTACAACGAGAGATCTCGTTAGTCGAGATATAGAAGATGGTTGTACAACGACGGATCTCGTTAGTCTAGATATAGAAGACGGTTGTACAGACGGATCACGTTAGTCTAGATATTGAAAACGTTTGTCCAACGACGGATCTCGTTAGTCTAGATATAGAAGACGGTTGTACAGACGGATCTCGTTAGTCGAGATATAGAAGACGGTTGTACAGACGGATCTCGTTAGTCTAGATATTGAAGACGGTTGTACAACGACGGATCTCGTTAGTCCAGATATTGAAGACGGTTGTACAGACGGATCTCGTTAGTCTAGATATAGAAGACGGTTGCACAACGAGAGATCTCGTTAGTCTAGATATAGAAGACGGTTGTACAACGACGGATCTCGGTAGTCTAGATATAGAAGACGGTTGTACAGACGGATCTTGTTAGACTAGATATAGAAGAGGGTTGTACAACGACGGATCTCGTTAGTCTAGATATAGAAGACGGTTGTATATCGAGAGATCTCGTTAGTCTAGATATAGAAGACGGTTGTACAGACGGATCTCGTTAGTCTAGATATAGAAGACGGTTGTACAGACGGATCTTGTTAGACTAGATATAGAAGAGGGTTGTACAACGACGGATCTCGTTAGTCTAGATATAGAAGACGGTTGTATATCGAGAGATCTCGTTAGTCTAGATATAGAAGACGGTTGTACAGACGGATCTCGTTAGTCTAGATATAGAAGACGGTTGTACAGACGGATCTCGTTAGTCTAGATATTGAAAACGTTTGTCCAACGACGGATCTCGTTAGTCTAGATATAGAAGACGGTTGTACAGACGGATCTCGTTAGTCGAGATATAGAAGACGGTTGTACAGACGGATCTCGTTAGTCTAGATATTGAAGACGGTTGTACAACGACGGATCTCGTTAGTCTAGATATTGAAGACGGTTGTACAGACGGATCTCGTTAGTCTAGATATAGAAGACGGTTGCACAACGAGAGATCTCGTTAGTCTAGATATAGAAGACGGTTGTACAACGACGGATCTCGGTAGTCTAGATATAGAAGACGGTTGTACAGACAGATCTCGTTAGTCTAGATATAGATGACGGTTGTATAACGAGAGATCTCGTTAGTCTAGATATAGAAGACGGTCGTATAACGAGAGATCTCGTTAGTCTAGATATAGGAGATGGTTGTACAGACGGATCTCGTTAGTCTAGATATAGAAGACGGTTGTACAGACGGATCTCGTTAGTCTAGGTATAGAAGACGGTTGTACAGACGGATCTCGTTAGTCTAGATATAGAAGACGGTTGTATAACGAGAGATCTCGTTAGTCTAGATATAGAAGATGGTTGTACAGACGGATCTCGTTAGTCTAGATATAGAAGACGGTTGTACAGACGGATCTCGTTAGTCTAGATATAGAAGACGGTTGTACAGACGGATCTCGTTAGTCTAGACATTGAAGACGGTTGTACATCGAGAGATCTCGTTAGTCTAGATATAGAAGAGGGTTGTACTACGACGGATCTCGTTAGTCTAGGTATAGAAGACGGTTGTACAGACGGATCTCGTTAGTCTAGATATAGAAGACGGTTGTATAACGAGAGATCTCGTTAGTCTAGATATAGAAGACGGTTGTACAGACGGATCTCGTTAGTCTAGATATAGAAGACGGTTGTACAGACGGATCTCGTTAGTCTAGATATTGAAGACGTTTGTACAACGACGGATCTCGTTAGTCTAGATATAGAAGACGGTTGTACAGACGGATCTCGTTAGTCTAGATATAGAAGACGGTTGTATAACGAGAGATCTCTTTAGTCTAGATATAAAAGATGGTTGTACAGACGGATCTCGTTAGTCTAGATATAGAAGACGGTTGTCCAACGACGTATCTCGTTAGTCTAGATATAGAAGACGGTTGTACAACGATAGATCTCGTTAGTCGAGATATAGAAGACGGTTGTACAACGACGGATCTCGTTAGTCTAGATATAGAAGACGGTTGTACAGACGGATCTCGTTAGTCTAGACATTGAAGACGTTTGTCCAACGACGTATCTCGTTAGTCTAGATATAGAAGACGGTTGTACAGACGGATCTCGTTAGTCTAGATATAGAAGACGGTTGTACAACGACGGATCTCGTTAGTCTAGATATAGAAAACGGTTGTACAACGACGGATCTCGTTAGTCTAGATATAGAAGACGGTTGTACAGACGGATCTCGTTAGTCTAGATATAGAAGGCGGTTGCACAACGAGAGATCTCGTTAGTCTAGATATAGAAGACGGTTGTACAACGACGGATCTCGGTAGTCTAGATATAGAAAACGGTTGTACAACGACGGATCTCGTTAGTCTAGATATAGAAGACGGTTGCGCAACGAGAGATCTCGTTAGTCGAGATATAGAAGACGGTTGTACAACGACGGATCTCGTTAGTCTAGATATAGAAAACGGTTGTATAGACGGATCTCGTTAGTCTAGATATAGAAGACGGTTGTACAACGAGAGATCTCGTTAGTCGAGATATAGAAGATGGTTGTACAACGACGGATCTCGTTAGTCTAGATATAGAAGACGGTTGTACAGACGGATCACGTTAGTCTAGATATTGAAAACGTTTGTCCAACGACGGATCTCGTTAGTCTAGATATAGAAGACTGTTGTACAGACGGATCTCGTTAGTCGAGATATAGAAGACGGTTGTACAGACGGATCTCGTTAGTCTAGATATTGAAGACGGTTGTACAACGACGGATCTCGTTAGTCTAGATATTGAAGACGGTTGTACAGACGGATCGCGTTAGTCTAGATATAGAAGACGGTTGCACAACGAGAGATCTCGTTAGTCTAGATATAGAAGACGGTTGTACAACGACGGATCTCGGTAGTCTAGATATAGAAGACGGTTGTACAGACGGATCTCGTTAGACTAGATATAGAAGAGGGTTGTACAACGACGGATCTCGTTAGTCTAGATATAGAAGACGGTTGTATATCGAGAGATCTCGTTAGTCTAGATATAGAAGACGGTTGTACAGACGGATCTCGTTAGTCTAGATATAGAAGACGGTTGTACAGACGGATCTCGTTAGTCTAGATATAGAAGACGGTTGTACAGACAGATCTCGTTAGTCTAGATATAGATGACGGTTGTATAACGAGAGATCTCGTTAGTCTAGATATAGAAGACGGTCGTATAACGAGAGATCTCGTTAGTCTAGATATAGGAGATGGTTGTACAGACGGATCTCGTTAGTCTAGATATAGAAGACGGTTGTACAGACGGATCTCGTTAGTCTAGGTATAGAAGACGGTTGTACAGACGCATCTCGTTAGTCTAGATATTGAAGACGTTTGTCCAACGACGTATCTCGTTAGTCTAGATATAGAAGGCGGTTGCACAACGAGAGATCTCGTTAGTCTAGATATAGAAGACGGTTGTACAACGACGGATCTCGGTAGTCTAGATATAGAAAACGGTTGTACAGACGGATCTCGTTAGTCTAGATATTGAAGACGTTTGTCCAACGACGTATCTCGTTAGTCTAGATATAGAAGACGGTTGTACAGACGGATCTCGTTAGTCTAGATATAGAAGACGGTTGTACAACGACGGATCTCGTTAGTCTAGATATAGAAGACGGTTGTACAACGACGGATCTCGTTAGTCTAGATACAGAAGACGGTTGTACAGACGGATCTCGTTAGTCTAGATATAGAAGACGGTTGCGCAACGAGAGATCTCGTTAGTCGAGATATAGAAGACGGTTGTACAACGACGGATCTCGTTAGTCTAGATATAGAAGACGGTTGTACAGACGGATCTCGTTAGTCTAGATATAGAAGACGGTTGTACAACGACGGATCTCGTTAGTCTAGATATAGAAGACGGTTGTACAGACGGATCTCGTTAGTCTAGATATAGAAAACGGTTGTACAGACGTATCTCTCGTTAGTCTAGATATTGAAGACGTTTGTCCAACGACGTATCTCGCTAGTCTAAATATAGAAGACGGTTGTACAACGACGGATTTCGTTAGTCTAGATATAGAAGACGGTTGTACAACGACGGATCTCGTTAGTCTAGATATAGAAGACGGTTGTACAGACGGATAACGTTAGTCTAGATATAGAAGACAGTTGTACAGACGGATCTCGTTGGTCTAGATATTGAAGACGTTTGTCCAACGACGTATCTCGTTAGTCTAGATATAGAAGACGGTTGTACAACGATAGATCTCGTTAGTCGAGATATAGAAGACGGTTGTACAACGACGGATCTCGTTAGTCTAGATATAGAAGACGGTTGTACAGACGGATCTCGTTAGTCTAGATATAGAAGACGGTTGCGCAACGAGAGATCTCGTTAGTCGAGATATAGAAGACGGTTGTACAACGACGGATCTCGTTAGTCTAGATATAGAAAACGGTTGTACAGACGGATCTCGTTAGTCTAGATATAGAAGACGGTTGTACAACGAGAGATCTCGTTAGTCGAGATATAGAAGATGGTTGTACAACGACGGATCTCGTTAGTCTAGATATAGAAGACGGTTGTACAGACGGATCACGTTAGTCTAGATATTGAAAACGTTTGTCCAACGACGGATCTCGTTAGTCTAGATATAGAAGACGGTTGTACAGACGGATCTCGTTAGTCGAGATATAGAAGACGGTTGTACAGACAGATCTCGTTAGTCTAGATATTGAAGACGGTTGTACAACGACGGATCTCGTTAGTCTAGATATTGAAGACGGTTGTACAGACGGATCTCGTTAGTCTAGATATAGAAGACGGTCGTATAACGAGAGATCTCGTTAGTCTAGATATAGGAGATGGTTGTACAGACGGATCTCGTTAGTCTAGATATAGAAGACGGTTGTACAGACGGATCTCGTTAGTCTAGGTATAGAAGACGGTTGTACAGACGGATCTCGTTAGTCTAGATATAGAAGACGGTTGTATAACGAGAGATCTCGTTAGTCTAGATATAGAAGATGGTTGTACAGACGGATCTCGTTAGTCTAGATATAGAAGACGGTTGTACAGACGGATCTCGTTAGTCTAGATATAGAAGACGGTTGTACAGACGGATCTCGTTAGTCTAGACATTGAAGACGTTTGTCCAACGACGTATCTCGTTAGTCTAGATATAGAAGACGGTTGTACAGACGGATCTCGTTAGTCTAGATATAGAAGACGGTTGTACAGACGGATCTCGTTAGTCTAGATATTGAAGACGTTTGTACAACGACGGATCTCGTTAGTCTAGATATAGAAGACGGTTGTACAGACGGATCTCGTTAGTCTAGATATAGAAGACGGTTGTATAACGAGAGATCTCTTTAGTCTAGATATAGAAGACGGTTGTACAGACGGATCTCGTTAGTCTAGATATTGAAGACGTTTGTACAACGACGGATCTCGTTAGTCTAGATATAGAAGACGGTTGTACAGACGGATCTCGTTAGTCTAGATATAGAAGACGGTTGTATAACGAAAGATCTCGTTAGTCTAGATATAGAAGACGGTTGTACAGGCGGATCCCGTTAGTCTAGATATTGAAGACGGTTATACATCGAGAGATGTCGTTAGTCTAGATATAGAAGACGGTTGTACAGACGGATCTCGTTAGTCTAGATATAGAAGACGGTTGTACAGACGGATCTCGTTAGTCTAGATATTGAAGACGTTTGTCCAACGACGTACCTCGTTAGTCTAGATATAGAAGACGGTTGTACAACGACGGATCTCGTTAGTCTAGATATAGAAGACGGTTGTACAGACGGATCTCGTTAGTCTAGATATAGAAGACGGTTGTACAGACGGATCTCGTTAGTCTAGATATTGAAGACGTTTGTCCAACGACGTACCTCGTTAGTCTAGATATAGAAGACGGTTGTACAGACGGATCTCGTTAGTCTAGATATTGAAGACGTTTGTACAGACGGATCTCGTTAGTCTAGATACAGAAGACGGTTGTCCAACGACGTATCTCGTTAGTCTAGATATAGAAAACGGTTGTACAGACGGATCTCGATAGACTAGATATTGAAGACGTTTGTCCAACGACGTATCTCGTTAGTCTAGATATAGAAGACGGTTGTACAGACGGATCTCGTTAGCCTAGATATAGAAGACGGTTGTACAGACGGATCTCGATAGACTAGATATTGAAAACGTTTGTCCAACGACGTATCTCGTTAGTCTAGATATAGAAGACGGTTGTACAGACGGATCTCGTTAGCCTAGATATAGAAGACGGTTGTACAGACGGATCTCGTTAGTCTAGATATAGAAGACGGTTGTACAGACGGATCTCGTGAGTCTAGATATAGAAGACGGTTGTATAGACGGATCTCGTTAGTCTAGATATAGAAGACGGTTGTACAGACGGATCTCGTGAGTCTAGATATAGAAGACGGTTGTCCAACGACGTATCTCGTTAGTCTAGATATAGAAAACGGTTGTACAGACGGATCTCGTTAGACTAGATATAGAAGAGGGTTGTACAACGACGGATCTCGTTAGTCTAGATATAGAAGACGGTTGTACAGACGGATCTCGTTAGTCTAGATATTGAAGACGTTTGTCCAACGACGTACCTCGTTAGTCTAGATATAGAAGACGGTTGTACAACGACGGATCTCGTTAGTCTAGATATAGAAGACGGTTGTACAGACGGATCTCGATAGTCTAGATATAGAAGACGGTTGTACAGACGGATCTCGTTAGTCTAGATATTGAAGACGTTTGTCCAACGACGTACCTCGTTAGTCTAGATATAGAAGACGGTTGTACAGACGGATCTCGTTAGTCTAGATATAGAAGACGGTTGTACAGACGGATCTCGTTAGTCTAGATATAGAAGACGGTTGTACAGACGGATCTCGTTAGTCTAGATATAGAAGACGGTTGTACAGACGGATCTCGTTAGTCTAGATATAGAAGACGGTTGTATAACGAGAGATCTCGTTAGTCTAGATATAGAAGACGGTTGTACAGGCGGATCCCGTTAGTCTAGATATTGAAGACGGTTATACATCGAGAGATGTCGTTAGTCTAGATATAGAAGACGGTTGTACAGACGGATCTCGTTAGTCTAGATACAGAAGACGGTTGTACAATGACGGATCTCGTTAGCCTAGATATAGAAGACGGTTGTATAGACGGATCTCGTTAGCCTAGATATAGAAGACGGTTGTACAGACGGATCTCGTTAGTCTAGATATAGAAGACGGTTGTACAGACGGATCTCGTGAGTCTAGATATAGAAGACGGTTGTATAGACGGATCTCGTTAGTCTAGATATAGAAGACGGTTGTACAGACGGATCTCGTGAGTCTAGATATAGAAGACGGTTGTCCAACGACGTATCTCGTTAGTCTAGATATAGAAAACGGCTGTACAGACGGATCTCGTTAGACTAGATATAGAAGAGGGTTGTACAACGACGGATCTCGTTAGTCTAGATATAGAAGACGGTTGTACAGACGGATCTCGTGAGTCTAGATATAGAAGACGGTTGTATAGACGGATCTCGTTAGTCTAGATATAGAAGACGGTTGTATAACGAGAGATCTCGTTAGTCTAGATATAGAAGACGGTTGTACAGACGGATCTCGTTAGTCTAGATATAGAAGACGGTTGTATAACGAGAGATCTCGTTAGTCTAGATATAGAAGATGGTTGTACAGACGGATCTCGTTAGTCTAGATATAGAAGACGGTTGTATAACGAGAGATCTCGTTAGTCTAGATATAGAAGATGGTTGTACAGACGGATCTCGTTAGTCTAGATATAGAAGACGGTTGTACAGACGGATCTCGTGAGTCTAGATATAGAAGACGGTTGTCCAACGACGTATCTCGTTAGTCTAGATATAGAAGACGGTTGTACAGACGGATCTCGTGAGTCTAGATATAGAAGACGGTTGTATAGACGGATCTCGTTAGTCTAGATATAGAAGACGGTTGTATAACGAGAGATCTCGTTAGTCTAGATATAGAAGATGGTTGTACAGACGGATCTCGTTAGTCTAGATATAGAAGACGGTTGTACAGACGGATCTCGTGAGTCTAGATATAGAAGACGGTTGTCCAACGACGTATCTCGTTAGTCTAGATATAGAAGACGGTTGTACAACGACGGATCTCGGTAGTCTAGATATAGAAGACGGTTGCACAACGAGAGATCTCGTTAGTCTAGATATAGAAGACGGTTGTACAACGACGGATCTACGTAGTCTAGATATAGAAAACGGTTGTACAGACGGATCTCGTTAGTCTAGATATAGAAGACGGTTGTACAGACGGATCTCGTTAGTCTAGATATTGAAGACGTTTGTCCAACGACGTATCTCGTTAGTCTAGATATAGAAGGCGGTTGCACAACGAGAAATCTCGTTAGTCTAGATATAGAAGACGGTTGTACAACGACGGATCTCGGTAGTCTAGATATAGAAAACGGTTGTACAGACGGATCTCGTTAGTCTAGATATAGAAAACGGTTGTCCAACGACGTATCTCGTTAGTCTAGATATAGAAAACGGCTGTACAGACGGATCTCGTTAGACTAGATATAGAAGAGGGTTGTACAACGACGGATCTCGTTAGTCTAGATATAGAAGACGGTTGTACAGACGGATCTCGTTAGTCTAGATATAGAAGACGGTTGTACAGACGGATCTCGTTAGTCTAGATATAGAAGACGGTTGTATAACGAGAGATCTCGTTAGTCTAGATATAGAAGATGGTTGTACAGACGGATCTCGTTAGTCTAGATATAGAAGACGGTTGTATAACGAGAGATCTCGTTAGTCTAGATATAGAAGATGGTTGTACAGACGGATCTCGTTAGTCTAGATATAGAAAACGGTTGTACAGACGGATCTCGTTAGTCTAGATATAGAAAACGGTTGTACAGACGGATCTCGTTAGTCTAGATATAGAAAACGGTTGTACAGATGGATCTCGTTAGTCTAGATATAGAAGACGGTTGTACAGACGGATCTCGTTAGTCTAGATATAGAAAACGGTTGTACAGACGGATCTCGTTAGTCTAGATATAGAAAACGGTTGTACAGATGGATCTCGTTAGTCTAGATATAGAAGACGGTTGTACAACGACGGATCTCGGTAGTCTAGATATAGAAAACGGTTGTACAGACGGATCTCGTTAGTCTAGATATAGAAAACGGTTGTACAGACGGATCTCGTTAGTCTAGATATAGAAAACGGTTGTACAGATGGATCTCGTTAGTCTAGATATAGAAGACGGTTGTACAGACGGATCTCGTTAGTCTAGATATAGAAGACGGTTGTACAACGACGGATCTCGTTACTCTAGATATAGAAGACGATTGTACAACGACGGATCTCGTTAGTCTAGATATAGAAGACGGTTGTACAGACGGATCTCGTTAGTCTAGATATAGAAAACGGTTGTACAGACGGATCTCGTTAGTCTAGATATTGAAGACGTTTGTCCAACGACGTATCTCGCTAGTCTAGATGTAGAAGACGGTTGTACAACGACGGATCTCGTTAGCCTAGATATAGAAGACGGTTGTACAGACGGATCTCGTTAGCCTAGATATAGAAGACGGTTGTACAACGAGAGATCTCGTTAGTCGAGATATAGAAGACGGTTGTACAACGACGGATCTCGTTAGTCTAGATATAGAAGACGGTTGTACAGACGGATCTCGTTAGTCTAGATATAGAAGACGGTTGTACAACGACGGATATCGTTAGTCTAGACATAGAAGACGGTTGTACAGACGGATCTCGTTAGTCTAGATATAGAAGACGGTTGTACAGACGGATCTCGTTAGTCTAGATATAGAAGACGGTTGTATAACGAGAGATCTCGTTAGTCTAGATATAGAAGATGGTTGTACAGACGGATCTCGTTAGTCTAGATATAGAAGACGGTTGTATAACGAGAGATCTCGTTAGTCTAGATATAGAAGATGGTTGTACAGACGGATCTCGTTAGTCTAGATATAGAAGACGGTTGTACAGACGGATCTCGTGAGTCTAGATATAGAAGACGGTTGTCCAACGACGTATCTCGTTAGTCTAGATATAGAAGACGGTTGTACAGACGGATCTCGTGAGTCTAGATATAGAAGACGGTTGTATAGACGGATCTCGTTAGTCTAGATATAGAAGACGGTTGTATAACGAGAGATCTCGTTAGTCTAGATATAGAAGATGGTTGTACAGACGGATCTCGTTAGTCTAGATATAGAAGACGGTTGTACAGACGGATCTCGTGAGTCTAGATATAGAAGACGGTTGTCCAACGACGTATCTCGTTAGTCTAGATATAGAAGACGGTTGTACAACGACGGATCTCGGTAGTCTAGATATAGAAGACGGTTGCACAACGAGAGATCTCGTTAGTCTAGATATAGAAGACGGTTGTACAACGACGGATCTACGTAGTCTAGATATAGAAAACGGTTGTACAGACGGATCTCGTTAGTCTAGATATAGAAGACGGTTGTACAGACGGATCTCGTTAGTCTAGATATTGAAGACGTTTGTCCAACGACGTATCTCGTTAGTCTAGATATAGAAGGCGGTTGCACAACGAGAAATCTCGTTAGTCTAGATATAGAAGACGGTTGTACAACGACGGATCTCGGTAGTCTAGATATAGAAAACGGTTGTACAGACGGATCTCGTTAGTCTAGATATAGAAAACGGTTGTACAGACGGATCTCGTTAGTCTAGATATAGAAAACGGCTGTACAGACGGATCTCGTTAGACTAGATATAGAAGAGGGTTGTACAACGACGGATCTCGTTAGTCTAGATATAGAAGACGGTTGTACAGACGGATCTCGTTAGTCTAGATATAGAAGAGGGTTGTACAACGACGGATCTCGTTAGTCTAGATATAGAAGACGGTTGTACAGACGGATCTCGTTAGTCTAGATATTGAAGACGTTTGTCCAACGACGTACCTCGTTAGTCTAGATATAGAAGACGGTTGTACAACGACGGATCTCGTTAGTCTAGATATAGAAGACGGTTGTACAGACGGATCTCGATAGTCTAGATATAGAAGACGGTTGTACAGACGGATCTCGTTAGTCTAGATATTGAAGACGTTTGTCCAACGACGTACCTCGTTAGTCTAGATATAGAAGACGGTTGTACAGACGGATCTCGTTAGTCTAGATATAGAAGACGGTTGTACAGACGGATCTCGTTAGTCTAGATATAGAAGACGGTTGTACAGACGGATCTCGTTAGTCTAGATATAGAAGACGGTTGTACAGACGGATCTCGTTAGTCTAGATATAGAAGACGGTTGTATAACGAGAGATCTCGTTAGTCTGGATATAGAAGACGGTTGTACAGGCGGATCCCGTTAGTCTAGATATTGAAGACGGTTATACATCGAGAGATGTCGTTAGTCTAGATATAGAAGACGGTTGTACAGACGGATCTCGTTAGTCTAGATACAGAAGACGGTTGTACAATGACGGATCTCGTTAGCCTAGATATAGAAGACGGTTGTATAGACGGATCTCGTTAGCCTAGATATAGAAGACGGTTGTACAGACGGATCTCGTTAGTCTAGATATAGAAGACGGTTGTACAGACGGATCTCGTGAGTCTAGATATAGAAGACGGTTGTATAGACGGATCTCGTTAGTCTAGATATAGAAGACGGTTGTACAGACGGATCTCGTGAGTCTAGATATAGAAGACGGTTGTCCAACGACGTATCTCGTTAGTCTAGATATAGAAAACGGCTGTACAGACGGATCTCGTTAGACTAGATATAGAAGAGGGTTGTACAACGACGGATCTCGTTAGTCTAGATATAGAAGACGGTTGTACAGACGGATCTCGTGAGTCTAGATATAGAAGACGGTTGTATAGACGGATCTCGTTAGTCTAGATATAGAAGACGGTTGTATAACGAGAGATCTCGTTAGTCTAGATATAGAAGACGGTTGTACAGACGGATCTCGTTAGTCTAGATATAGAAGACGGTTGTATAACGAGAGATCTCGTTAGTCTAGATATAGAAGATGGTTGTACAGACGGATCTCGTTAGTCTAGATATAGAAGACGGTTGTATAACGAGAGATCTCGTTAGTCTAGATATAGAAGATGGTTGTACAGACGGATCTCGTTAGTCTAGATATAGAAGACGGTTGTACAGACGGATCTCGTGAGTCTAGATATAGAAGACGGTTGTCCAACGACGTATCTCGTTAGTCTAGATATAGAAGACGGTTGTACAGACGGATCTCGTGAGTCTAGATATAGAAGACGGTTGTATAGACGGATCTCGTTAGTCTAGATATAGAAGATGGTTGTACAGACGGATCTCGTTAGTCTAGATATAGAAGACGGTTGTACAGACGGATCTCGTGAGTCTAGATATAGAAGACGGTTGTCCAACGACGTATCTCGTTAGTCTAGATATAGAAGACGGTTGTACAACGACGGATCTCGGTAGTCTAGATATAGAAGACGGTTGCACAACGAGAGATCTCGTTAGTCTAGATATAGAAGACGGTTGTACAACGACGGATCTACGTAGTCTAGATATAGAAAACGGTTGTACAGACGGATCTCGTTAGTCTAGATATAGAAGACGGTTGTACAGACGGATCTCGTTAGTCTAGATATTGAAGACGTTTGTCCAACGACGTATCTCGTTAGTCTAGATATAGAAGGCGGTTGCACAACGAGAAATCTCGTTAGTCTAGATATAGAAGACGGTTGTACAACGACGGATCTCGGTAGTCTAGATATAGAAAACGGTTGTACAGACGGATCTCGTTAGTCTAGATATAGAAAACGGTTGTACAGACGGATCTCGTTAGTCTAGATATAGAAAACGGCTGTACAGACGGATCTCGTTAGACTAGATATAGAAGAGGGTTGTACAACGACGGATCTCGTTAGTCTAGATATAGAAGACGGTTGTACAGACGGATCTCGTTAGTCTAGATATAGAAGACGGTTGTACAGACGGATCTCGTTAGTCTAGATATAGAAGACGGTTGTATAACGAGAGATCTCGTTAGTCTAGATATAGAAGATGGTTGTACAGACGGATCTCGTTAGTCTAGATATAGAAGACGGTTGTATAACGAGAGATCTCGTTAGTCTAGATATAGAAGATGGTTGTACAGACGGATCTCGTTAGTCTAGATATAGAAAACGGTTGTACAGACGGATCTCGTTAGTCTAGATATAGAAAACGGTTGTACAGACGGATCTCGTTAGTCTAGATATAGAAAACGGTTGTACAGATGGATCTCGTTAGTCTAGATATAGAAGACGGTTGTACAGACGGATCTCGTTAGTCTAGATATAGAAAACGGTTGTACAGACGGATCTCGTTAGTCTAGATATAGAAAACGGTTGTACAGATGGATCTCGTTAGTCTAGATATAGAAGACGGTTGTACAACGACGGATCTCGGTAGTCTAGATATAGAAAACGGTTGTACAGACGGATCTCGTTAGTCTAGATATAGAAAACGGTTGTACAGACGGATCTCGTTAGTCTAGATATAGAAAACGGTTGTACAGATGGATCTCGTTAGTCTAGATATAGAAGACGGTTGTACAGACGGATCTCGTTAGTCTAGATATAGAAGACGGTTGTACAACGACGGATCTCGTTACTCTAGATATAGAAGACGATTGTACAACGACGGATCTCGTTAGTCTAGATATAGAAGACGGTTGTACAGACGGATCTCGTTAGTCTAGATATAGAAAACGGTTGTACAGACGGATCTCGTTAGTCTAGATATTGAAGACGTTTGTCCAACGACGTATCTCGCTAGTCTAGATGTAGAAGACGGTTGTACAACGACGGATCTCGTTAGCCTAGATATAGAAGACGGTTGTACAGACGGATCTCGTTAGCCTAGATATAGAAGACGGTTGTACAACGAGAGATCTCGTTAGTCGAGATATAGAAGACGGTTGTACAACGACGGATCTCGTTAGTCTAGATATAGAAGACGGTTGTACAGACGGATCTCGTTAGTCTAGATATAGAAGACGGTTGTACAACGACGGATATCGTTAGTCTAGACATAGAAGACGGTTGTACAGACGGATCTCGTTAGTCTA
Source organism: Andrena bicolor (assembly GCA_960531205.1). Classification (NCBI taxonomy): domain Eukaryota; kingdom Metazoa; phylum Arthropoda; class Insecta; order Hymenoptera; family Andrenidae; genus Andrena; species Andrena bicolor. The sequence continues at coordinate 184,270 of CAUIJW010000172.1, read as the reverse complement.
GATATAGAAGACGGTTGTACAGACGGATCTCGTTAGTCTAGATATAGAAGACGGTTGTATAACGAGAGATCTCGTTAGTCTAGATATAGAAGATGGTTGTACAGACGGATCTCGTTAGTCTAGATATAGAAGACGGTTGTATAACGAGAGATCTCGTTAGTCTAGATATAGAAGATGGTTGTACAGACGGATCTCGTTAGTCTAGATATAGAAGACGGTTGTACAGACGGATCTCGTGAGTCTAGATATAGAAGACGGTTGTCCAACGACGTATCTCGTTAGTCTAGATATAGAAGACGGTTGTACAGACGGATCTCGTGAGTCTAGATATAGAAGACGGTTGTATAGACGGATCTCGTTAGTCTAGATATAGAAGACGGTTGTATAACGAGAGATCTCGTTAGTCTAGATATAGAAGATGGTTGTACAGACGGATCTCGTTAGTCTAGATATAGAAGACGGTTGTACAGACGGATCTCGTGAGTCTAGATATAGAAGACGGTTGTCCAACGACGTATCTCGTTAGTCTAGATATAGAAGACGGTTGTACAACGACGGATCTCGGTAGTCTAGATATAGAAGACGGTTGCACAACGAGAGATCTCGTTAGTCTAGATATAGAAGACGGTTGTACAACGACGGATCTACGTAGTCTAGATATAGAAAACGGTTGTACAGACGGATCTCGTTAGTCTAGATATAGAAGACGGTTGTACAGACGGATCTCGTTAGTCTAGATATTGAAGACGTTTGTCCAACGACGTATCTCGTTAGTCTAGATATAGAAGGCGGTTGCACAACGAGAAATCTCGTTAGTCTAGATATAGAAGACGGTTGTACAACGACGGATCTCGGTAGTCTAGATATAGAAAACGGTTGTACAGACGGATCTCGTTAGTCTAGATATAGAAAACGGTTGTACAGACGGATCTCGTTAGTCTAGATATAGAAAACGGCTGTACAGACGGATCTCGTTAGACTAGATATAGAAGAGGGTTGTACAACGACGGATCTCGTTAGTCTAGATATAGAAGACGGTTGTACAGACGGATCTCGTTAGTCTAGATATAGAAGACGGTTGTACAGACGGATCTCGTTAGTCTAGATATAGAAGACGGTTGTATAACGAGAGATCTCGTTAGTCTAGATATAGAAGATGGTTGTACAGACGGATCTCGTTAGTCTAGATATAGAAGACGGTTGTATAACGAGAGATCTCGTTAGTCTAGATATAGAAGATGGTTGTACAGACGGATCTCGTTAGTCTAGATATAGAAGACGGTTGTACAGACGGATCTCGTGAGTCTAGATATAGAAGACGGTTGTCCAACGACGTATCTCGTTAGTCTAGATATAGAAGACGGTTGTACAGACGGATCTCGTGAGTCTAGATATAGAAGACGGTTGTATAGACGGATCTCGTTAGTCTAGATATAGAAGACGGTTGTATAACGAGAGATCTCGTTAGTCTAGATATAGAAGATGGTTGTACAGACGGATCTCGTTAGTCTAGATATAGAAGACGGTTGTATAACGAGAGATCTCGTTAGTCTAGATATAGAAGATGGTTGTACAGACGGATCTCGTTAGTCTAGATATAGAAGACGGTTGTACAGACGGATCTCGTGAGTCTAGATATAGAAGACGGTTGTCCAACGACGTATCTCGTTAGTCTAGATATAGAAGACGGTTGTACAGACGGATCTCGTGAGTCTAGATATAGAAGACGGTTGTATAGACGGATCTCGTTAGTCTAGATATAGAAGACGGTTGTATAACGAGAGATCTCGTTAGTCTAGATATAGAAGATGGTTGTACAGACGGATCTCGTTAGTCTAGATATAGAAGACGGTTGTACAGACGGATCTCGTGAGTCTAGATATAGAAGACGGTTGTCCAACGACGTATCTCGTTAGTCTAGATATAGAAGACGGTTGTACAACGACGGATCTCGGTAGTCTAGATATAGAAGACGGTTGCACAACGAGAGATCTCGTTAGTCTAGATATAGAAGACGGTTGTACAACGACGGATCTACGTAGTCTAGATATAGAAAACGGTTGTACAGACGGATCTCGTTAGTCTAGATATAGAAGACGGTTGTACAGACGGATCTCGTTAGTCTAGATATTGAAGACGTTTGTCCAACGACGTATCTCGTTAGTCTAGATATAGAAGGCGGTTGCACAACGAGAAATCTCGTTAGTCTAGATATAGAAGACGGTTGTACAACGACGGATCTCGGTAGTCTAGATATAGAAAACGGTTGTACAGACGGATCTCGTTAGTCTAGATATAGAAAACGGTTGTACAGACGGATCTCGTTAGTCTAGATATAGAAAACGGTTGTACAGATGGATCTCGTTAGTCTAGATATAGAAGACGGTTGTACAGACGGATCTCGTTAGTCTAGATATAGAAGACGGTTGTACAACGACGGATCTCGTTAGTCTAGATATAGAAGACGATTGTACAACGACGGATCTCGTTAGTCTAGATATAGAAGACGGTTGTACAGACGGATCTCGTTAGTCTAGATATAGAAAACGGTTGTACAGACGGATCTCGTTAGTCTAGATATTGAAGACGTTTGTCCAACGACGTATCTCGCTAGTCTAGATGTAGAAGACGGTTGTACAACGACGGATCTCGTTAGCCTAGATATAGAAGACGGTTGTACAGACGGATCTCGTTAGCCTAGATATAGAAGACGGTTGTACAACGAGAGATCTCGTTAGTCGAGATATAGAAGACGGTTGTACAACGACGGATCTCGTTAGTCTAGATATAGAAGACGGTTGTACAGACGGATCTCGTTAGTCTAGATATAGAAGACGGTTGTACAACGACGGATATCGTTAGTCTAGACATAGAAGACGGTTGTACAACGACGGATCTCGTTAGTCTAGATATAGAAGACGGTTGTACAGACGGATCTCGTTAGTCTAGATATAGAAGACGGTTGCACAACGAGAGATCTCGTTAGTCTAGATATAGAAGACGGTTGTACAGCGACGGATCTCGTTAGTCTGGATATAGAAGACGGTTGTACAGACGGATCTCGTTAGTCTAGATATAGAAGACGGTTGTACAGACGGATCTCTTTAGTATAGATATAGAAGACGGTTGTACAACGACGGATCTCGTTAGTCTAGATATAGAAAACGGTTGTACAGACGTATCTCTCGTTAGTCTAGATATTGAAGACGTTTGTCCAACGACGTATCTCGTTAGTCTAGATATAGAAGACGCTTGTACAACGACGGATCTCGTTAGTCTAGATATAGAAAACGGTTGTACAACGACGGATCTCGTTAGTCTAGATATAGAAGACGGTTGTACAGACGGATCTCGTTAGTCTAGATATAGAAGACAGTTGTACAGACGGATCTCGTTAGTCTAGATATTGAAGACGGTTGTACAACGACGGATCTCGGTAGTCTAGATATAGAAGACGGTTGCACAACGAGAGATCTCGTTAGTCTAGATATAGAAGACGGTTGTACAACGACGGATCTACGTAGTCTAGATATAGAAAACGGTTGTACAGACGGATCTCGTTAGTCTAGATATAGAAGACGGTTGTACAGACGGATCTCGTTAGTCTAGATATTGAAGACGTTTGTCCAACGACGTATCTCGTTAGTCTAGATATAGAAGGCGGTTGCACAACGAGAGATCTCGTTAGTCTAGATATAGAAGACGGTTGTACAACGACGGATCTCGGTAGTCTAGATATAGAAAACGGTTGTACAGACGGATCTCGTTAGTCTAGATATTGAAGACGTTTGTCCAACGACGTATCTCGTTAGTCTAGATATAGAAGACGGTTGTACAACGACGGATCTCGTTAGTCTAGATATAGAAGACGGTTTTACAACGACGGATCTCGTTAGTCTAGATATAGAAGACGGTTGTCCAACGACGTATCTCGCTAGTCTAAATATAGAAGACGGTTGTACAACGACGGATTTCGTTAGTCTAGATATAGAAGACGGTTGTACAACGACGGATCTCGTTAGTCTAGATATAGAAGACGGTTGTACAGACGGATAACGTTAGTCTAGATATAGAAGACAGTTGTACAGACGGATCTCGTTGGTCTAGATATTGAAGACGTTTGTCCAACGACGTATCTCGTTAGTCTAGATATAGAAGACGGTTGTACAACGATAGATCTCGTTAGTCGAGATATAGAAGACGGTTGTACAACGACGGATCTCGTTAGTCTAGATATAGAAGACGGTTGTACAGACGGATCTCGTTAGTCTAGATATAGAAGACGGTTGCGCAACGAGAGATCTCGTTAGTCGAGATATAGAAGACGGTTGTACAACGACGGATCTCGTTAGTCTAGATATAGAAAACGGTTGTACAGACGGATCTCGTTAGTCTAGATATAGAAGACGGTTGTACAACGAGAGATCTCGTTAGTCGAGATATAGAAGATGGTTGTACAACGACGGATCTCGTTAGTCTAGATATAGAAGACGGTTGTACAGACGGATCACGTTAGTCTAGATATTGAAAACGTTTGTCCAACGACGGATCTCGTTAGTCTAGATATAGAAGACGGTTGTACAGACGGATCTCGTTAGTCGAGATATAGAAGACGGTTGTACAGACGGATCTCGTTAGTCTAGATATTGAAGACGGTTGTACAACGACGGATCTCGTTAGTCTAGATATTGAAGACGGTTGTACAGACGGATCTCGTTAGTCTAGATATAGAAGACGGTTGCACAACGAGAGATCTCGTTAGTCTAGATATAGAAGACGTTTGTACAACGACGGATCTCGGTAGTCTAGATATAGAAGACGGTTGTACAACGACGGATATCGTTAGTCTAGACATAGAAGACGGTTGTACAACGACGGATCTCGTTAGTCTAGATATAGAAGACGGTTGTACAGACGGATAACGTTAGTCTAGATATAGAAGACAGTTGTACAGACGGATCTCGTTGGTCTAGATATTGAAGACGTTTGTCCAACGACGTATCTCGTTAGTCTAGATATAGAAGACGGTTGTACAACGATAGATCTCGTTAGTCGAGATATAGAAGACGGTTGTACAACGACGGATCTCGTTAGTCTAGATATAGAAGACGGTTGTACAGACGGATCTCGTTAGTCTAGATATAGAAGACGGTTGCGCAACGAGAGATCTCGTTAGTCGAGATATAGAAGACGGTTGTACAACGACGGATCTCGTTAGTCTAGATATAGAAAACGGTTGTACAGACGGATCTCGTTAGTCTAGATATAGAAGACGGTTGTACAACGAGAGATCTCGTTAGTCGAGATATAGAAGATGGTTGTACAACGACGGATCTCGTTAGTCTAGATATAGAAGACGGTTGTACAGACGGATCACGTTAGTCTAGATATTGAAAACGGTTGTACAACGACGGATCTCGTTAGTCTAGATATAGAAGACGGTTGTACAGACGGATCTCGTTAGTCTAGATATAGAAGACGGTTGCACAACGAGAGATCTCGTTAGTCTAGATATAGAAGACGGTTGTACAGCGACGGATCTCGTTAGTCTGGATATAGAAGACGGTTGTACAGACGGATCTCGTTAGTCTAGATATAGAAGACGGTTGTACAGACGGATCTCTTTAGTATAGATATAGAAGACGGTTGTACAACGACGGATCTCGTTAGTCTAGATATAGAAAACGGTTGTACAGACGTATCTCTCGTTAGTCTAGATATTGAAGACGTTTGTCCAACGACGTATCTCGTTAGTCTAGATATAGAAGACGCTTGTACAACGACGGATCTCGTTAGTCTAGATATAGAAAACGGTTGTACAACGACGGATCTCGTTAGTCTAGATATAGAAGACGGTTGTACAGACGGATCTCGGTAGTCTAGATATAGAAGACGGTTGCACAACGAGAGATCTCGTTAGTCTAGATATAGAAGACGGTTGTACAACGACGGATATCGTTAGTCTAGACATAGAAGACGGTTGTACAACGACGGATCTCGTTAGTCTAGATATAGAAGACGGTTGTACAGACGGATCTCGTTAGTCTAGATATAGAAGACGGTTGCACAACGAGAGATCTCGTTAGTCTAGATATAGAAGACGGTTGTACAGCGACGGATCTCGTTAGTCTGGATATAGAAGACGGTTGTACAGACGGATCTCGTTAGTCTAGATATAGAAGACGGTTGTACAGACGGATCTCTTTAGTATAGATATAGAAGACGGTTGTACAACGACGGATCTCGTTAGTCTAGATATAGAAAACGGTTGTACAGACGTATCTCTCGTTAGTCTAGATATTGAAGACGTTTGTCCAACGACGTATCTCGTTAGTCTAGATATAGAAGACGCTTGTACAACGACGGATCTCGTTAGTCTAGATATAGAAAACGGTTGTACAACGACGGATCTCGTTAGTCTAGATATAGAAGACGGTTGTACAGACGGATCTCGGTAGTCTAGATATAGAAGACGGTTGCACAACGAGAGATCTCGTTAGTCTAGATATAGAAGACGGTTGTACAACGACGGATCTACGTAGTCTAGATATAGAAAACGGTTGTACAGACGGATCTCGTTAGTCTAGATATAGAAGACGGTTGTACAGACGGATCTCGTTAGTCTAGATATTGAAGACGTTTGTCCAACGACGTATCTCGTTAGTCTAGATATAGAAGGCGGTTGCACAACGAGAGATCTCGTTAGTCTAGATATAGAAGACGGTTGTACCAGGACGGATCTCGGTAGTCTAGATATAGAAAACGGTTGTACAGACGGATCTCGTTAGTCTAGATATTGAAGACGTTTGTCCAACGACGTATCTCGTTAGTCTAGATATAGAAGACGGTTGTACAACGACGGATCTCGTTAGTCTAGATATAGAAGACGGTTTTACAACGACGGATCTCGTTAGTCTAGATATAGAAGACGGTTGTCCAACGACGTATCTCGCTAGTCTAAATATAGAAGACGGTTGTACAACGACGGATTTCGTTAGTCTAGATATAGAAGACGGTTGTACAACGACGGATCTCGTTAGTCTAGATATAGAAGACGGTTGTACAGACGGATAACGTTAGTCTAGATATAGAAGACAGTTGTACAGACGGATCTCGTTGGTCTAGATATTGAAGACGTTTGTCCAACGACGTATCTCGTTAGTCTAGATATAGAAGACGGTTGTACAACGATAGATCTCGTTAGTCGAGATATAGAAGACGGTTGTACAACGACGGATCTCGTTAGTCTAGATATAGAAGACGGTTGTACAGACGGATCTCGTTAGTCTAGATATAGAAGACGGTTGCGCAACGAGAGATCTCGTTAGTCGAGATATAGAAGACGGTTGTACAACGACGGATCTCGTTAGTCTAGATATAGAAGACGGTTGTACAGACGGATCACGTTAGTCTAGATATTGAAAACGGTTGTACAACGACGGATCTCGTTAGTCTAGATATAGAAGACGGTTGTACAGACGGATCTCGTTAGTCTAGATATAGAAGACGGTTGCACAACGAGAGATCTCGTTAGTCTAGATATAGAAGACGGTTGTACAGCGACGGATCTCGTTAGTCTGGATATAGAAGACGGTTGTACAGACGGATCTCGTTAGTCTAGATATAGAAGACGGTTGTACAGACGGATCTCTTTAGTATAGATATAGAAGACGGTTGTACAACGACGGATCTCGTTAGTCTAGATATAGAAAACGGTTGTACAGACGTATCTCTCGTTAGTCTAGATATTGAAGACGTTTGTCCAACGACGTATCTCGTTAGTCTAGATATAGAAGACGCTTGTACAACGACGGATCTCGTTAGTCTAGATATAGAAAACGGTTGTACAACGACGGATCTCGTTAGTCTAGATATAGAAGACGGTTGTACAGACGGATCTCGGTAGTCTAGATATAGAAGACGGTTGCACAACGAGAGATCTCGTTAGTCTAGATATAGAAGACGGTTGTACAACGACGGATCTACGTAGTCTAGATATAGAAAACGGTTGTACAGACGGATCTCGTTAGTCTAGATATAGAAGACGGTTGTACAGACGGATCTCGTTAGTCTAGATATAGAACACGGTTGTACAACGACGGATCTCGTTAGTCTAGATATAGAAGACGGTTGTACAACGACGGATCTCGTTAGTCTAGATACAGAAGACGGTTGTACAGACGGATCTCGTTAGTCTAGATATAGAAGACGGTTGCGCAACGAGAGATCTCGTTAGTCGAGATATAGAAGACGGTTGTACAATGACGGATCTCGTTAGTCTAGATATAGAAGACGGTTGTACAGACGGATCTCGTTAGTCTAGATATAGAAGACGGTTGTACAACGACGGATCTCGTTAGTCTAGATATAGAAGACGGTTGTACAGACGGATCTCGTTAGTCTAGATATAGAAAACGGTTGTACAGACGTATCTCTCGTTAGTCTAGATATTGAAGACGTTTGTCCAACGACGTATCTCGCTAGTCTAAATATAGAAGACGGTTGTACAACGACGGATTTCGTTAGTCTAGATATAGAAGACGGTTGTACAACGACGGATCTCGTTAGTCTAGATATAGAAGACGGTTGTACAGACGGATAACGTTAGTCTAGATATAGAAGACAGTTGTACAGACGGATCTCGTTGGTCTAGATATTGAAGACGTTTGTCCAACGACGTATCTCGTTAGTCTAGATATAGAAGACGGTTGTACAACGATAGATCTCGTTAGTCGAGATATAGAAGACGGTTGTACAACGACGGATCTCGTTAGTGTAGATATAGAAGACGGTTGTACAGACGGATCTCGTTAGTCTAGATATAGAAGACGGTTGCGCAACGAGAGATCTCGTTAGTCGAGATATAGAAGACGGTTGTACAACGACGGATCTCGTTAGTCTAGATATAGAAAACGGTTGTACAGACGGATCTCGTTAGTCTAGATATAGAAGACGGTTGTACAACGAGAGATCTCGTTAGTCGAGATATAGAAGATGGTTGTACAACGACGGATCTCGTTAGTCTAGATATAGAAGACGGTTGTACAGACGGATCACGTTAGTCTAGATATAGAAGACAGTTGTACAGACGGATCTCGTTGGTCTAGATATTGAAGACGTTTGTCCAACGACGTATCTCGTTAGTCTAGATATAGAAGACGGTTGTACAACGATAGATCTCGTTAGTCGAGATATAGAAGACGGTTGTACAACGACGGATCTCGTTAGTCTAGATATAGAAGACGGTTGTACAGACGGATCTCGTTAGTCTAGATATAGAAGACGGTTGCGCAACGAGAGATCTCGTTAGTCGAGATATAGAAGACGGTTGTACAACGACGGATCTCGTTAGTCTAGATATAGAAAACGGTTGTACAGACGGATCTCGTTAGTCTAGATATAGAAGACGGTTGTACAACGAGAGATCTCGTTAGTCGAGATATAGAAGATGGTTGTACAACGACGGATCTCGTTAGTCTAGATATAGAAGACGGTTGTACAGACGGATCACGTTAGTCTAGATATTGAAAACGTTTGTCCAACGACGGATCTCGTTAGTCTAGATATAGAAGACGGTTGTACAGACGGATCTCGTTAGTCGAGATATAGAAGACGGTTGTACAGACGGATCTCGTTAGTCTAGATATTGAAGACGGTTGTACAACGACGGATCTCGTTAGTCTAGATATTGAAGACGGTTGTACAGACGGATCTCGTTAGTCTAGATATAGAAGACGGTTGCACAACGAGAGATCTCGTTAGTCTAGATATAGAAGACGGTTGTACAACGACGGATCTCGGTAGTCTAGATATAGAAGACGGTTGTACAGACGGATCTTGTTAGACTAGATATAGAAGAGGGTTGTACAACGACGGATCTCGTTAGTCTAGATATAGAAGACGGTTGTATATCGAGAGATCTCGTTAGTCTAGATATAGAAGACGGTTGTACAGACGGATCTCGTTAGTCTAGATATAGAAGACGGTTGTACAGACGGATCTCGTTAGTCTAGATATTGAAAACGTTTGTCCAACGACGGATCTCGTTAGTCTAGATATAGAAGACGGTTGTACAGACGGATCTCGTTAGTCGAGATATAGAAGACGGTTGTACAGACGGATCTCGTTAGTCTAGATATTGAAGACGGTTGTACAACGACGGATCTCGTTAGTCTAGATATTGAAGACGGTTGCACAACGAGAGATCTCGTTAGTCTAGATATTGAAGACGGTTGTACAACGACGGATCTCGTTAGTCTAGATATTGAAGACGGTTGTACAGACGGATCTCGTTAGTCTAGATATAGAAGACGGTTGCACAACGAGAGATCTCGTTAGTCTAGATATAGAAGACGGTTGTACAACGACGGATCTCGGTAGTCTAGATATAGAAGACGGTTGTACAGACAGATCTCGTTAGTCTAGATATAGATGACGGTTGTATAACGAGAGATCTCGTTAGTCTAGATATAGAAGACGGTCGTATAACGAGAGATCTCGTTAGTCTAGATATAGGAGATGGTTGTACAGACGGATCTCGTTAGTCTAGATATAGAAGACGGTTGTACAGACGGATCTCGTTAGTCTAGGTATAGAAGACGGTTGTACAGACGGATCTCGTTAGTCTAGATATAGAAGACGGTTGTATAACGAGAGATCTCGTTAGTCTAGATATAGAAGATGGTTGTACAGACGGATCTCGTTAGTCTAGATATAGAAGACGGTTGTACAGACGGATCTCGTTAGTCTAGATATAGAAGACGGTTGTACAGACGGATCTCGTTAGTCTAGACATTGAAGACGTTTGTCCAACGACGTATCTCGTTAGTCTAGATATAGAAGACGGTTGTACAGACGGATCTCGTTAGTCTAGATATAGAAGACGGTTGTACAGACGGATCTCGTTAGTCTAGATATTGAAGACGTTTGTACAACGACGGATCTCGTTAGTCTAGATATAGAAGACGGTTGTACAGACGGATCTCGTTAGTCTAGATATAGAAGACGGTTGTATAACGAGAGATCTCTTTAGTCTAGATATAAAAGATGGTTGTACAGACGGATCTCGTTAGTCTAGATATAGAAGACGGTTGTCCAACGACGTATCTCGTTAGTCTAGATATAGAAGACGGTTGTACAACGATAGATCTCGTTAGTCGAGATATAGAAGACGGTTGTACAACGACGGATCTCGTTAGTCTAGATATAGAAGACGGTTGTACAGACGGATCTCGTTAGTCTAGATATAGAAGACGGTTGCGCAACGAGAGATCTCGTTAGTCGAGATATAGAAGACGGTTGTACAACGACGGATCTCGTTAGTCTAGATATAGAAAACGGTTGTACAGACGGATCTCGTTAGTCTAGATATAGAAGACGGTTGTACAACGAGAGATCTCGTTAGTCGAGATATAGAAGATGGTTGTACAACGACGGATCTCGTTAGTCTAGATATAGAAGACGGTTGTACAGACGGATCTCGTTAGTCTAGATATTGAAGACGGTTGTACAACGACGGATCTCGTTAGTCTAGATATTGAAGACGGTTGTACAGACGGATCTCGTTAGTCTAGATATAGAAGACGGTTGCACAACGAGAGATCTCGTTAGTCTAGATATAGAAGACGGTTGTACAACGACGGATCTCGGTAGTCTAGATATAGAAGACGGTTGTACAGACGGATCTTGTTAGACTAGATATAGAAGAGGGTTGTACAACGACGGATCTCGTTAGTCTAGATATAGAAGACGGTTGTATATCGAGAGATCTCGTTAGTCTAGATATAGAAGACGGTTGTACAGACGGATCTCGTTAGTCTAGATATAGAAGACGGTTGTACAGACGGATCTCGTTAGTCTAGATATTGAAAACGTTTGTCCAACGACGGATCTCGTTAGTCTAGATATAGAAGACGGTTGTACAGACGGATCTCGTTAGTCGAGATATAGAAGACGGTTGTACAGACGGATCTCGTTAGTCTAGATATTGAAGACGGTTGTACAACGACGGATCTCGTTAGTCTAGATATTGAAGACGGTTGCACAACGAGAGATCTCGTTAGTCTAGATATTGAAGACGGTTGTACAACGACGGATCTCGTTAGTCTAGATATTGAAGACGGTTGTACAGACGGATCTCGTTAGTCTAGATATAGAAGACGGTTGCACAACGAGAGATCTCGTTAGTCTAGATATAGAAGACGGTTGTACAACGACGGATCTCGGTAGTCTAGATATAGAAGACGGTTGTACAGACAGATCTCGTTAGTCTAGATATAGATGACGGTTGTATAACGAGAGATCTCGTTAGTCTAGATATAGAAGACGGTCGTATAACGAGAGATCTCGTTAGTCTAGATATAGGAGATGGTTGTACAGACGGATCTCGTTAGTCTAGATATAGAAGACGGTTGTACAGACGGATCTCGTTAGTCTAGGTATAGAAGACGGTTGTACAGACGGATCTCGTTAGTCTAGATATAGAAGACGGTTGTATAACGAGAGATCTCGTTAGTCTAGATATAGAAGATGGTTGTACAGACGGATCTCGTTAGTCTAGATATAGAAGACGGTTGTACAGACGGATCTCGTTAGTCTAGATATAGAAGACGGTTGTACAGACGGATCTCGTTAGTCTAGACATTGAAGACGTTTGTCCAACGACGTATCTCGTTAGTCTAGATATAGAAGACGGTTGTACAGACGGATCTCGTTAGTCTAGATATAGAAGACGGTTGTACAGACGGATCTCGTTAGTCTAGATATTGAAGACGTTTGTACAACGACGGATCTCGTTAGTCTAGATATAGAAGACGGTTGTACAGACGGATCTCGTTAGTCTAGATATAGAAGACGGTTGTATAACGAGAGATCTCTTTAGTCTAGATATAAAAGATGGTTGTACAGACGGATCTCGTTAGTCTAGATATAGAAGACGGTTGTCCAACGACGTATCTCGTTAGTCTAGATATAGAAGACGGTTGTACAACGATAGATCTCGTTAGTCGAGATATAGAAGACGGTTGTACAACGACGGATCTCGTTAGTCTAGATATAGAAGACGGTTGTACAGACGGATCTCGTTAGTCTAGATATAGAAGACGGTTGCGCAACGAGAGATCTCGTTAGTCGAGATATAGAAGACGGTTGTACAACGACGGATCTCGTTAGTCTAGATATAGAAAACGGTTGTACAGACGGATCTCGTTAGTCTAGATATAGAAGACGGTTGTACAACGAGAGATCTCGTTAGTCGAGATATAGAAGATGGTTGTACAACGACGGATCTCGTTAGTCTAGATATAGAAGACGGTTGTACAGACGGATCTCGTTAGTCTAGATATTGAAGACGGTTGTACAACGACGGATCTCGTTAGTCTAGATATTGAAGACGGTTGTACAGACGGATCTCGTTAGTCTAGATATAGAAGACGGTTGCACAACGAGAGATCTCGTTAGTCTAGATATAGAAGACGGTTGTACAACGACGGATCTCGGTAGTCTAGATATAGAAGACGGTTGTACAGACGGATCTCGTTAGACTAGATATAGAAGAGGGTTGTACAACGACGGATCTCGTTAGTCTAGATATAGAAGACGGTTGTATATCGAGAGATCTCGTTAGTCTAGATATAGAAGACGGTTGTACAGACGGATCTCGTTAGTCTAGATATAGAAGACGGTTGTACAGACGGATCTCGTTAGTCTAGATATAGAAGACGGTTGTACAGACAGATCTCGTTAGTCTAGATATAGATGACGGTTGTATAACGAGAGATCTCGTTAGTCTAGATATAGAAGACGGTCGTATAACGAGAGATCTCGTTAGTCTAGATATAGGAGATGGTTGTACAGACGGATCTCGTTAGTCTAGATATAGAAGACGGTTGTACAGACGGATCTCGTTAGTCTAGGTATAGAAGACGGTTGTACAGACGGATCTCGTTAGTCTAGATATAGAAGACGGTTGTATAACGAGAGATCTCGTTAGTCTAGATATAGAAGATGGTTGTACAGACGGATCTCGTTAGTCTAGATATAGAAGACGGTTGTACAGACGGATCTCGTTAGTCTAGATATAGAAGACGGTTGTACAGACGGATCTCGTAGGTCTAGACATTGAAGACGTTTGTCCAACGACGTATCTCGTTAGTCTAGATATAGAAGACGGTTGTACAGACGGATCTCGTTAGTCTAGATATAGAAGACGGTTGTACAGACGGATAACGTTAGTCTAGATATAGAAGACAGTTGTACAGACGGATCTCGTTGGTCTAGATATTGAAGACGTTTGTCCAACGACGTATCTCGTTAGTCTAGATATAGAAGACGGTTGTACAACGATAGATCTCGTTAGTCGAGATATAGAAGACGGTTGTACAACGACGGATCTCGTTAGTGTAGATATAGAAGACGGTTGTACAGACGGATCTCGTTAGTCTAGATATAGAAGACGGTTGCGCAACGAGAGATCTCGTTAGTCGAGATATAGAAGACGGTTGTACAACGACGGATCTCGTTAGTCTAGATATAGAAAACGGTTGTACAGACGGATCTCGTTAGTCTAGATATAGAAGACGGTTGTACAACGAGAGATCTCGTTAGTCGAGATATAGAAGATGGTTGTACAACGACGGATCTCGTTAGTCTAGATATAGAAGACGGTTGTACAGACGGATCACGTTAGTCTAGATATAGAAGACAGTTGTACAGACGGATCTCGTTGGTCTAGATATTGAAGACGTTTGTCCAACGACGTATCTCGTTAGTCTAGATATAGAAGACGGTTGTACAACGATAGATCTCGTTAGTCGAGATATAGAAGACGGTTGTACAACGACGGATCTCGTTAGTCTAGATATAGAAGACGGTTGTACAGACGGATCTCGTTAGTCTAGATATAGAAGACGGTTGCGCAACGAGAGATCTCGTTAGTCGAGATATAGAAGACGGTTGTACAACGACGGATCTCGTTAGTCTAGATATAGAAAACGGTTGTACAGACGGATCTCGTTAGTCTAGATATAGAAGACGGTTGTACAACGAGAGATCTCGTTAGTCGAGATATAGAAGATGGTTGTACAACGACGGATCTCGTTAGTCTAGATATAGAAGACGGTTGTACAGACGGATCACGTTAGTCTAGATATTGAAAACGTTTGTCCAACGACGGATCTCGTTAGTCTAGATATAGAAGACGGTTGTACAGACGGATCTCGTTAGTCGAGATATAGAAGACGGTTGTACAGACGGATCTCGTTAGTCTAGATATTGAAGACGGTTGTACAACGACGGATCTCGTTAGTCTAGATATTGAAGACGGTTGTACAGACGGATCTCGTTAGTCTAGATATAGAAGACGGTTGCACAACGAGAGATCTCGTTAGTCTAGATATAGAAGACGGTTGTACAACGACGGATCTCGGTAGTCTAGATATAGAAGACGGTTGTACAGACGGATCTTGTTAGACTAGATATAGAAGAGGGTTGTACAACGACGGATCTCGTTAGTCTAGATATAGAAGACGGTTGTATATCGAGAGATCTCGTTAGTCTAGATATAGAAGACGGTTGTACAGACGGATCTCGTTAGTCTAGATATAGAAGACGGTTGTACAGACGGATCTCGTTAGTCTAGATATTGAAAACGTTTGTCCAACGACGGATCTCGTTAGTCTAGATATAGAAGACGGTTGTACAGACGGATCTCGTTAGTCGAGATATAGAAGACGGTTGTACAGACGGATCTCGTTAGTCTAGATATTGAAGACGGTTGTACAACGACGGATCTCGTTAGTCTAGATATTGAAGACGGTTGCACAACGAGAGATCTCGTTAGTCTAGATATTGAAGACGGTTGTACAACGACGGATCTCGTTAGTCTAGATATTGAAGACGGTTGTACAGACGGATCTCGTTAGTCTAGATATAGAAGACGGTTGCACAACGAGAGATCTCGTTAGTCTAGATATAGAAGACGGTTGTACAACGACGGATCTCGGTAGTCTAGATATAGAAGACGGTTGTACAGACAGATCTCGTTAGTCTAGATATAGATGACGGTTGTATAACGAGAGATCTCGTTAGTCTAGATATAGAAGACGGTCGTATAACGAGAGATCTCGTTAGTCTAGATATAGGAGATGGTTGTACAGACGGATCTCGTTAGTCTAGATATAGAAGACGGTTGTACAGACGGATCTCGTTAGTCTAGGTATAGAAGACGGTTGTACAGACGGATCTCGTTAGTCTAGATATAGAAGACGGTTGTATAACGAGAGATCTCGTTAGTCTAGATATAGAAGATGGTTGTACAGACGGATCTCGTTAGTCTAGATATAGAAGACGGTTGTACAGACGGATCTCGTTAGTCTAGATATAGAAGACGGTTGTACAGACGGATCTCGTTAGTCTAGACATTGAAGACGTTTGTCCAACGACGTATCTCGTTAGTCTAGATATAGAAGACGGTTGTACAGACGGATCTCGTTAGTCTAGATATAGAAGACGGTTGTACAGACGGATCTCGTTAGTCTAGATATTGAAGACGTTTGTACAACGACGGATCTCGTTAGTCTAGATATAGAAGACGGTTGTACAGACGGATCTCGTTAGTCTAGATATAGAAGACGGTTGTATAACGAGAGATCTCTTTAGTCTAGATATAAAAGATGGTTGTACAGACGGATCTCGTTAGTCTAGATATAGAAGACGGTTGTCCAACGACGTATCTCGTTAGTCTAGATATAGAAGACGGTTGTACAACGATAGATCTCGTTAGTCGAGATATAGAAGACGGTTGTACAACGACGGATCTCGTTAGTCTAGATATAGAAGACGGTTGTACAGACGGATCTCGTTAGTCTAGATATAGAAGACGGTTGCGCAACGAGAGATCTCGTTAGTCGAGATATAGAAGACGGTTGTACAACGACGGATCTCGTTAGTCTAGATATAGAAAACGGTTGTACAGACGGATCTCGTTAGTCTAGATATAGAAGACGGTTGTACAACGAGAGATCTCGTTAGTCGAGATATAGAAGATGGTTGTACAACGACGGATCTCGTTAGTCTAGATATAGAAGACGGTTGTACAGACGGATCTCGTTAGTCTAGATATTGAAGACGGTTGTACAACGACGGATCTCGTTAGTCTAGATATTGAAGACGGTTGTACAGACGGATCTCGTTAGTCTAGATATAGAAGACGGTTGCACAACGAGAGATCTCGTTAGTCTAGATATAGAAGACGGTTGTACAACGACGGATCTCGGTAGTCTAGATATAGAAGACGGTTGTACAGACGGATCTTGTTAGACTAGATATAGAAGAGGGTTGTACAACGACGGATCTCGTTAGTCTAGATATAGAAGACGGTTGTATATCGAGAGATCTCGTTAGTCTAGATATAGAAGACGGTTGTACAGACGGATCTCGTTAGTCTAGATATAGAAGACGGTTGTACAGACGGATCTCGTTAGTCTAGATATTGAAAACGTTTGTCCAACGACGGATCTCGTTAGTCTAGATATAGAAGACGGTTGTACAGACGGATCTCGTTAGTCGAGATATAGAAGACGGTTGTACAGACGGATCTCGTTAGTCTAGATATTGAAGACGGTTGTACAACGACGGATCTCGTTAGTCTAGATATTGAAGACGGTTGCACAACGAGAGATCTCGTTAGTCTAGATATTGAAGACGGTTGTACAACGACGGATCTCGTTAGTCTAGATATTGAAGACGGTTGTACAGACGGATCTCGTTAGTCTAGATATAGAAGACGGTTGCACAACGAGAGATCTCGTTAGTCTAGATATAGAAGACGGTTGTACAACGACGGATCTCGGTAGTCTAGATATAGAAGACGGTTGTACAGACAGATCTCGTTAGTCTAGATATAGATGACGGTTGTATAACGAGAGATCTCGTTAGTCTAGATATAGAAGACGGTCGTATAACGAGAGATCTCGTTAGTCTAGATATAGGAGATGGTTGTACAGACGGATCTCGTTAGTCTAGATATAGAAGACGGTTGTACAGACGGATCTCGTTAGTCTAGGTATAGAAGACGGTTGTACAGACGGATCTCGTTAGTCTAGATATAGAAGACGGTTGTATAACGAGAGATCTCGTTAGTCTAGATATAGAAGATGGTTGTACAGACGGATCTCGTTAGTCTAGATATAGAAGACGGTTGTACAGACGGATCTCGTTAGTCTAGATATAGAAGACGGTTGTACAGACGGATCTCGTTAGTCTAGACATTGAAGACGTTTGTCCAACGACGTATCTCGTTAGTCTAGATATAGAAGACGGTTGTACAGACGGATCTCGTTAGTCTAGATATAGAAGACGGTTGTACAGACGGATCTCGTTAGTCTAGATATTGAAGACGTTTGTACAACGACGGATCTCGTTAGTCTAGATATAGAAGACGGTTGTACAGACGGATCTCGTTAGTCTAGATATAGAAGACGGTTGTATAACGAGAGATCTCTTTAGTCTAGATATAAAAGATGGTTGTACAGACGGATCTCGTTAGTCTAGATATAGAAGACGGTTGTCCAACGACGTATCTCGTTAGTCTAGATATAGAAGACGGTTGTACAACGATAGATCTCGTTAGTCGAGATATAGAAGACGGTTGTACAACGACGGATCTCGTTAGTCTAGATATAGAAGACGGTTGTACAGACGGATCTCGTTAGTCTAGATATAGAAGACGGTTGCGCAACGAGAGATCTCGTTAGTCGAGATATAGAAGACGGTTGTACAACGACGGATCTCGTTAGTCTAGATATAGAAAACGGTTGTACAGACGGATCTCGTTAGTCTAGATATAGAAGACGGTTGTACAACGAGAGATCTCGTTAGTCGAGATATAGAAGATGGTTGTACAACGACGGATCTCGTTAGTCTAGATATAGAAGACGGTTGTACAGACGGATCTCGTTAGTCTAGATATTGAAGACGGTTGTACAACGACGGATCTCGTTAGTCTAGATATTGAAGACGGTTGTACAGACGGATCTCGTTAGTCTAGATATAGAAGACGGTTGCACAACGAGAGATCTCGTTAGTCTAGATATAGAAGACGGTTGTACAACGACGGATCTCGGTAGTCTAGATATAGAAGACGGTTGTACAGACGGATCTCGTTAGACTAGATATAGAAGAGGGTTGTACAACGACGGATCTCGTTAGTCTAGATATAGAAGACGGTTGTATATCGAGAGATCTCGTTAGTCTAGATATAGAAGACGGTTGTACAGACGGATCTCGTTAGTCTAGATATAGAAGACGGTTGTACAGACGGATCTCGTTAGTCTAGATATAGAAGACGGTTGTACAGACAGATCTCGTTAGTCTAGATATAGATGACGGTTGTATAACGAGAGATCTCGTTAGTCTAGATATAGAAGACGGTCGTATAACGAGAGATCTCGTTAGTCTAGATATAGGAGATGGTTGTACAGACGGATCTCGTTAGTCTAGATATAGAAGACGGTTGTACAGACGGATCTCGTTAGTCTAGGTATAGAAGACGGTTGTACAGACGGATCTCGTTAGTCTAGATATAGAAGACGGTTGTATAACGAGAGATCTCGTTAGTCTAGATATAGAAGATGGTTGTACAGACGGATCTCGTTAGTCTAGATATAGAAGACGGTTGTACAGACGGATCTCGTTAGTCTAGATATAGAAGACGGTTGTACAGACGGATCTCGTAGGTCTAGACATTGAAGACGTTTGTCCAACGACGTATCTCGTTAGTCTAGATATAGAAGACGGTTGTACAGACGGATCTCGTTAGTCTAGATATAGAAGACGGTTGTACAGACGGATCTCGTTAGTCTAGATATTGAAGACGTTTGTACAACGACGGATCTCGTTAGTCTAGATATAGAAGACGGTTGTACAGACGGATCTCGTTAGTCTAGATATAGAAGACGGTTGTATAACGAGAGATCTCTTTAGTCTAGATATAAAAGATGGTTGTACAGACGGATCTCGTTAGTCTAGATATAGAAGACGGTTGTCCAACGACGTATCTCGTTAGTCTAGATATAGAAAACGGTTGTACAGACGGATCTCGTTAGTCTAGATATAGAAGACGGTTGCACAACGAGAGATCTCGTTAGTCTAGATATAGAAGACGGTTGTACCAGGACGGATCTCGGTAGTCTAGATATAGAAAACGGTTGTACAGACGGATCTCGTTAGTCTAGATATTGAAGACGATTGTCCAACGACGTATCTCGTTAGTCTAGATATAGAAGACGGTTGTACAACGATAGATCTCGTTAGTCGAGATATAGAAGACGGTTGAACAACGACGGATCTCGTTAGTCTAGATATAGAAGACGGTTGTACAACGACGGATCTCGTTAGTCTAGTTATAGAAGACGGTTGTACAACGACGGATCTCGTTAGTCTAGATATAGAAGAAGATTGTACAACGACGGATCTCGTTAGTCTAGATATAGAAGACGGTTGTACAGACGGATCTCGTTAGTCTAGATATAGAAAACGGTTGTACAGACGTATCTCTCCTTAGTCAAGATATTGAAGACGTTTGTCCAACGACGTATCTCGTTAGTCTAGATATAGAAGACGGTTGTACAACGACGGATCTCGGTAGTCTAGATATAGAAAACGGTTGTACAGATGGATCTCGTTAGTCTAGATATAGAAGACGGTTGTACAGACGGATCTCGTTAGCCTAGATATAGAAGACGGTTGTACAGACGGATCTCGTTAGCCTAGATATAGAAGACGGTTGTACAGACGGATCTCGTTAGTCTAGATATAGAAAACGGTTGTACAGACGTATCTCTCGTTAGTCTAGATATTGAAGACGTTTGTCCAACGACGTATCTCGCTAGTCTAAATATAGAAGACGGTTGTACAACGACGGATTTCGTTAGTCTAGATATAGAAGACGGTTGTACAACGACGGATCTCGTTAGTCTAGATATAGAAGACGGTTGTACAGACGGATAACGTTAGTCTAGATATAGAAGACAGTTGTACAGACGGATCTCGTTGGTCTAGATATTGAAGACGTTTGTCCAACGACGTATCTCGTTAGTCTAGATATAGAAGACGGTTGTACAACGATAGATCTCGTTAGTCGAGATATAGAAGACGGTTGTACAACGACGGATCTCGTTAGTCTAGATATAGAAGACGGTTGTACAGACGGATCTCGTTAGTCTAGATATAGAAGACGGTTGCGCAACGAGAGATCTCGTTAGTCGAGATATAGAAGACGGTTGTACAACGACGGATCTCGTTAGTCTAGATATAGAAAACGGTTGTATAGACGGATCTCGTTAGTCTAGATATAGAAGACGGTTGTACAACGAGAGATCTCGTTAGTCGAGATATAGAAGATGGTTGTACAACGACGGATCTCGTTAGTCTAGATATAGAAGACGGTTGTACAGACGGATCACGTTAGTCTAGATATTGAAAACGTTTGTCCAACGACGGATCTCGTTAGTCTAGATATAGAAGACGGTTGTACAGACGGATCTCGTTAGTCGAGATATAGAAGACGGTTGTACAGACGGATCTCGTTAGTCTAGATATTGAAGACGGTTGTACAACGACGGATCTCGTTAGTCTAGATATTGAAGACGGTTGTACAGACGGATCTCGTTAGTCTAGATATAGAAGACGGTTGCACAACGAGAGATCTCGTTAGTCTAGATATAGAAGACGGTTGTACAACGACGGATCTCGGTAGTCTAGATATAGAAGACGGTTGTACAGACGGATCTCGTTAGACTAGATATAGAAGAGGGTTGTACAACGACGGATCTCGTTAGTCTAGATATAGAAGACGGTTGTATATCGAGAGATCTCGTTAGTCTAGATATAGAAGACGGTTGTACAGACGGATCTCGTTAGTCTAGATATAGAAGACGGTTGTACAGACGGATCTCGTTAGTCTAGATATAGAAGACGGTTGTACAGACAGATCTCGTTAGTCTAGATATTGAAGACGTTTGTCCAACGACGTATCTCGTTAGTCTAGATATAGAAGGCGGTTGCACAACGAGAGATCTCGTTAGTCTAGATATAGAAGACGGTTGTACAACGACGGATCTCGGTAGTCTAGATATAGAAAACGGTTGTACAGACGGATCTCGTTAGTCTAGATATTGAAGACGTTTGTCCAACGACGTATCTCGTTAGTCTAGATATAGAAGACGGTTGTACAGACGGATCTCGTTAGTCTAGATATAGAAGACGGTTGTACAACGACGGATCTCGTTAGTCTAGATATAGAAGACGGTTGTACAACGACGGATCTCGTTAGTCTAGATACAGAAGACGGTTGTACAGACGGATCTCGTTAGTCTAGATATAGAAGACGGTTGCGCAACGAGAGATCTCGTTAGTCGAGATATAGAAGACGGTTGTACAACGACGGATCTCGTTAGTCTAGATATAGAAGACGGTTGTACAGACGGATCTCGTTAGTCTAGATATAGAAGACGGTTGTACAACGACGGATCTCGTTAGTCTAGATATAGAAGACGGTTGTACAGACGGATCTCGTTAGTCTAGATATAGAAAACGGTTGTACAGACGTATCTCTCGTTAGTCTAGATATTGAAGACGTTTGTCCAACGACGTATCTCGCTAGTCTAAATATAGAAGACGGTTGTACAACGACGGATTTCGTTAGTCTAGATATAGAAGACGGTTGTACAACGACGGATCTCGTTAGT
Organism: Andrena bicolor; assembly: GCA_960531205.1. NCBI lineage: Eukaryota > Metazoa > Arthropoda > Insecta > Hymenoptera > Andrenidae > Andrena > Andrena bicolor. Next base: position 161,525 of record CAUIJW010000172.1, on the reverse strand, counting down.
CTAGATATAGAAGACGGTTGTACAGACGGATCTCGTTAGTCTAGATATAGAAGACGGTTGCGCAACGAGAGATCTCGTTAGTCGAGATATAGAAGACGGTTGTACAACGACGGATCTCGTTAGTCTAGATATAGAAAACGGTTGTACAGACGGATCTCGTTAGTCTAGATATAGAAGACGGTTGTACAACGAGAGATCTCGTTAGTCGAGATATAGAAGATGGTTGTACAACGACGGATCTCGTTAGTCTAGATATAGAAGACGGTTGTACAGACGGATCACGTTAGTCTAGATATTGAAAACGTTTGTCCAACGACGGATCTCGTTAGTCTAGATATAGAAGACGGTTGTACAGACGGATCTCGGTAGTCTAGATATAGAAGACGGTTGCACAACGAGAGATCTCGTTAGTCTAGATATAGAAGACGGTTGTACAACGACGGATATCGTTAGTCTAGACATAGAAGACGGTTGTACAACGACGGATCTCGTTAGTCTAGATATAGAAGACGCTTGTACAACGACGGATCTCGTTAGTCTAGATATAGAAGACGGTTGTACAGACGGATCTCTTTAGTATAGATATAGAAGACGGTTGTACAACGACGGATCTCGTTAGTCTAGATATAGAAAACGGTTGTACAGACGTATCTCTCGTTAGTCTAGATATTGAAGACGTTTGTCCAACGACGTATCTCGTTAGTCTAGATATAGAAGACGCTTGTACAACGACGGATCTCGTTAGTCTAGATATAGAAAACGGTTGTACAACGACGGATCTCGTTAGTCTAGATATAGAAGACGGTTGTACAGACGGATCTCGTTAGTCTAGATATAGAAGACGGTTGCACAACGAGAGATCTCGTTAGTCTAGATATAGAAGACGGTTGTACAGCGACGGATCTCGTTAGTCTGGATATAGAAGACGGTTGTACAGACGGATCTCGTTAGTCTAGATATAGAAGACGGTTGTACAGACGGATCACGTTAGTCTAGATATTGAAGACGTTTGTCCAACGACGGATCTCGTTAGTCTAGATATAGAAGACGGTTGTACAGACGGATCTCGTTAGACTAGATATAGAAGAGGGTTGTACAACGACGGATCTCGTTAGTCTAGATATAGAAGACGGTTGTATATCGAGAGATCTCGTTAGTCTAGATATAGAAGACGGTTGTACAGACGGATCTCGTTAGTCTAGATATAGAAGACGGTTGTACAGACGGATCTCGTTAGTCTAGATATAGAAGACGGTTGTACAGACAGATCTCGTTAGTCTAGATATTGAAGACGTTTGTCCAACGACGTATCTCGTTAGTCTAGATATAGAAGGCGGTTGCACAACGAGAGATCTCGTTAGTCTAGATATAGAAGACGGTTGTACAACGACGGATCTCGGTAGTCTAGATATAGAAAACGGTTGTACAGACGGATCTCGTTAGTCTAGATATTGAAGACGTTTGTCCAACGACGTATCTCGTTAGTCTAGATATAGAAGACGGTTGTACAGACGGATCTCGTTAGTCTAGATATAGAAGACGGTTGTACAACGACGGATCTCGTTAGTCTAGATATAGAAGACGGTTGTACAACGACGGATCTCGTTAGTCTAGATACAGAAGACGGTTGTACAGACGGATCTCGTTAGTCTAGATATAGAAGACGGTTGCGCAACGAGAGATCTCGTTAGTCGAGATATAGAAAACGGTTGTACAACGACGGATCTCGTTAGTCTAGATATAGAAGACGGTTGTACAGACGGATCTCGTTAGTCTAGATATAGAAGACGGTTGCACAACGAGAGATCTCGTTAGTCTAGATATAGAAGACGGTTGTACAGCGACGGATCTCGTTAGTCTGGATATAGAAGACGGTTGTACAGACGGATCTCGTTAGTCTAGATATAGAAGACGGTTGTACAGACGGATCACGTTAGTCTAGATATTGAAGACGTTTGTCCAACGACGGATCTCGTTAGTCTAGATATAGAAGACGGTTGTACAGACGGATCTCGTTAGACTAGATATAGAAGAGGGTTGTACAACGACGGATCTCGTTAGTCTAGATATAGAAGACGGTTGTATATCGAGAGATCTCGTTAGTCTAGATATAGAAGACGGTTGTACAGACGGATCTCGTTAGTCTAGATATAGAAGACGGTTGTACAGACGGATCTCGTTAGTCTAGATATAGAAGACGGTTGTACAGACAGATCTCGTTAGTCTAGATATTGAAGACGTTTGTCCAACGACGTATCTCGTTAGTCTAGATATAGAAGGCGGTTGCACAACGAGAGATCTCGTTAGTCTAGATATAGAAGACGGTTGTACAACGACGGATCTCGGTAGTCTAGATATAGAAAACGGTTGTACAGACGGATCTCGTTAGTCTAGATATTGAAGACGTTTGTCCAACGACGTATCTCGTTAGTCTAGATATAGAAGACGGTTGTACAGACGGATCTCGTTAGTCTAGATATAGAAGACGGTTGTACAACGACGGATCTCGTTAGTCTAGATATAGAAGACGGTTGTACAACGACGGATCTCGTTAGTCTAGATACAGAAGACGGTTGTACAGACGGATCTCGTTAGTCTAGATATAGAAGACGGTTGCGCAACGAGAGATCTCGTTAGTCGAGATATAGAAGACGGTTGTACAACGACGGATCTCGTTAGTCTAGATATAGAAGACGGTTGTACAGACGGATCTCGTTAGTCTAGATATAGAAGACGGTTGTACAACGACGGATCTCGTTAGTCTAGATATAGAAGACGGTTGTACAGACGGATCTCGTTAGTCTAGATATAGAAAACGGTTGTACAGACGTATCTCTCGTTAGTCTAGATATTGAAGACGTTTGTCCAACGACGTATCTCGCTAGTCTAAATATAGAAGACGGTTGTACAACGACGGATTTCGTTAGTCTAGATATAGAAGACGGTTGTACAACGACGGATCTCGTTAGTCTAGATATAGAAGACGGTTGTACAGACGGATAACGTTAGTCTAGATATAGAAGACAGTTGTACAGACGGATCTCGTTGGTCTAGATATTGAAGACGTTTGTCCAACGACGTATCTCGTTAGTCTAGATATAGAAGACGGTTGTACAACGATAGATCTCGTTAGTCGAGATATAGAAGACGGTTGTACAACGACGGATCTCGTTAGTCTAGATATAGAAGACGGTTGTACAGACGGATCTCGTTAGTCTAGATATAGAAGACGGTTGCGCAACGAGAGATCTCGTTAGTCGAGATATAGAAGACGGTTGTACAACGACGGATCTCGTTAGTCTAGATATAGAAAACGGTTGTACAGACGGATCTCGTTAGTCTAGATATAGAAGACGGTTGTACAACGAGAGATCTCGTTAGTCGAGATATAGAAGATGGTTGTACAACGACGGATCTCGTTAGTCTAGATATAGAAGACGGTTGTACAGACGGATCACGTTAGTCTAGATATTGAAAACGTTTGTCCAACGACGGATCTCGTTAGTCTAGATATAGAAGACGGTTGTACAGACGGATCTCGGTAGTCTAGATATAGAAGACGGTTGCACAACGAGAGATCTCGTTAGTCTAGATATAGAAGACGGTTGTACAACGACGGATATCGTTAGTCTAGACATAGAAGACGGTTGTACAACGACGGATCTCGTTAGTCTAGATATAGAAGACGCTTGTACAACGACGGATCTCGTTAGTCTAGATATAGAAGACGGTTGTACAGACGGATCTCTTTAGTATAGATATAGAAGACGGTTGTACAACGACGGATCTCGTTAGTCTAGATATAGAAAACGGTTGTACAGACGTATCTCTCGTTAGTCTAGATATTGAAGACGTTTGTCCAACGACGTATCTCGTTAGTCTAGATATAGAAGACGCTTGTACAACGACGGATCTCGTTAGTCTAGATATAGAAAACGGTTGTACAACGACGGATCTCGTTAGTCTAGATATAGAAGACGGTTGTACAGACGGATCTCGTTAGTCTAGATATAGAAGACGGTTGCACAACGAGAGATCTCGTTAGTCTAGATATAGAAGACGGTTGTACAGCGACGGATCTCGTTAGTCTGGATATAGAAGACGGTTGTACAGACGGATCTCGTTAGTCTAGATATAGAAGACGGTTGTACAGACGGATCTCTTTAGTATAGATATAGAAGACGGTTGTACAACGACGGATCTCGTTAGTCTAGATATAGAAAACGGTTGTACAGACGTATCTCTCGTTAGTCTAGATATTGAAGACGTTTGTCCAACGACGTATCTCGTTAGTCTAGATATAGAAGACGCTTGTACAACGACGGATCTCGTTAGTCTAGATATAGAAAACGGTTGTACAACGACGGATCTCGTTAGTCTAGATATAGAAGACGGTTGTACAGACGGATCTCGGTAGTCTAGATATAGAAGACGGTTGCACAACGAGAGATCTCGTTAGTCTAGATATAGAAGACGGTTGTACAACGACGGATCTACGTAGTCTAGATATAGAAAACGGTTGTACAGACGGATCTCGTTAGTCTAGATATAGAAGACGGTTGTACAGACGGATCTCGTTAGTCTAGATATAGAACACGGTTGTACAACGACGGATCTCGTTAGTCTAGATATAGAAGACGGTTGTACAACGACGGATCTCGTTAGTCTAGATACAGAAGACGGTTGTACAGACGGATCTCGTTGGTCTAGATATAGCAGACGGTTGTACAGACGGATCTCGTGAGTCTAGATATAGAAGACGGTTGTATAGACGGATCTCGTTAGTCTAGATATAGAAGATGGTTGTACAGACGGATCTCGTTAGTCTAGATATTGAAGACGGTTGCACAACGAGAGATCTCGTTAGTCTAGATATTGAAGACGGTTGTACAACGACGGATCTCGTTAGTCTAGATATTGAAGACGGTTGTACAGACGGATCTCGTTAGTCTAGATATAGAAGAGGGTTGTACAACGACGGATCTCGTTAGTCTAGATATAGAAGACGGTTGTATATCGAGAGATCTCGTTAGTCTAGATATAGAAGACGGTTGTACAGACGGATCTCGTTAGTCTAGATATAGAAGACGGTTGTACAGACGGATCTCGTTAGTCTAGATATTGAAAACGTTTGTCCAACGACGGATCTCGTTAGTCTAGATATAGAAGACGGTTGTACAGACGGATCTCGTTAGTCGAGATATAGAAGACGGTTGTACAGACGGATCTCGTTAGTCTAGATATTGAAGACGGTTGTACAACGACGGATCTCGTTAGTCTAGATATTGAAGACGGTTGCACAACGAGAGATCTCGTTAGTCTAGATATTGAAGACGGTTGTACAACGACGGATCTCGTTAGTCTAGATATTGAAGACGGTTGTACAGACGGATCTCGTTAGTCTAGATATAGAAGACGGTTGCACAACGAGAGATCTCGTTAGTCTAGATATAGAAGACGGTTGTACAACGACGGATCTCGGTAGTCTAGATATAGAAGACGGTTGTACAGACAGATCTCGTTAGTCTAGATATAGATGACGGTTGTATAACGAGAGATCTCGTTAGTCTAGATATAGAAGACGGTCGTATAACGAGAGATCTCGTTAGTCTAGATATAGGAGATGGTTGTACAGACGGATCTCGTTAGTCTAGATATAGAAGACGGTTGTACAGACGGATCTCGTTAGTCTAGGTATAGAAGACGGTTGTACAGACGGATCTCGTTAGTCTAGATATAGAAGACGGTTGTATAACGAGAGATCTCGTTAGTCTAGATATAGAAGATGGTTGTACAGACGGATCTCGTTAGTCTAGATATAGAAGACGGTTGTACAGACGGATCTCGTTAGTCTAGATATAGAAGACGGTTGTACAGACGGATCTCGTTAGTCTAGACATTGAAGACGTTTGTCCAACGACGTATCTCGTTAGTCTAGATATAGAAGACGGTTGTACAGACGGATCTCGTTAGTCTAGATATAGAAGACGGTTGTACAGACGGATCTCGTTAGTCTAGATATTGAAGACGTTTGTACAACGACGGATCTCGTTAGTCTAGATATAGAAGACGGTTGTACAGACGGATCTCGTTAGTCTAGATATAGAAGACGGTTGTATAACGAGAGATCTCTTTAGTCTAGATATAAAAGATGGTTGTACAGACGGATCTCGTTAGTCTAGATATAGAAGACGGTTGTCCAACGACGTATCTCGTTAGTCTAGATATAGAAGACGGTTGTACAACGATAGATCTCGTTAGTCGAGATATAGAAGACGGTTGTACAACGACGGATCTCGTTAGTCTAGATATAGAAGACGGTTGTACAGACGGATCTCGTTAGTCTAGATATAGAAGACGGTTGCGCAACGAGAGATCTCGTTAGTCGAGATATAGAAGACGGTTGTACAACGACGGATCTCGTTAGTCTAGATATAGAAAACGGTTGTACAGACGGATCTCGTTAGTCTAGATATAGAAGACGGTTGTACAACGAGAGATCTCGTTAGTCGAGATATAGAAGATGGTTGTACAACGACGGATCTCGTTAGTCTAGATATAGAAGACGGTTGTACAGACGGATCTCGTTAGTCTAGATATTGAAGACGGTTGTACAACGACGGATCTCGTTAGTCTAGATATTGAAGACGGTTGTACAGACGGATCTCGTTAGTCTAGATATAGAAGACGGTTGCACAACGAGAGATCTCGTTAGTCTAGATATAGAAGACGGTTGTACAACGACGGATCTCGGTAGTCTAGATATAGAAGACGGTTGTACAGACGGATCTCGTTAGACTAGATATAGAAGAGGGTTGTACAACGACGGATCTCGTTAGTCTAGATATAGAAGACGGTTGTATATCGAGAGATCTCGTTAGTCTAGATATAGAAGACGGTTGTACAGACGGATCTCGTTAGTCTAGATATAGAAGACGGTTGTACAGACGGATCTCGTTAGTCTAGATATAGAAGACGGTTGTACAGACAGATCTCGTTAGTCTAGATATAGATGACGGTTGTATAACGAGAGATCTCGTTAGTCTAGATATAGAAGACGGTCGTATAACGAGAGATCTCGTTAGTCTAGATATAGGAGATGGTTGTACAGACGGATCTCGTTAGTCTAGATATAGAAGACGGTTGTACAGACGGATCTCGTTAGTCTAGGTATAGAAGACGGTTGTACAGACGGATCTCGTTAGTCTAGATATAGAAGACGGTTGTATAACGAGAGATCTCGTTAGTCTAGATATAGAAGATGGTTGTACAGACGGATCTCGTTAGTCTAGATATAGAAGACGGTTGTACAGACGGATCTCGTTAGTCTAGATATAGAAGACGGTTGTACAGACGGATCTCGTAGGTCTAGACATTGAAGACGTTTGTCCAACGACGTATCTCGTTAGTCTAGATATAGAAGACGGTTGTACAGACGGATCTCGTTAGTCTAGATATAGAAGACGGTTGTACAGACGGATAACGTTAGTCTAGATATAGAAGACAGTTGTACAGACGGATCTCGTTGGTCTAGATATTGAAGACGTTTGTCCAACGACGTATCTCGTTAGTCTAGATATAGAAGACGGTTGTACAACGATAGATCTCGTTAGTCGAGATATAGAAGACGGTTGTACAACGACGGATCTCGTTAGTGTAGATATAGAAGACGGTTGTACAGACGGATCTCGTTAGTCTAGATATAGAAGACGGTTGCGCAACGAGAGATCTCGTTAGTCGAGATATAGAAGACGGTTGTACAACGACGGATCTCGTTAGTCTAGATATAGAAAACGGTTGTACAGACGGATCTCGTTAGTCTAGATATAGAAGACGGTTGTACAACGAGAGATCTCGTTAGTCGAGATATAGAAGATGGTTGTACAACGACGGATCTCGTTAGTCTAGATATAGAAGACGGTTGTACAGACGGATCACGTTAGTCTAGATATAGAAGACAGTTGTACAGACGGATCTCGTTGGTCTAGATATTGAAGACGTTTGTCCAACGACGTATCTCGTTAGTCTAGATATAGAAGACGGTTGTACAACGATAGATCTCGTTAGTCGAGATATAGAAGACGGTTGTACAACGACGGATCTCGTTAGTCTAGATATAGAAGACGGTTGTACAGACGGATCTCGTTAGTCTAGATATAGAAGACGGTTGCGCAACGAGAGATCTCGTTAGTCGAGATATAGAAGACGGTTGTACAACGACGGATCTCGTTAGTCTAGATATAGAAAACGGTTGTACAGACGGATCTCGTTAGTCTAGATATAGAAGACGGTTGTACAACGAGAGATCTCGTTAGTCGAGATATAGAAGATGGTTGTACAACGACGGATCTCGTTAGTCTAGATATAGAAGACGGTTGTACAGACGGATCACGTTAGTCTAGATATTGAAAACGTTTGTCCAACGACGGATCTCGTTAGTCTAGATATAGAAGACGGTTGTACAGACGGATCTCGTTAGTCGAGATATAGAAGACGGTTGTACAGACGGATCTCGTTAGTCTAGATATTGAAGACGGTTGTACAACGACGGATCTCGTTAGTCTAGATATTGAAGACGGTTGTACAGACGGATCTCGTTAGTCTAGATATAGAAGACGGTTGCACAACGAGAGATCTCGTTAGTCTAGATATAGAAGACGGTTGTACAACGACGGATCTCGGTAGTCTAGATATAGAAGACGGTTGTACAGACGGATCTTGTTAGACTAGATATAGAAGAGGGTTGTACAACGACGGATCTCGTTAGTCTAGATATAGAAGACGGTTGTATATCGAGAGATCTCGTTAGTCTAGATATAGAAGACGGTTGTACAGACGGATCTCGTTAGTCTAGATATAGAAGACGGTTGTACAGACGGATCTCGTTAGTCTAGATATTGAAAACGTTTGTCCAACGACGGATCTCGTTAGTCTAGATATAGAAGACGGTTGTACAGACGGATCTCGTTAGTCGAGATATAGAAGACGGTTGTACAGACGGATCTCGTTAGTCTAGATATTGAAGACGGTTGTACAACGACGGATCTCGTTAGTCTAGATATTGAAGACGGTTGCACAACGAGAGATCTCGTTAGTCTAGATATTGAAGACGGTTGTACAACGACGGATCTCGTTAGTCTAGATATTGAAGACGGTTGTACAGACGGATCTCGTTAGTCTAGATATAGAAGACGGTTGCACAACGAGAGATCTCGTTAGTCTAGATATAGAAGACGGTTGTACAACGACGGATCTCGGTAGTCTAGATATAGAAGACGGTTGTACAGACAGATCTCGTTAGTCTAGATATAGATGACGGTTGTATAACGAGAGATCTCGTTAGTCTAGATATAGAAGACGGTCGTATAACGAGAGATCTCGTTAGTCTAGATATAGGAGATGGTTGTACAGACGGATCTCGTTAGTCTAGATATAGAAGACGGTTGTACAGACGGATCTCGTTAGTCTAGGTATAGAAGACGGTTGTACAGACGGATCTCGTTAGTCTAGATATAGAAGACGGTTGTATAACGAGAGATCTCGTTAGTCTAGATATAGAAGATGGTTGTACAGACGGATCTCGTTAGTCTAGATATAGAAGACGGTTGTACAGACGGATCTCGTTAGTCTAGATATAGAAGACGGTTGTACAGACGGATCTCGTTAGTCTAGACATTGAAGACGTTTGTCCAACGACGTATCTCGTTAGTCTAGATATAGAAGACGGTTGTACAGACGGATCTCGTTAGTCTAGATATAGAAGACGGTTGTACAGACGGATCTCGTTAGTCTAGATATTGAAGACGTTTGTACAACGACGGATCTCGTTAGTCTAGATATAGAAGACGGTTGTACAGACGGATCTCGTTAGTCTAGATATAGAAGACGGTTGTATAACGAGAGATCTCTTTAGTCTAGATATAAAAGATGGTTGTACAGACGGATCTCGTTAGTCTAGATATAGAAGACGGTTGTCCAACGACGTATCTCGTTAGTCTAGATATAGAAGACGGTTGTACAACGATAGATCTCGTTAGTCGAGATATAGAAGACGGTTGTACAACGACGGATCTCGTTAGTCTAGATATAGAAGACGGTTGTACAGACGGATCTCGTTAGTCTAGATATAGAAGACGGTTGCGCAACGAGAGATCTCGTTAGTCGAGATATAGAAGACGGTTGTACAACGACGGATCTCGTTAGTCTAGATATAGAAAACGGTTGTACAGACGGATCTCGTTAGTCTAGATATAGAAGACGGTTGTACAACGAGAGATCTCGTTAGTCGAGATATAGAAGATGGTTGTACAACGACGGATCTCGTTAGTCTAGATATAGAAGACGGTTGTACAGACGGATCTCGTTAGTCTAGATATTGAAGACGGTTGTACAACGACGGATCTCGTTAGTCTAGATATTGAAGACGGTTGTACAGACGGATCTCGTTAGTCTAGATATAGAAGACGGTTGCACAACGAGAGATCTCGTTAGTCTAGATATAGAAGACGGTTGTACAACGACGGATCTCGGTAGTCTAGATATAGAAGACGGTTGTACAGACGGATCTTGTTAGACTAGATATAGAAGAGGGTTGTACAACGACGGATCTCGTTAGTCTAGATATAGAAGACGGTTGTATATCGAGAGATCTCGTTAGTCTAGATATAGAAGACGGTTGTACAGACGGATCTCGTTAGTCTAGATATAGAAGACGGTTGTACAGACGGATCTCGTTAGTCTAGATATTGAAAACGTTTGTCCAACGACGGATCTCGTTAGTCTAGATATAGAAGACGGTTGTACAGACGGATCTCGTTAGTCGAGATATAGAAGACGGTTGTACAGACGGATCTCGTTAGTCTAGATATTGAAGACGGTTGTACAACGACGGATCTCGTTAGTCTAGATATTGAAGACGGTTGCACAACGAGAGATCTCGTTAGTCTAGATATTGAAGACGGTTGTACAACGACGGATCTCGTTAGTCTAGATATTGAAGACGGTTGTACAGACGGATCTCGTTAGTCTAGATATAGAAGACGGTTGCACAACGAGAGATCTCGTTAGTCTAGATATAGAAGACGGTTGTACAACGACGGATCTCGGTAGTCTAGATATAGAAGACGGTTGTACAGACAGATCTCGTTAGTCTAGATATAGATGACGGTTGTATAACGAGAGATCTCGTTAGTCTAGATATAGAAGACGGTCGTATAACGAGAGATCTCGTTAGTCTAGATATAGGAGATGGTTGTACAGACGGATCTCGTTAGTCTAGATATAGAAGACGGTTGTACAGACGGATCTCGTTAGTCTAGGTATAGAAGACGGTTGTACAGACGGATCTCGTTAGTCTAGATATAGAAGACGGTTGTATAACGAGAGATCTCGTTAGTCTAGATATAGAAGATGGTTGTACAGACGGATCTCGTTAGTCTAGATATAGAAGACGGTTGTACAGACGGATCTCGTTAGTCTAGATATAGAAGACGGTTGTACAGACGGATCTCGTTAGTCTAGACATTGAAGACGTTTGTCCAACGACGTATCTCGTTAGTCTAGATATAGAAGACGGTTGTACAGACGGATCTCGTTAGTCTAGATATAGAAGACGGTTGTACAGACGGATCTCGTTAGTCTAGATATTGAAGACGTTTGTACAACGACGGATCTCGTTAGTCTAGATATAGAAGACGGTTGTACAGACGGATCTCGTTAGTCTAGATATAGAAGACGGTTGTATAACGAGAGATCTCTTTAGTCTAGATATAAAAGATGGTTGTACAGACGGATCTCGTTAGTCTAGATATAGAAGACGGTTGTCCAACGACGTATCTCGTTAGTCTAGATATAGAAGACGGTTGTACAACGATAGATCTCGTTAGTCGAGATATAGAAGACGGTTGTACAACGACGGATCTCGTTAGTCTAGATATAGAAGACGGTTGTACAGACGGATCTCGTTAGTCTAGATATAGAAGACGGTTGCGCAACGAGAGATCTCGTTAGTCGAGATATAGAAGACGGTTGTACAACGACGGATCTCGTTAGTCTAGATATAGAAAACGGTTGTACAGACGGATCTCGTTAGTCTAGATATAGAAGACGGTTGTACAACGAGAGATCTCGTTAGTCGAGATATAGAAGATGGTTGTACAACGACGGATCTCGTTAGTCTAGATATAGAAGACGGTTGTACAGACGGATCTCGTTAGTCTAGATATTGAAGACGGTTGTACAACGACGGATCTCGTTAGTCTAGATATTGAAGACGGTTGTACAGACGGATCTCGTTAGTCTAGATATAGAAGACGGTTGCACAACGAGAGATCTCGTTAGTCTAGATATAGAAGACGGTTGTACAACGACGGATCTCGGTAGTCTAGATATAGAAGACGGTTGTACAGACGGATCTCGTTAGACTAGATATAGAAGAGGGTTGTACAACGACGGATCTCGTTAGTCTAGATATAGAAGACGGTTGTATATCGAGAGATCTCGTTAGTCTAGATATAGAAGACGGTTGTACAGACGGATCTCGTTAGTCTAGATATAGAAGACGGTTGTACAGACGGATCTCGTTAGTCTAGATATAGAAGACGGTTGTACAGACAGATCTCGTTAGTCTAGATATAGATGACGGTTGTATAACGAGAGATCTCGTTAGTCTAGATATAGAAGACGGTCGTATAACGAGAGATCTCGTTAGTCTAGATATAGGAGATGGTTGTACAGACGGATCTCGTTAGTCTAGATATAGAAGACGGTTGTACAGACGGATCTCGTTAGTCTAGGTATAGAAGACGGTTGTACAGACGGATCTCGTTAGTCTAGATATAGAAGACGGTTGTATAACGAGAGATCTCGTTAGTCTAGATATAGAAGATGGTTGTACAGACGGATCTCGTTAGTCTAGATATAGAAGACGGTTGTACAGACGGATCTCGTTAGTCTAGATATAGAAGACGGTTGTACAGACGGATCTCGTAGGTCTAGACATTGAAGACGTTTGTCCAACGACGTATCTCGTTAGTCTAGATATAGAAGACGGTTGTACAGACGGATCTCGTTAGTCTAGATATAGAAGACGGTTGTACAGACGGATCTCGTTAGTCTAGATATTGAAGACGTTTGTACAACGACGGATCTCGTTAGTCTAGATATAGAAGACGGTTGTACAGACGGATCTCGTTAGTCTAGATATAGAAGACGGTTGTATAACGAGAGATCTCTTTAGTCTAGATATAAAAGATGGTTGTACAGACGGATCTCGTTAGTCTAGATATAGAAGACGGTTGTCCAACGACGTATCTCGTTAGTCTAGATATAGAAAACGGTTGTACAGACGGATCTCGTTAGTCTAGATATAGAAGACGGTTGCACAACGAGAGATCTCGTTAGTCTAGATATAGAAGACGGTTGTACCAGGACGGATCTCGGTAGTCTAGATATAGAAAACGGTTGTACAGACGGATCTCGTTAGTCTAGATATTGAAGACGATTGTCCAACGACGTATCTCGTTAGTCTAGATATAGAAGACGGTTGTACAACGATAGATCTCGTTAGTCGAGATATAGAAGACGGTTGAACAACGACGGATCTCGTTAGTCTAGATATAGAAGACGGTTGTACAACGACGGATCTCGTTAGTCTAGTTATAGAAGACGGTTGTACAACGACGGATCTCGTTAGTCTAGATATAGAAGAAGATTGTACAACGACGGATCTCGTTAGTCTAGATATAGAAGACGGTTGTACAGACGGATCTCGTTAGTCTAGATATAGAAAACGGTTGTACAGACGTATCTCTCCTTAGTCAAGATATTGAAGACGTTTGTCCAACGACGTATCTCGTTAGTCTAGATATAGAAGACGGTTGTACAACGACGGATCTCGGTAGTCTAGATATAGAAAACGGTTGTACAGATGGATCTCGTTAGTCTAGATATAGAAGACGGTTGTACAGACGGATCTCGTTAGCCTAGATATAGAAGACGGTTGTACAGACGGATCTCGTTAGCCTAGATATAGAAGACGGTTGTACAGACGGATCTCGTTAGTCTAGATATAGAAAACGGTTGTACAGACGTATCTCTCGTTAGTCTAGATATTGAAGACGTTTGTCCAACGACGTATCTCGCTAGTCTAAATATAGAAGACGGTTGTACAACGACGGATTTCGTTAGTCTAGATATAGAAGACGGTTGTACAACGACGGATCTCGTTAGTCTAGATATAGAAGACGGTTGTACAGACGGATAACGTTAGTCTAGATATAGAAGACAGTTGTACAGACGGATCTCGTTGGTCTAGATATTGAAGACGTTTGTCCAACGACGTATCTCGTTAGTCTAGATATAGAAGACGGTTGTACAACGATAGATCTCGTTAGTCGAGATATAGAAGACGGTTGTACAACGACGGATCTCGTTAGTCTAGATATAGAAGACGGTTGTACAGACGGATCTCGTTAGTCTAGATATAGAAGACGGTTGCGCAACGAGAGATCTCGTTAGTCGAGATATAGAAGACGGTTGTACAACGACGGATCTCGTTAGTCTAGATATAGAAAACGGTTGTATAGACGGATCTCGTTAGTCTAGATATAGAAGACGGTTGTACAACGAGAGATCTCGTTAGTCGAGATATAGAAGATGGTTGTACAACGACGGATCTCGTTAGTCTAGATATAGAAGACGGTTGTACAGACGGATCACGTTAGTCTAGATATTGAAAACGTTTGTCCAACGACGGATCTCGTTAGTCTAGATATAGAAGACGGTTGTACAGACGGATCTCGTTAGTCGAGATATAGAAGACGGTTGTACAGACGGATCTCGTTAGTCTAGATATTGAAGACGGTTGTACAACGACGGATCTCGTTAGTCTAGATATTGAAGACGGTTGTACAGACGGATCTCGTTAGTCTAGATATAGAAGACGGTTGCACAACGAGAGATCTCGTTAGTCTAGATATAGAAGACGGTTGTACAACGACGGATCTCGGTAGTCTAGATATAGAAGACGGTTGTACAGACGGATCTCGTTAGACTAGATATAGAAGAGGGTTGTACAACGACGGATCTCGTTAGTCTAGATATAGAAGACGGTTGTATATCGAGAGATCTCGTTAGTCTAGATATAGAAGACGGTTGTACAGACGGATCTCGTTAGTCTAGATATAGAAGACGGTTGTACAGACGGATCTCGTTAGTCTAGATATAGAAGACGGTTGTACAGACAGATCTCGTTAGTCTAGATATTGAAGACGTTTGTCCAACGACGTATCTCGTTAGTCTAGATATAGAAGGCGGTTGCACAACGAGAGATCTCGTTAGTCTAGATATAGAAGACGGTTGTACAACGACGGATCTCGGTAGTCTAGATATAGAAAACGGTTGTACAGACGGATCTCGTTAGTCTAGATATTGAAGACGTTTGTCCAACGACGTATCTCGTTAGTCTAGATATAGAAGACGGTTGTACAGACGGATCTCGTTAGTCTAGATATAGAAGACGGTTGTACAACGACGGATCTCGTTAGTCTAGATATAGAAGACGGTTGTACAACGACGGATCTCGTTAGTCTAGATACAGAAGACGGTTGTACAGACGGATCTCGTTAGTCTAGATATAGAAGACGGTTGCGCAACGAGAGATCTCGTTAGTCGAGATATAGAAGACGGTTGTACAACGACGGATCTCGTTAGTCTAGATATAGAAGACGGTTGTACAGACGGATCTCGTTAGTCTAGATATAGAAGACGGTTGTACAACGACGGATCTCGTTAGTCTAGATATAGAAGACGGTTGTACAGACGGATCTCGTTAGTCTAGATATAGAAAACGGTTGTACAGACGTATCTCTCGTTAGTCTAGATATTGAAGACGTTTGTCCAACGACGTATCTCGCTAGTCTAAATATAGAAGACGGTTGTACAACGACGGATTTCGTTAGTCTAGATATAGAAGACGGTTGTACAACGACGGATCTCGTTAGTCTAGATATAGAAGACGGTTGTACAGACGGATCTCGTTAGTCTAGATATAGAAGACGGTTGCGCAACGAGAGATCTCGTTAGTCGAGATATAGAAGACGGTTGTACAACGACGGATCTCGTTAGTCTAGATATAGAAAACGGTTGTACAGACGGATCTCGTTAGTCTAGATATAGAAGACGGTTGTACAACGAGAGATCTCGTTAGTCGAGATATAGAAGATGGTTGTACAACGACGGATCTCGTTAGTCTAGATATAGAAGACGGTTGTACAGACGGATCACGTTAGTCTAGATATTGAAAACGTTTGTCCAACGACGGATCTCGTTAGTCTAGATATAGAAGACGGTTGTACAGACGGATCTCGGTAGTCTAGATATAGAAGACGGTTGCACAACGAGAGATCTCGTTAGTCTAGATATAGAAGACGGTTGTACAACGACGGATATCGTTAGTCTAGACATAGAAGACGGTTGTACAACGACGGATCTCGTTAGTCTAGATATAGAAGACGCTTGTACAACGACGGATCTCGTTAGTCTAGATATAGAAGACGGTTGTACAGACGGATCTCTTTAGTATAGATATAGAAGACGGTTGTACAACGACGGATCTCGTTAGTCTAGATATAGAAAACGGTTGTACAGACGTATCTCTCGTTAGTCTAGATATTGAAGACGTTTGTCCAACGACGTATCTCGTTAGTCTAGATATAGAAGACGCTTGTACAACGACGGATCTCGTTAGTCTAGATATAGAAAACGGTTGTACAACGACGGATCTCGTTAGTCTAGATATAGAAGACGGTTGTACAGACGGATCTCGTTAGTCTAGATATAGAAGACGGTTGCACAACGAGAGATCTCGTTAGTCTAGATATAGAAGACGGTTGTACAGCGACGGATCTCGTTAGTCTGGATATAGAAGACGGTTGTACAGACGGATCTCGTTAGTCTAGATATAGAAGACGGTTGTACAGACGGATCACGTTAGTCTAGATATTGAAGACGTTTGTCCAACGACGGATCTCGTTAGTCTAGATATAGAAGACGGTTGTACAGACGGATCTCGTTAGACTAGATATAGAAGAGGGTTGTACAACGACGGATCTCGTTAGTCTAGATATAGAAGACGGTTGTATATCGAGAGATCTCGTTAGTCTAGATATAGAAGACGGTTGTACAGACGGATCTCGTTAGTCTAGATATAGAAGACGGTTGTACAGACGGATCTCGTTAGTCTAGATATAGAAGACGGTTGTACAGACAGATCTCGTTAGTCTAGATATTGAAGACGTTTGTCCAACGACGTATCTCGTTAGTCTAGATATAGAAGGCGGTTGCACAACGAGAGATCTCGTTAGTCTAGATATAGAAGACGGTTGTACAACGACGGATCTCGGTAGTCTAGATATAGAAAACGGTTGTACAGACGGATCTCGTTAGTCTAGATATTGAAGACGTTTGTCCAACGACGTATCTCGTTAGTCTAGATATAGAAGACGGTTGTACAGACGGATCTCGTTAGTCTAGATATAGAAGACGGTTGTACAACGACGGATCTCGTTAGTCTAGATATAGAAGACGGTTGTACAACGACGGATCTCGTTAGTCTAGATACAGAAGACGGTTGTACAGACGGATCTCGTTAGTCTAGATATAGAAGACGGTTGCGCAACGAGAGATCTCGTTAGTCGAGATATAGAAAACGGTTGTACAACGACGGATCTCGTTAGTCTAGATATAGAAGACGGTTGTACAGACGGATCTCGTTAGTCTAGATATAGAAGACGGTTGCACAACGAGAGATCTCGTTAGTCTAGATATAGAAGACGGTTGTACAGCGACGGATCTCGTTAGTCTGGATATAGAAGACGGTTGTACAGACGGATCTCGTTAGTCTAGATATAGAAGACGGTTGTACAGACGGATCACGTTAGTCTAGATATTGAAGACGTTTGTCCAACGACGGATCTCGTTAGTCTAGATATAGAAGACGGTTGTACAGACGGATCTCGTTAGACTAGATATAGAAGAGGGTTGTACAACGACGGATCTCGTTAGTCTAGATATAGAAGACGGTTGTATATCGAGAGATCTCGTTAGTCTAGATATAGAAGACGGTTGTACAGACGGATCTCGTTAGTCTAGATATAGAAGACGGTTGTACAGACGGATCTCGTTAGTCTAGATATAGAAGACGGTTGTACAGACAGATCTCGTTAGTCTAGATATTGAAGACGTTTGTCCAACGACGTATCTCGTTAGTCTAGATATAGAAGGCGGTTGCACAACGAGAGATCTCGTTAGTCTAGATATAGAAGACGGTTGTACAACGACGGATCTCGGTAGTCTAGATATAGAAAACGGTTGTACAGACGGATCTCGTTAGTCTAGATATTGAAGACGTTTGTCCAACGACGTATCTCGTTAGTCTAGATATAGAAGACGGTTGTACAGACGGATCTCGTTAGTCTAGATATAGAAGACGGTTGTACAACGACGGATCTCGTTAGTCTAGATATAGAAGACGGTTGTACAACGACGGATCTCGTTAGTCTAGATACAGAAGACGGTTGTACAGACGGATCTCGTTAGTCTAGATATAGAAGACGGTTGCGCAACGAGAGATCTCGTTAGTCGAGATATAGAAGACGGTTGTACAACGACGGATCTCGTTAGTCTAGATATAGAAGACGGTTGTACAGACGGATCTCGTTAGTCTAGATATAGAAGACGGTTGTACAACGACGGATCTCGTTAGTCTAGATATAGAAGACGGTTGTACAGACGGATCTCGTTAGTCTAGATATAGAAAACGGTTGTACAGACGTATCTCTCGTTAGTCTAGATATTGAAGACGTTTGTCCAACGACGTATCTCGCTAGTCTAAATATAGAAGACGGTTGTACAACGACGGATTTCGTTAGTCTAGATATAGAAGACGGTTGTACAACGACGGATCTCGTTAGTCTAGATATAGAAGACGGTTGTACAGACGGATAACGTTAGTCTAGATATAGAAGACAGTTGTACAGACGGATCTCGTTGGTCTAGATATTGAAGACGTTTGTCCAACGACGTATCTCGTTAGTCTAGATATAGAAGACGGTTGTACAACGATAGATCTCGTTAGTCGAGATATAGAAGACGGTTGTACAACGACGGATCTCGTTAGTCTAGATATAGAAGACGGTTGTACAGACGGATCTCGTTAGTCTAGATATAGAAGACGGTTGCGCAACGAGAGATCTCGTTAGTCGAGATATAGAAGACGGTTGTACAACGACGGATCTCGTTAGTCTAGATATAGAAAACGGTTGTACAGACGGATCTCGTTAGTCTAGATATAGAAGACGGTTGTACAACGAGAGATCTCGTTAGTCGAGATATAGAAGATGGTTGTACAACGACGGATCTCGTTAGTCTAGATATAGAAGACGGTTGTACAGACGGATCACGTTAGTCTAGATATTGAAAACGTTTGTCCAACGACGGATCTCGTTAGTCTAGATATAGAAGACGGTTGTACAGACGGATCTCGGTAGTCTAGATATAGAAGACGGTTGCACAACGAGAGATCTCGTTAGTCTAGATATAGAAGACGGTTGTACAACGACGGATATCGTTAGTCTAGACATAGAAGACGGTTGTACAACGACGGATCTCGTTAGTCTAGATATAGAAGACGCTTGTACAACGACGGATCTCGTTAGTCTAGATATAGAAGACGGTTGTACAGACGGATCTCTTTAGTATAGATATAGAAGACGGTTGTACAACGACGGATCTCGTTAGTCTAGATATAGAAAACGGTTGTACAGACGTATCTCTCGTTAGTCTAGATATTGAAGACGTTTGTCCAACGACGTATCTCGTTAGTCTAGATATAGAAGACGCTTGTACAACGACGGATCTCGTTAGTCTAGATATAGAAAACGGTTGTACAACGACGGATCTCGTTAGTCTAGATATAGAAGACGGTTGTACAGACGGATCTCGTTAGTCTAGATATAGAAGACGGTTGCACAACGAGAGATCTCGTTAGTCTAGATATAGAAGACGGTTGTACAGCGACGGATCTCGTTAGTCTGGATATAGAAGACGGTTGTACAGACGGATCTCGTTAGTCTAGATATAGAAGACGGTTGTACAGACGGATCTCTTTAGTATAGATATAGAAGACGGTTGTACAACGACGGATCTCGTTAGTCTAGATATAGAAAACGGTTGTACAGACGTATCTCTCGTTAGTCTAGATATTGAAGACGTTTGTCCAACGACGTATCTCGTTAGTCTAGATATAGAAGACGCTTGTACAACGACGGATCTCGTTAGTCTAGATATAGAAAACGGTTGTACAACGACGGATCTCGTTAGTCTAGATATAGAAGACGGTTGTACAGACGGATCTCGGTAGTCTAGATATAGAAGACGGTTGCACAACGAGAGATCTCGTTAGTCTAGATATAGAAGACGGTTGTACAACGACGGATCTACGTAGTCTAGATATAGAAAACGGTTGTACAGACGGATCTCGTTAGTCTAGATATAGAAGACGGTTGTACAGACGGATCTCGTTAGTCTAGATATAGAACACGGTTGTACAACGACGGATCTCGTTAGTCTAGATATAGAAGACGGTTGTACAACGACGGATCTCGTTAGTCTAGATACAGAAGACGGTTGTACAGACGGATCTCGTTAGTCTAGATATAGAAGACGGTTGCGCAACGAGAGATCTCGTTAGTCGAGATATAGAAGACGGTTGTACAATGACGGATCTCGTTAGTCTAGATATAGAAGACGGTTGTACAGACGGATCTCGTTAGTCTAGATATAGAAGACGGTTGTACAACGACGGATCTCGTTAGTCTAGATATAGAAGACGGTTGTACAGACGGATCTCGTTAGTCTAGATATAGAAAACGGTTGTACAGACGTATCTCTCGTTAGTCTAGATATTGAAGACGTTTGTCCAACGACGTATCTCGCTAGTCTAAATATAGAAGACGGTTGTACAACGACGGATTTCGTTAGTCTAGATATAGAAGACGGTTGTACAACGACGGATCTCGTTAGTCTAGATATAGAAGACGGTTGTACAGACGGATAACGTTAGTCTAGATATAGAAGACAGTTGTACAGACGGATCTCGTTGGTCTAGATATTGAAGACGTTTGTCCAACGACGTATCTCGTTAGTCTAGATATAGAAGACGGTTGTACAACGATAGATCTCGTTAGTCGAGATATAGAAGACGGTTGTACAACGACGGATCTCGTTAGTCTAGATATAGAAGACGGTTGTACAGACGGATCTCGTTAGTCTAGATATAGAAGACGGTTGCGCAACGAGAGATCTCGTTAGTCGAGATATAGAAGACGGTTGTACAACGACGGATCTCGTTAGTCTAGATATAGAAAACGGTTGTACAGACGGATCTCGTTAGTCTAGATATAGAAGACGGTTGTACAACGAGAGATCTCGTTAGTCGAGATATAGAAGATGGTTGTACAACGACGGATCTCGTTAGTCTAGATATAGAAGACGGTTGTACAGACGGATCACGTTAGTCTAGATATAGAAGACAGTTGTACAGACGGATCTCGTTGGTCTAGATATTGAAGACGTTTGTCCAACGACGTATCTCGTTAGTCTAGATATAGAAGACGGTTGTACAACGATAGATCTCGTTAGTCGAGATATAGAAGACGGTTGTACAACGACGGATCTCGTTAGTCTAGATATAGAAGACGGTTGTACAGACGGATCTCGTTAGTCTAGATATAGAAGACGGTTGCGCAACGAGAGATCTCGTTAGTCGAGATATAGAAGACGGTTGTACAACGACGGATCTCGTTAGTCTAGATATAGAAAACGGTTGTACAGACGGATCTCGTTAGTCTAGATATAGAAGACGGTTGTACAACGAGAGATCTCGTTAGTCGAGATATAGAAGATGGTTGTACAACGACGGATCTCGTTAGTCTAGATATAGAAGACGGTTGTACAACGACGGATCTCGTTAGTCTAGATATAGAAGACGGTTGTACAGACGGATAACGTTAGTCTAGATATAGAAGACAGTTGTACAGACGGATCTCGTTGGTCTAGATATTGAAGACGTTTGTCCAACGACGTATCTCGTTAGTCTAGATATAGAAGACGGTTGTACAACGATAGATCTCGTTAGTCGAGATATAGAAGACGGTTGTACAACGACGGATCTCGTTAGTCTAGATATAGAAGACGGTTGTACAGACGGATCTCGTTAGTCTAGATATAGAAGACGGTTGCGCAACGAGAGATCTCGTTAGTCGAGATATAGAAGACGGTTGTACAACGACGGATCTCGTTAGTCTAGATATAGAAAACGGTTGTACAGACGGATCTCGTTAGTCTAGATATAGAAGACGGTTGTACAACGAGAGATCTCGTTAGTCGAGATATAGAAGATGGTTGTACAACGACGGATCTCGTTAGTCTAGATATAGAAGACGGTTGTACAGACGGATCACGTTAGTCTAGATATAGAAGACAGTTGTACAGACGGATCTCGTTGGTCTAGATATTGAAGACGTTTGTCCAACGACGTATCTCGTTAGTCTAGATATAGAAGACGGTTGTACAACGATAGATCTCGTTAGTCGAGATATAGAAGACGGTTGTACAACGACGGATCTCGTTAGTCTAGATATAGAAGACGGTTGTACAGACGGATCTCGTTAGTCTAGATATAGAAGACGGTTGCGCAACGAGAGATCTCGTTAGTCGAGATATAGAAGACGGTTGTACAACGACGGATCTCGTTAGTCTAGATATAGAAAACGGTTGTACAGACGGATCTCGTTAGTCTAGATATAGAAGACGGTTGTACAACGAGAGATCTCGTTAGTCGAGATATAGAAGATGGTTGTACAACGACGGATCTCGTTAGTCTAGATATAGAAGACGGTTGTACAGACGGATCACGTTAGTCTAGATATTGAAAACGTTTGTCCAACGACGGATCTCGTTAGTCTAGATATAGAAGACGGTTGTACAGACGGATCTCGTTAGTCGAGATATAGAAGACGGTTGTACAGACGGATCTCGTTAGTCTAGATATTGAAGACGGTTGTACAACGACGGATCTCGTTAGTCTAGATATTGAAGACGGTTGTACAGACGGATCTCGTTAGTCTAGATATAGAAGACGGTTGCACAACGAGAGATCTCGTTAGTCTAGATATAGAAGACGGTTGTACAACGACGGATCTCGGTAGTCTAGATATAGAAGACGGTTGTACAGACGGATCTTGTTAGACTAGATATAGAAGAGGGTTGTACAACGACGGATCTCGTTAGTCTAGATATAGAAGACGGTTGTATATCGAGAGATCTCGTTAGTCTAGATATAGAAGACGGTTGTACAGACGGATCTCGTTAGTCTAGATATAGAAGACGGTTGTACAGACGGATCTCGTTAGTCTAGATATTGAAAACGTTTGTCCAACGACGGATCTCGTTAGTCTAGATATAGAAGACGGTTGTACAGACGGATCTCGTTAGTCGAGATATAGAAGACGGTTGTACAGACGGATCTCGTTAGTCTAGATATTGAAGACGGTTGTACAGACGGATCTCGTTAGTCTAGATATAGAAGACGGTTGCACAACGAGAGATCTCGTTAGTCTAGATATTGAAGACGGTTGTACAACGACGGATCTCGTTAGTCTAGATATTGAAGACGGTTGTACAGACGGATCTCGTTAGTCTAGATATAGAAGACGGTTGCACAACGAGAGATCTCGTTAGTCTAGATATAGAAGACGGTTGTACAACGACGGATCTCGGTAGTCTAGATATAGAAGACGGTTGTACAGACAGATCTCGTTAGTCTAGATATAGATGACGGTTGTATAACGAGAGATCTCGTTAGTCTAGATATAGAAGACGGTCGTATAACGAGAGATCTCGTTAGTCTAGATATAGGAGATGGTTGTACAGACGGATCTCGTTAGTCTAGATATAGAAGACGGTTGTACAGACGGATCTCGTTAGTCTAGGTATAGAAGACGGTTGTACAGACGGATCTCGTTAGTCTAGATATAGAAGACGGTTGTATAACGAGAGATCTCGTTAGTCTAGATATAGAAGATGGTTGTACAGACGGATCTCGTTAGTCTAGATATAGAAGACGGTTGTACAGACGGATCTCGTTAGTCTAGATATAGAAGACGGTTGTACAGACGGATCTCGTTAGTCTAGACATTGAAGACGTTTGTCCAACGACGTATCTCGTTAGTCTAGATATAGAAGACGGTTGTACAGACGGATCTCGTTAGTCTAGATATAGAAGACGGTTGTACAGACGGATCTCGTTAGTCTAGATATTGAAGACGTTTGTACAACGACGGATCTCGTTAGTCTAGATATAGAAGACGGTTGTACAGACGGATCTCGTTAGTCTAGATATAGAAGACGGTTGTATAACGAGAGATCTCTTTAGTCTAGATATAAATGATGGTTGTACAGACGGATCTCGTTAGTCTAGATATAGAAGACGGTTGTCCAACGACGTATCTCGTTAGTCTAGATATAGAAGACGGTTGTACAACGATAGATCTCGTTAGTCGAGATATAGAAGACGGTTGTACAACGACGGATCTCGTTAGTCTAGATATAGAAGACGGTTGTACAGACGGATCTCGTTAGTCTAGATATAGAAGACGGTTGCGCAACGAGAGATCTCGTTAGTCGAGATAGAGAAGACGGTTGTACAACGACGGATCTCGTTAGTCTAGATATAGAAAACGGTTGTACAGACGGATCTCGTTAGTCTAGATATAGAAGACGGTTGTACAACGAGAGATCTCGTTAGTCGAGATATAGAAGATGGTTGTACAACGACGGATCTCGTTAGTCTAGATATAGAAGACGGTTGTACAGACGGATCTCGTTAGTCTAGATATTGAAGACGGTTGTACAACGACGGATCTCGTTAGTCTAGATATTGAAGACGGTTGTACAGACGGATCTCGTTAGTCTAGATATAGAAGACGGTTGCACAACGAGAGATCTCGTTAGTCTAGATATAGAAGACGGTTGTACAACGACGGATCTCGGTAGTCTAGATATAGAAGACGGTTGTACAGACGGATCTCGTTAGACTAGATATAGAAGAGGGTTGTACAACGACGGATCTCGTTAGTCTAGATATAGAAGACGGTTGTATATCGAGAGATCTCGTTAGTCTAGATATAGAAGACGGTTGTACAGACGGATCTCGTTAGTCTAGATATAGAAGACGGTTGTACAGACGGATCTCGTTAGTCTAGATATAGAAGACGGTTGTACAGACAGATCTCGTTAGTCTAGATATAGATGACGGTTGTATAACGAGAGATCTCGTTAGTCTAGATATAGAAGACGGTCGTATAACGAGAGATCTCGTTAGTCTAGATATAGGAGATGGTTGTACAGACGGATCTCGTTAGTCTAGATATAGAAGACGGTTGTACAGACGGATCTCGTTAGTCTAGGTATAGAAGACGGTTGTACAGACGGATCTCGTTAGTCTAGATATAGAAGACGGTTGTATAACGAGAGATCTCGTTAGTCTAGATATAGAAGATGGTTGTACAGACGGATCTCGTTAGTCTAGATATAGAAGACGGTTGTACAGACGGATCTCGTTAGTCTAGATATAGAAGACGGTTGTACAGACGGATCTCGTAGGTCTAGACATTGAAGACGTTTGTCCAACGACGTATCTCGTTAGTCTAGATATAGAAGACGGTTGTACAGACGGATCTCGTTAGTCTAGATATAGAAGACGGTTGTACAGACGGATCTCGTTAGTCTAGATATTGAAGACGTTTGTACAACGACGGATCTCGTTAGTCTAGATATAGAAGACGGTTGTACAGACGGATCTCGTTAGTCTAGATATAGAAGACGGTTGTATAACGAGAGATCTCTTTAGTCTAGATATAAAAGATGGTTGTACAGACGGATCTCGTTAGTCTAGATATAGAAGACGGTTGTCCAACGACGTATCTCGTTAGTCTAGATATAGAAAACGGTTGTACAGACGGATCTCGTTAGTCTAGATATAGAAGACGGTTGTACAGACGGATCTCGTTAGTCTAGATATAGAAGACGGTTGTACAGACGGATCTCGTTAGTCTAGACATTGAAGACGTTTGTCCAACGACGTATCTCGTTAGTCTAGATATAGAAGACGGTTGTACAGACGGATCTCGTTAGTCTAGATATAGAAGACGGTTGTACAACGACGGATCTCGTGAGTCTAGATATAGAAGACGGTTGTACAGACGGATCTCGTTAGTCTAGATATAGAAGACGGTTGTACAGACGGATCTCGTTAGTCTAGATATTGAAGACGTTTGTCCAACGACGTACCTCGTTAGTCTAGATATAGAAGACGGTTGTACAACGACGGATCTCGTTAGTCTAGATATAGAAGACGGTTGTACAGACGGATCTCGTTAGTCTAGATATAGAAGACGGTTGTACAGACGGATCTCGTTAGTCTAGATATTGAAGACGTTTGTCCAACGACGTACCTCGTTAGTCTAGATATAGAAGACGGTTGTACAGACGGATCTCGTTAGTCTAGATATTGAAGACGTTTGTACAGACGGATCTCGTTAGTCTAGATACAGAAGACGGTTGTCCAACGACGTATCTCGTTAGTCTAGATATAGAAAACGGTTGTACAGACGGATCTCGATAGACTAGATATTGAAGACGTTTGTCCAACGACGTATCTCGTTAGTCTAGATATAGAAGACGGTTGTACAGACGGATCTCGTTAGTCTAGATATAGAAGACGGTTGTACAGACGGATCTCGTTAGTCTAGATATAGAAGACGGTTGTACAGACGGATCTCGTTAGTCTAGATATAGAAGACGGTTGTATAACGAGAGATCTCGTTAGTCTAGATATAGAAGACGGTTGTACAGGCGGATCCCGTTAGTCTAGATATTGAAGACGGTTATACATCGAGAGATGTCGTTAGTCTAGATATAGAAGACGGTTGTACAGACGGATCTCGTTAGTCTAGATACAGAAGACGGTTGTACAACGACGGATCTCGTTAGCCTAGATATAGAAGACGGTTGTATAGACGGATCTCGTTAGCCTAGATATAGAAGACGGTTGTACAGACGGGTCTCGATAGACTAGATATTGAAAACGTTTGTCCAACGACGTATCTCGTTAGTCTAGATATAGAAGACGGTTGTACAGACGGATCTCGTTAGCCTAGATATAGAAGACGGTTGTACAGACGGATCTCGTTAGTCTAGATATAGAAGACGGTTGTACAGACGGATCTCGTGAGTCTAGATATAGAAGACGGTTGTATAGACGGATCTCGTTAGTCTAGATATAGAAGACGGTTGTACAGACGGATCTCGTGAGTCTAGATATAGAAGACGGTTGTCCAACGACAGATCTCGTTAGTCTAGATATAGAAGACGGTTGTACAGACGGATCTCGTTAGTCTAGATATAGAAGACGGTTGTACAGACGGATCTCGTTAGTCTAGATATTGAAGACGTTTGTCCAACGACGTACCTCGTTAGTCTAGATATAGAAGACGGTTGTACAGACGGATCTCGTTAGTCTAGATATTGAAGACGTTTGTACAGACGGATCTCGTTAGTCTAGATACAGAAGACGGTTGTCCAACGACGTATCTCGTTAGTCTAGATATAGAAAACGGTTGTACACACGGATCTCGATAGACTAGATATTGAAGACGTTTGTCCAACGACGTATCTCGTTAGTCTAGATATAGAAGACGGTTGTACAGACGGATCTCGTTAGTCTAGATATAGAAGACGGTTGTACAGACGGATCTCGTTAGTCTAGATATAGAAGACGGTTGTACAGACGGATCTCGTTAGTCTAGATATAGAAGACGGTTGTACAGACGGATCTCGTTAGTCTAGATATAGAAGACGGTTGTACAGACGGATCTCGTTAGTCTAGATATAGAAGACGGTTGTATAACGAGAGATCTCGTTAGTCTAGATATAGAAGACGGTTGTACAGGCGGATCCCGTTAGTCTAGATATTGAAGACGGTTATACATCGAGAGATGTCGTTAGTCTAGATATAGAAGACGGTTGTACAGACGGATCTCGTTAGTCTAGATACAGAAGACGGTTGTACAATGACGGATCTCGTTAGCCTAGATATAGAAGACGGTTGTATAGACGGATCTCGTTAGCCTAGATATAGAAGACGGTTGTACAGACGGATCTCGTTAGTCTAGATATAGAAGACGGTTGTACAGACGGATCTCGTGAGTCTAGATATAGAAGACGGTTGTATAGACGGATCTCGTTAGTCTAGATATAGAAGACGGTTGTACAGACGGATCTCGTGAGTCTAGATATAGAAGACGGTTGTCCAACGACGTATCTCGTTAGTCTAGATATAGAAAACGGTTGTACAGACGGATCTCGTTAGACTAGATATAGAAGAGGGTTGTACAACGACGGATCTCGTTAGTCTAGATATAGAAGACGGTTGTACAGACGGATCTCGTTAGTCTAGATATAGAAGACGGTTGTACAGACGGATCTCGTTAGTCTAGATATAGAAGACGGTTGTACAGACGGATCTCGTTAGTCTAGATATAGAAGACGGTTGTATAACGAGAGATCTCGTTAGTCTAGATATAGAAGACGGTTGTACAGACGGATCTCGTGAGTCTAGATATAGAAGACGGTTGTCCAACGACGTATCTCGTTAGTCTAGATATAGAAGACGGTTGTACAGACGGATCTCGTTAGCCTAGATATAGAAGACGGTTGTACAGACGGATCTCGTTAGTCTAGATATAGAAGACGGTTGTACAGACGGATCTCGTGAGTCTAGATATAGAAGACGGTTGTATAGACGGATCTCGTTAGTCTAGATATAGAAGACGGTTGTACAGACGGATCTCGTGAGTCTAGATATAGAAGACGGTTGTCCAACGACGTATCTCGTTAGTCTAGATATAGAAAACGGTTGTACAGACGGATCTCGTTAGACTAGATATAGAAGAGGGTTGTACAACGACGGATCTCGTTAGTCTAGATATAGAAGACGGTTGTACAGACGGATCTCGTTAGTCTAGATATAGAAGACGGTTGTACAACGACGGATCTCGGTAGTCTAGATATAGAAGACGGTTGTACAGACGGATCTCGTTAGACTAGATATAGAAGAGGGTTGTACAACGACGGATCTCGTTAGTCTAGATATAGAAGACGGTTGTATATCGAGAGATCTCGTTAGTCTAGATATAGAAGACGGTTGTACAGACGGATCTCGTTAGTCTAGATATAGAAGACGGTTGTACAGACGGATCTCGTTAGTCTAGATATAGAAGACGGTTGTACAGACAGATCTCGTTAGTCTAGATATAGATGACGGTTGTATAACGAGAGATCTCGTTAGTCTAGATATAGAAGACGGTTGTACAGGCGGATCCCGTTAGTCTAGATATTGAAGACGGTTATACATCGAGAGATGTCGTTAGTCTAGATATAGAAGACGGTTGTACAGACGGATCTCGTTAGTCTAGATACAGAAGACGGTTGTACAATGACGGATCTCGTTAGCCTAGATATAGAAGACGGTTGTATAGACGGATCTCGTTAGCCTAGATATAGAAGACGGTTGTACAGACGGATCTCGTTAGTCTAGATATAGAAGACGGTTGTACAGACGGATCTCGTGAGTCTAGATATAGAAGACGGTTGTATAGACGGATCTCGTTAGTCTAGATATAGAAGACGGTTGTACAGACGGATCTCGTGAGTCTAGATATAGAAGACGGTTGTCCAACGACGTATCTCGTTAGTCTAGATATAGAAAACGGTTGTACAGACGGATCTCGTTAGACTAGATATAGAAGAGGGTTGTACAACGACGGATCTCGTTAGTCTAGATATAGAAGACGGTTGTACAGACGGATCTCGTTAGTCTAGATATAGAAGACGGTTGTACAGACGGATCTCGTTAGTCTAGATATAGAAGACGGTTGTACAGACGGATCTCGTTAGTCTAGATATAGAAGACGGTTGTATAACGAGAGATCTCGTTAGTCTAGATATAGAAGACGGTTGTACAGACGGATCTCGTGAGTCTAGATATAGAAGACGGTTGTCCAACGACGTATCTCGTTAGTCTAGATATAGAAGACGGTTGTACAGACGGATCTCGTTAGTCTAGACATTGAAGACGTTTGTCCAACGACGTATCTCGTTAGTCTAGATATAGAAGACGGTTGTACAGACGGATCTCGTTAGTCTAGATATAGAAGACGGTTGTACAGACGGATCTCGTTAGTCTAGATATAGAAGACGGTTGTATAACGAGAGATCTCTTTAGTCTAGATATAGAAGACGGTTGTACAGACGGATCTCGTTAGTCTAGATATTGAAGACGTTTGTACAACGACGGATCTCGTTAGTCTAGATATAGAAGACGGTTGTACAGACGGATCTCGTTAGTCTAGATATAGAAGACGGTTGTATAACGAAAGATCTCGTTAGTCTAGATATAGAAGACGGTTGTACAGGCGGATCCCGTTAGTCTAGATATTGAAGACGGTTATACATCGAGAGATGTCGTTAGTCTAGATATAGAAGACGGTTGTACAGACGGATCTCGTTAGTCTAGATACAGAAGACGGTTGTACAACGACGGATCTCGTTAGCCTAGATATAGAAGACGGTTGTATAGACGGATCTCGTTAGCCTAGATATAGAAGACGGTTGTACAGACGGATCTCGTTAGTCTAGATATAGAAGACGGTTGTCCAACGACGGATCTCGTGAGTCTAGATATAGAAGACGGTTGTACAGACGGATCTCGTTAGTCTAGATATAGAAGACGGTTGTACAGACGGATCTCGTTAGTCTAGATATTGAAGACGTTTGTCCAACGACGTACCTCGTTAGTCTAGATATAGAAGACGGTTGTACAGACGGATCTCGTTAGTCTAGATATTGAAGACGTTTGTCCAACGACGTACCTCGTTAGTCTAGATATAGAAGACGGTTGTACAACGACGGATCTCGTTAGTCTAGATATAGAAGACGGTTGTACAGACGGATCTCGTTAGTCTAGATATAGAAGACGGTTGTACAGACGGATCTCGTTAGT
Organism: Andrena bicolor; assembly: GCA_960531205.1. Classification (NCBI taxonomy): domain Eukaryota; kingdom Metazoa; phylum Arthropoda; class Insecta; order Hymenoptera; family Andrenidae; genus Andrena; species Andrena bicolor. The sequence continues at coordinate 130,345 of CAUIJW010000172.1, read as the reverse complement.
CTAGATATTGAAGACGTTTGTCCAACGACGTACCTCGTTAGTCTAGATATAGAAGACGGTTGTACAGACGGATCTCGTTAGTCTAGATATTGAAGACGTTTGTACAGACGGATCTCGTTAGTCTAGATACAGAAGACGGTTGTCCAACGACGTATCTCGTTAGTCTAGATATAGAAAACGGTTGTACAGACGGATCTCGATAGACTAGATATTGAAGACGTTTGTCCAACGACGTATCTCGTTAGTCTAGATATAGAAGACGGTTGTACAGACGGATCTCGTTAGTCTAGATATAGAAGACGGTTGTACAGACGGATCTCGTTAGTCTAGATATAGAAGACGGTTGTACAGACGGATCTCGTTAGTCTAGATATAGAAGACGGTTGTATAACGAGAGATCTCGTTAGTCTAGATATAGAAGACGGTTGTACAGGCGGATCCCGTTAGTCTAGATATTGAAGACGGTTATACATCGAGAGATGTCGTTAGTCTAGATATAGAAGACGGTTGTACAGACGGATCTCGTTAGTCTAGATACAGAAGACGGTTGTACAACGACGGATCTCGTTAGCCTAGATATAGAAGACGGTTGTATAGACGGATCTCGTTAGCCTAGATATAGAAGACGGTTGTACAGACGGATCTCGATAGACTAGATATTGAAAACGTTTGTCCAACGACGTATCTCGTTAGTCTAGATATAGAAGACGGTTGTACAGACGGATCTCGTTAGCCTAGATATAGAAGACGGTTGTACAGACGGATCTCGTTAGTCTAGATATAGAAGACGGTTGTACAGACGGATCTCGTGAGTCTAGATATAGAAGACGGTTGTATAGACGGATCTCGTTAGTCTAGATATAGAAGACGGTTGTACAGACGGATCTCGTGAGTCTAGATATAGAAGACGGTTGTCCAACGACGTATCTCGTTAGTCTAGATATAGAAAACGGTTGTACAGACGGATCTCGTTAGACTAGATATAGAAGAGGGTTGTACAACGACGGATCTCGTTTGTCTAGATATAGAAGACGGTTGTACAGACGGATCTCGTTAGTCTAGATATTGAAGACGTTTGTCCAACGACGTACCTCGTTAGTCTAGATATAGAAGACGGTTGTACAACGACAGATCTCGTTAGTCTAGATATAGAAGACGGTTGTACAGACGGATCTCGTTAGTCTAGATATAGAAGACGGTTGTACAGACGGATCTCGTTAGTCTAGATATTGAAGACGTTTGTCCAACGACGTACCTCGTTAGTCTAGATATAGAAGACGGTTGTACAGACGGATCTCGTTAGTCTAGATATTGAAGACGTTTGTACAGACGGATCTCGTTAGTCTAGATACAGAAGACGGTTGTCCAACGACGTATCTCGTTAGTCTAGATATAGAAAACGGTTGTACACACGGATCTCGATAGACTAGATATTGAAGACGTTTGTCCAACGACGTATCTCGTTAGTCTAGATATAGAAGACGGTTGTACAGACGGATCTCGTTAGTCTAGATATAGAAGACGGTTGTACAGACGGATCTCGTTAGTCTAGATATAGAAGACGGTTGTACAGACGGATCTCGTTAGTCTAGATATAGAAGACGGTTGTATAACGAGAGATCTCGTTAGTCTAGATATAGAAGACGGTTGTACAGGCGGATCCCGTTAGTCTAGATATTGAAGACGGTTATACATCGAGAGATGTCGTTAGTCTAGATGTAGAAGACGGTTGTACAGACGGATCTCGTTAGTCTAGATACAGAAGACGGTTGTACAATGACGGATCTCGTTAGCCTAGATATAGAAGACGGTTGTATAGACGGATCTCGTTAGCCTAGATATAGAAGACGGTTGTACAGACGGATCTCGTTAGTCTAGATATAGAAGACGGTTGTACAGACGGATCTCGTGAGTCTAGATATAGAAGACGGTTGTATAGACGGATCTCGTTAGTCTAGATATAGAAGACGGTTGTACAGACGGATCTCGTGAGTCTAGATATAGAAGACGGTTGTCCAACGACGTATCTCGTTAGTCTAGATATAGAAAACGGTTGTACAGACGGATCTCGTTAGACTAGATATAGAAGAGGGTTGTACAACGACGGATCTCGTTAGTCTAGATATAGAAGACGGTTGTACAGACGGATCTCGTTAGTCTAGATATAGAAGACGGTTGTACAGACGGATCTCGTTAGTCTAGATATAGAAGACGGTTGTATAACGAGAGATCTCGTTAGTCTAGATATAGAAGACGGTTGTACAGACGGATCTCGTGAGTCTAGATATAGAAGACGGTTGTATAGACGGATCTCGTTAGTCTAGATATAGAAGACGGTTGTACAGACGGATCTCGTTAGCCTAGATATAGAAGACGGTTGTACAGACGGATCTCGTTAGTCTAGATATAGAAGACGGTTGTACAGACGGATCTCGTTAGTCTAGATATAGAAGACGGTTGTACAACGACGGATCTCGGTAGTCTAGATATAGAAGACGGTTGTACAGACGGATCTCGTTAGACTAGATATAGAAGAGGGTTGTACAACGACGGATCTCGTTAGTCTAGATATAGAAGACGGTTGTATATCGAGAGATCTCGTTAGTCTAGATATAGAAGACGGTTGTACAGACGGATCTCGTTAGTCTAGATATAGAAGACGGTTGTACAGACGGATCTCGTTAGTCTAGATATAGAAGACGGTTGTACAGACAGATCTCGTTAGTCTAGATATAGATGACGGTTGTATAACGAGAGATCTCGTTAGTCTAGATATAGAAGACGGTTGTACAGGCGGATCCCGTTAGTCTAGATATTGAAGACGGTTATACATCGAGAGATGTCGTTAGTCTAGATATAGAAGACGGTTGTACAGACGGATCTCGTTAGTCTAGATACAGAAGACGGTTGTACAATGACGGATCTCGTTAGCCTAGATATAGAAGACGGTTGTATAGACGGATCTCGTTAGCCTAGATATAGAAGACGGTTGTACAGACGGATCTCGTTAGTCTAGATATAGAAGACGGTTGTACAGACGGATCTCGTGAGTCTAGATATAGAAGACGGTTGTATAGACGGATCTCGTTAGTCTAGATATAGAAGACGGTTGTACAGACGGATCTCGTGAGTCTAGATATAGAAGACGGTTGTCCAACGACGTATCTCGTTAGTCTAGATATAGAAAACGGTTGTACAGACGGATCTCGTTAGACTAGATATAGAAGAGGGTTGTACAACGACGGATCTCGTTAGTCTAGATATAGAAGACGGTTGTACAGACGGATCTCGTTAGTCTAGATATAGAAGACGGTTGTACAGACGGATCTCGTTAGTCTAGATATAGAAGACGGTTGTATAACGAGAGATCTCGTTAGTCTAGATATAGAAGATGGTTGTACAGACGGATCTCGTTAGTCTAGATATAGAAGACGGTTGTATAACGAGAGATCTCGTTAGTCTAGATATAGAAGATGGTTGTACAGACGGATCTCGTTAGTCTAGATATAGAAGACGGTTGTACAGACGGATCTCGTTTGTCTAGATATAGAAGACGGTTGTATAACGAGAGATCTCGTTAGTCTAGATATAGAAGACGGTTGTACAGACGGATCTCGTTAGTCTAGATATAGAAGACGGTTGTACAGACGGATCTCGTGAGTCTAGATATAGAAGACGGTTGTATAGACGGATCTCGTTAGTCTAGATATAGAAGACGGTTGTACAGACGGATCTCGTGAGTCTAGATATAGAAGACGGTTGTCCAACGACGTATCTCGTTAGTCTAGATATAGAAAACGGTTGTACAGACGGATCTCGTTAGACTAGATATAGAAGAGGGTTGTACAACGACGGATCTCGTTAGTCTAGATATAGAAGACGGTTGTACAGACGGATCTCGTTAGTCTAGATATAGAAGACGGTTGTACAGACGGATCTCGTTAGTCTAGATATAGAAGACAGTTGTACAGACGGATCTCGTTAGTCTAGATATTGAAGACGGTTGTACAACGACGGATCTCGGTAGTCTAGATATAGAAGACGGTTGCACAACGAGAGATCTCGTTAGTCTAGATATAGAAGACGGTTGTACAGACGGATCTCGTTAGCCTAGATATAGAAGACGGTTGTACAGACGGATCTCGTTAGTCTAGATATAGAAGACGGTTGTACAGACGGATCTCGTGAGTCTAGATATAGAAGACGGTTGTATAGACGGATCTCGTTAGTCTAGATATAGAAGACGGTTGTACAGACGGATCTCGTGAGTCTAGATATAGAAGACGGTTGTCCAACGACGTATCTCGTTAGTCTAGATATAGAAAACGGTTGTACAGACGGATCTCGTTAGACTAGATATAGAAGAGGGTTGTACAACGACGGATCTCGTTTGTCTAGATATAGAAGACGGTTGTACAGACGGATCTCGTTAGTCTAGATATTGAAGACGTTTGTCCAACGACGTACCTCGTTAGTCTAGATATAGAAGACGGTTGTACAACGACAGATCTCGTTAGTCTAGATATAGAAGACGGTTGTACAGACGGATCTCGTTAGTCTAGATATAGAAGACGGTTGTACAGACGGATCTCGTTAGTCTAGATATTGAAGACGTTTGTCCAACGACGTACCTCGTTAGTCTAGATATAGAAGACGGTTGTACAGACGGATCTCGTTAGTCTAGATATTGAAGACGTTTGTACAGACGGATCTCGTTAGTCTAGATACAGAAGACGGTTGTCCAACGACGTATCTCGTTAGTCTAGATATAGAAAACGGTTGTACACACGGATCTCGATAGACTAGATATTGAAGACGTTTGTCCAACGACGTATCTCGTTAGTCTAGATATAGAAGACGGTTGTACAGACGGATCTCGTTAGTCTAGATATAGAAGACGGTTGTACAGACGGATCTCGTTAGTCTAGATATAGAAGACGGTTGTACAGACGGATCTCGTTAGTCTAGATATAGAAGACGGTTGTATAACGAGAGATCTCGTTAGTCTAGATATAGAAGACGGTTGTACAGGCGGATCCCGTTAGTCTAGATATTGAAGACGGTTATACATCGAGAGATGTCGTTAGTCTAGATGTAGAAGACGGTTGTACAGACGGATCTCGTTAGTCTAGATACAGAAGACGGTTGTACAATGACGGATCTCGTTAGCCTAGATATAGAAGACGGTTGTATAGACGGATCTCGTTAGCCTAGATATAGAAGACGGTTGTACAGACGGATCTCGTTAGTCTAGATATAGAAGACGGTTGTACAGACGGATCTCGTGAGTCTAGATATAGAAGACGGTTGTATAGACGGATCTCGTTAGTCTAGATATAGAAGACGGTTGTACAGACGGATCTCGTGAGTCTAGATATAGAAGACGGTTGTCCAACGACGTATCTCGTTAGTCTAGATATAGAAAACGGTTGTACAGACGGATCTCGTTAGACTAGATATAGAAGAGGGTTGTACAACGACGGATCTCGTTAGTCTAGATATAGAAGACGGTTGTACAGACGGATCTCGTTAGTCTAGATATAGAAGACGGTTGTACAGACGGATCTCGTTAGTCTAGATATAGAAGACGGTTGTATAACGAGAGATCTCGTTAGTCTAGATATAGAAGACGGTTGTACAGACGGATCTCGTGAGTCTAGATATAGAAGACGGTTGTATAGACGGATCTCGTTAGTCTAGATATAGAAGACGGTTGTACAGACGGATCTCGTTAGCCTAGATATAGAAGACGGTTGTACAGACGGATCTCGTTAGTCTAGATATAGAAGACGGTTGTACAGACGGATCTCGTTAGTCTAGATATAGAAGACGGTTGTACAACGACGGATCTCGGTAGTCTAGATATAGAAGACGGTTGTACAGACGGATCTCGTTAGACTAGATATAGAAGAGGGTTGTACAACGACGGATCTCGTTAGTCTAGATATAGAAGACGGTTGTATATCGAGAGATCTCGTTAGTCTAGATATAGAAGACGGTTGTACAGACGGATCTCGTTAGTCTAGATATAGAAGACGGTTGTACAGACGGATCTCGTTAGTCTAGATATAGAAGACGGTTGTACAGACAGATCTCGTTAGTCTAGATATAGATGACGGTTGTATAACGAGAGATCTCGTTAGTCTAGATATAGAAGACGGTTGTACAGGCGGATCCCGTTAGTCTAGATATTGAAGACGGTTATACATCGAGAGATGTCGTTAGTCTAGATATAGAAGACGGTTGTACAGACGGATCTCGTTAGTCTAGATACAGAAGACGGTTGTACAATGACGGATCTCGTTAGCCTAGATATAGAAGACGGTTGTATAGACGGATCTCGTTAGCCTAGATATAGAAGACGGTTGTACAGACGGATCTCGTTAGTCTAGATATAGAAGACGGTTGTACAGACGGATCTCGTGAGTCTAGATATAGAAGACGGTTGTATAGACGGATCTCGTTAGTCTAGATATAGAAGACGGTTGTACAGACGGATCTCGTGAGTCTAGATATAGAAGACGGTTGTCCAACGACGTATCTCGTTAGTCTAGATATAGAAAACGGTTGTACAGACGGATCTCGTTAGACTAGATATAGAAGAGGGTTGTACAACGACGGATCTCGTTAGTCTAGATATAGAAGACGGTTGTACAGACGGATCTCGTTAGTCTAGATATAGAAGACGGTTGTACAGACGGATCTCGTTAGTCTAGATATAGAAGACGGTTGTATAACGAGAGATCTCGTTAGTCTAGATATAGAAGATGGTTGTACAGACGGATCTCGTTAGTCTAGATATAGAAGACGGTTGTATAACGAGAGATCTCGTTAGTCTAGATATAGAAGATGGTTGTACAGACGGATCTCGTTAGTCTAGATATAGAAGACGGTTGTACAGACGGATCTCGTTTGTCTAGATATAGAAGACGGTTGTATAACGAGAGATCTCGTTAGTCTAGATATAGAAGACGGTTGTACAGACGGATCTCGTTAGTCTAGATATAGAAGACGGTTGTACAGACGGATCTCGTGAGTCTAGATATAGAAGACGGTTGTATAGACGGATCTCGTTAGTCTAGATATAGAAGACGGTTGTACAGACGGATCTCGTGAGTCTAGATATAGAAGACGGTTGTCCAACGACGTATCTCGTTAGTCTAGATATAGAAAACGGTTGTACAGACGGATCTCGTTAGACTAGATATAGAAGAGGGTTGTACAACGACGGATCTCGTTAGTCTAGATATAGAAGACGGTTGTACAGACGGATCTCGTTAGTCTAGATATAGAAGACGGTTGTACAGACGGATCTCGTTAGTCTAGATATAGAAGACAGTTGTACAGTCGGATCTCGTTAGTCTAGATATTGAAGACGGTTGTACAACGACGGATCTCGGTAGTCTAGATATAGAAGACGGTTGCACAACGAGAGATCTCGTTAGTCTAGATATAGAAGACGGTTGTACAACGACGGATCTACGTAGTCTAGATATAGAAAACGGTTGTACAGACGGATCTCGTTAGTCTAGATATAGAAGACGGTTGTACAGACGGATCTCGTTAGTCTAGATATTGAAGACGTTTGTCCAACGACGTATCTCGTTAGTCTAGATATAGAAAACGGTTGTACAGACGGATCTCGTTAGTCTAGATATAGAAGACGGTTGTACAACGAGAGATCTCGTTAGTCGAGATATAGAAGATGGTTGTACAACGACGGATCTCGTTAGTCTAGATATAGAAGACGGTTGTACAGACGGATCACGTTAGTCTAGATATTGAAAACGTTTGTCCAACGACGGATCTCGTTAGTCTAGATATAGAAGACGGTTGTACAGACGGATCTCGTTAGTCGAGATATAGAAGACGGTTGTACAGACGGATCTCGTTAGTCTAGATATTGAAGACGGTTGTACAACGACGGATCTCGTTAGTCTAGATATAGAAGACGGTTGTACAGACGGATCTCGTTAGTCTAGATATAGAAGACGGTTGTACAGACAGATCTCGTTAGTCTAGATATAGAAGACGGTTGTATAACGAGAGATCTCGTTAGTCTAGATATAGAAGATGGTTGTACAGACGGATCTCGTTAGTCTAGATATAGAAGACGGTTGTATAACGAGAGATCTCGTTAGTCTAGATATAGAAGATGGTTGTACAGACGGATCTCGTTAGTCTAGATATAGAAGACGGTTGTACAGACGGATCTCGTTTGTCTAGATATAGAAGACGGTTGTATAACGAGAGATCTCGTTAGTCTAGATATAGAAGACGGTTGTACAGACGGATCTCGTTAGTCTAGATATAGAAGACGGTTGTACAGACGGATCTCGTGAGTCTAGATATAGAAGACGGTTGTATAGACGGATCTCGTTAGTCTAGATATAGAAGACGGTTGTACAGACGGATCTCGTGAGTCTAGATATAGAAGACGGTTGTCCAACGACGTATCTCGTTAGTCTAGGTATAGAAGACGGTTGTACAGACGGATCTCGTTAGTCTAGATATAGAAGACGGTTGTATAACGAGAGATCTCGTTAGTCTAGATATAGAAGATGGTTGTACAGACGGATCTCGTTAGTCTAGATATAGAAGACGGTTGTACAGACGGATCTCGTTAGTCTAGATATAGAAGACGGTTGTACAGACGGATCTCGTTAGTCTAGACATTGAAGACGTTTGTCCAACGACGTATCTCGTTAGTCTAGATATAGAAGACGGTTGTACAGACGGATCTCGTTAGTCTAGATATAGAAGACGGTTGTACAGACGGATCTCGTTAGTCTAGATATTGAAGACGTTTGTACAACGACGGATCTCGTTAGTCTAGATATAGAAGACGGTTGTACAGACGGATCTCGTTAGTCTAGATATAGAAGACGGTTGTATAACGAGAGATCTCTTTAGTCTAGATATAAAAGATGGTTGTACAGACGGATCTCGTTAGTCTAGATATAGAAGACGGTTGTCCAACGACGGATCTCGTTAGCCTAGATATAGAAGACGGTTGTACAGACGGATCTCGTTAGTCTAGGTATAGAAGACGGTTGTACAGACGGATCTCGTTAGTCTAGATATAGAAGACGGTTGTACAGACGGATCTCGTTAGTCTAGATATAGAAGACGGTTGTACAGACGGATCTCGTTAGTCTAGATATAGAAGACGGTTGTACAGACGGATCTCGTTAGTCTAGATATAGAAGACGGTTGTATAACGAGAGATCTCGTTAGTCTAGATATAGAAGACGGTTGTACAGACGGATCTCGTGAGTCTAGATATAGAAGACGGTTGTCCAACGACGTATCTCGTTAGTCTAGATATAGAAGACGGTTGTACAGACGGATCTCGTTACCCTAGATATAGAAGACGGTTGTACAGACGGATCTCGTTAGTCTAGATATAGAAGACGGTTGTACAGACGGATCTCGTGAGTCTAGATATAGAAGACGGTTGTATAGACGGATCTCGTTAGTCTAGATATAGAAGACGGTTGTACAGACGGATCTCGTGAGTCTAGATATAGAAGACGGTTGTCCAACGACGTATCTCGTTAGTCTAGATATAGAAGACAGTTGTACAGACGGATCTCGTTAGTCTAGATATTGAAGACGGTTGTACAACGACGGATCTCGGTAGTCTAGATATAGAAGACGGTTGCACAACGAGAGATCTCGTTAGTCGAGATATAGAAGATGGTTGTACAACGACGGATCTCGTTAGTCTAGATATAGAAGACGGTTGTACAGACGGATCACGTTAGTCTAGATATTGAAAACGTTTGTCCAACGACGGATCTCGTTAGTCTAGATATAGAAGACGGTTGTACAGACGGATCTCGTTAGTCTAGATATAGAAGACAGTTGTACAGACGGATCTCGTTAGTCTAGATATTGAAGACGGTTGTACAACGACGGATCTCGGTAGTCTAGATATAGAAGACGGTTGCACAACGAGAGATCTCGTTAGTCGAGATATAGAAGATGGTTGTACAACGACGGATCTCGTTAGTCTAGATATAGAAGACGGTTGTACAGACGGATCACGTTAGTCTAGATATTGAAAACGTTTGTCCAACGACGGATCTCGTTAGTCTAGATATAGAAGACGGTTGTACAGACGGATCTCGTTAGTCGAGATATAGAAGACGGTTGTACAGACGGATCTCGTTAGTCTAGATATTGAAGACGGTTGTACAACGACGGATCTCGTTAGTCTAGATATTGAAGACGGTTGTACAGACGGATCTCGTTAGTCTAGATATAGAAGACGGTTGCACAACGAGAGATCTCGTTAGTCTAGATATAGAAGACGGTTGTACAACGACGGATCTCGGTAGTCTAGATATAGAAGACGGTTGTACAGACGGATCTCGTTAGACTAGATATAGAAGAGGGTTGTACAACGACGGATCTCGTTAGTCTAGATATAGAAGACGGTTGTATATCGAGAGATCTCGTTAGTCTAGATATAGAAGACGGTTGTACAGACGGATCTCGTTAGTCTAGATATAGAAGACGGTTGTACAGACGGATCTCGTTAGTCTAGATATAGAAGACGGTTGTACAGACAGATCTCGTTAGTCTAGATATAGATGACGGTTGTATAACGAGAGATCTCGTTAGTCTAGATATAGAAGACGGTCGTATAACGAGAGATCTCGTTAGTCTAGATATAGGAGATGGTTGTACAGACGGATCTCGTTAGTCTAGATATAGAAGACGGTTGTACAGACGGATCTCGTTAGTCTAGGTATAGAAGACGGTTGTACAGACGGATCTCGTTAGTCTAGATATAGAAGACGGTTGTATAACGAGAGATCTCGTTAGTCTAGATATAGAAGATGGTTGTACAGACGGATCTCGTTAGTCTAGATATAGAAGACGGTTGTACAGACGGATCTCGTTAGTCTAGATATAGAAGACGGTTGTACAGACGGATCTCGTTAGTCTAGACATTGAAGACGTTTGTCCAACGACGTATCTCGTTAGTCTAGATATAGAAGACGGTTGTACAGACGGATCTCGTTAGTCTAGATATAGAAGACGGTTGTACAGACGGATCTCGTTAGTCTAGATATTGAAGACGTTTGTACAACGACGGATCTCGTTAGTCTAGATATAGAAGACGGTTGTACAGACGGATCTCGTTAGTCTAGATATAGAAGACGGTTGTATAACGAGAGATCTCTTTAGTCTAGATATAAAAGATGGTTGTACAGACGGATCTCGTTAGTCTAGATATAGAAGACGGTTGTCCAACGACGTATCTCGTTAGTCTAGATATAGAAAACGGTTGTACAGACGGATCTCGTTAGTCTAGATATAGAAGACGGTTGTATAACGAGAGATCTCGTTAGTCTAGATATAGAAGACGGTTGTACAGGCGGATCCCGTTAGTCTAGATATTGAAGACGGTTATACATCGAGAGATGTCGTTAGTCTAGATATAGAAGACGGTTGTACAGACGGATCTCGTTAGTCTAGATACAGAAGACGGTTGTACAATGACGGATCTCGTTAGCCTAGATATAGAAGACGGTTGTATAGACGGATCTCGTTAGCCTAGATATAGAAGACGGTTGTACAGACGGATCTCGTTAGTCTAGATATAGAAGACGGTTGTACAGACGGATCTCGTGAGTCTAGATATAGAAGACGGTTGTACAGACGGATCTCGTTAGTCTAGATATAGAAGACGGTTGTATAACGAGAGATCTCGTTAGTCTAGATATAGAAGATGGTTGTACAGACGGATCTCGTTAGTCTAGATATAGCAGACGGTTGTACAGACGGATCTCGTGAGTCTAGATATAGAAGACGGTTGTATAGACGGATCTCGTTAGTCTAGATATAGAAGATGGTTGTACAGACGGATCTCGTTAGTCTAGATATAGAAGACGGTTGTACAGACGGATCTCGTTAGTCTAGATATAGAAGACGGTTGTATAGACGGATCTCGTTAGCCTAGATATAGAAGACGGTTGTACAGACGGATCTCGTTAGTCTAGATATAGAAGACGGTTGTACAGACGGATCTCGTTAGTCTAGATATAGAAGACGGTTGTACAGACGGATCTCGTTAGTCTAGATATAGAAGACGGTTGTATAACGAGAGATCTCGTTAGTCTAGATATAGAAGATGGTTGTACAGACGGATCTCGTTAGTCTAGATATAGCAGACGGTTGTATAACGAGAGATCTCGTTAGTCTAGATATAGAAGATGGTTGTACAGACGGATCTCGTTAGTCTAGATATAGAAGACGGTTGTACAGACGGATCTCGTTAGTCTAGATATAGAAGACGGTTGTATAACGAGAGATCTCGTTAGTCTAGATATAGAAGACGGTTGTACAGACGGATCTCGTTAGCCTAGATATAGAAGACGGTTGTACAGACGGATCTCGTTAGTCTAGATATAGAAGACGGTTGTACAGACGGATCTCGTGAGTCTAGATATAGAAGACGGTTGTATAGACGGATCTCGTTAGTCTAGATATAGAAGACGGTTGTACAGACGGATCTCGTGAGTCTAGATATAGAAGACGGTTGTCCAACGACGTATCTCGTTAGTCTAGATATAGAAAACGGTTGTACAGACGGATCTCGTTAGACTAGATATAGAAGAGGGTTGTACAACGACGGATCTCGTTAGTCTAGATATAGAAGACGGTTGTACAGACGGATCTCGTTAGTCTAGATATAGAAGACGGTTGTACAGACGGATCTCGTTAGTCTAGATATAGAAGACAGTTGTACAGACGGATCTCGTTAGTCTAGATATTGAAGACGGTTGTACAACGACGGATCTCGGTAGTCTAGATATAGAAGACGGTTGCACAACGAGAGATCTCGTTAGTCTAGATATAGAAGACGGTTGTACAACGACGGATCTACGTAGTCTAGATATAGAAAACGGTTGTACAGACGGATCTCGTTAGTCTAGATATAGAAGACGGTTGTACAGACGGATCTCGTTAGTCTAGATATTGAAGACGTTTGTCCAACGACGTATCTCGTTAGTCTAGATATAGAAAACGGTTGTACAGACGGATCTCGTTAGTCTAGATATAGAAGACGGTTGTACAACGAGAGATCTCGTTAGTCGAGATATAGAAGATGGTTGTACAACGACGGATCTCGTTAGTCTAGATATAGAAGACGGTTGTACAGACGGATCACGTTAGTCTAGATATTGAAAACGTTTGTCCAACGACGGATCTCGTTAGTCTAGATATAGAAGACGGTTGTACAGACGGATCTCGTTAGTCGAGATATAGAAGACGGTTGTACAGACGGATCTCGTTAGTCTAGATATTGAAGACGGTTGTACAACGACGGATCTCGTTAGTCTAGATATTGAAGACGGTTGTACAGACGGATCTCGTTAGTCTAGATATAGAAGACGGTTGCACAACGAGAGATCTCGTTAGTCTAGATATAGAAGACGGTTGTACAACGACGGATCTCGGTAGTCTAGATATAGAAGACGTTTGTACAGACGGATCTCGTTAGACTAGATATAGAAGAGGGTTGTACAACGACGGATCTCGTTAGTCTAGATATAGAAGACGGTTGTATATCGAGAGATCTCGTTAGTCTAGATATAGAAGACGGTTGTACAGACGGATCTCGTTAGTCTAGATATAGAAGACGGTTGTACAGACGGATCTCGTTAGTCTAGATATAGAAGACGGTTGTACAGACAGATCTCGTTAGTCTAGATATAGATGACGGTTGTATAACGAGAGATCTCGTTAGTCTAGATATAGAAGACGGTCGTATAACGAGAGATCTCGTTAGTCTAGATATAGGAGATGGTTGTACAGACGGATCTCGTTAGTCTAGATATAGAAGACGGTTGTACAGACGGATCTCGTTAGTCTAGGTATAGAAGACGGTTGTACAGACGGATCTCGTTAGTCTAGATATAGAAGACGGTTGTATAACGAGAGATCTCGTTAGTCTAGATATAGAAGATGGTTGTACAGACGGATCTCGTTAGTCTAGATATAGAAGACGGTTGTACAGACGGATCTCGTTAGTCTAGATATAGAAGACGGTTGTACAGACGGATCTCGTTAGTCTAGACATTGAAGACGTTTGTCCAACGACGTATCTCGTTAGTCTAGATATAGAAGACGGTTGTACAGACGGATCTCGTTAGTCTAGATATAGAAGACGGTTGTACAGACGGATCTCGTTAGTCTAGATATTGAAGACGTTTGTACAACGACGGATCTCGTTAGTCTAGATATAGAAGACGGTTGTACAGACGGATCTCGTTAGTCTAGATATAGAAGACGGTTGTATAACGAGAGATCTCTTTAGTCTAGATATAAAAGATGGTTGTACAGACGGATCTCGTTAGTCTAGATATAGAAGACGGTTGTCCAACGACGGATCTCGTTAGCCTAGATATAGAAGACGGTTGTACAGACGGATCTCGTTAGTCTAGGTATAGAAGACGGTTGTACAGACGGATCTCGTTAGTCTAGATATAGAAGACGGTTGTATAACGAGAGATCTCGTTAGTCTAGATATAGAAGATGGTTGTACAGACGGATCTCGTTAGTCTAGATATAGAAGACGGTTGTACAGACGGATCTCGTTAGTCTAGATATAGAAGACGGTTGTATAACGAGAGATCTCGTTAGTCTAGATATAGAAGACGGTTGTACAGACGGATCTCGTTAGCCTAGATATAGAAGACGGTTGTACAGACGGATCTCGTTAGTCTAGATATAGAAGACGGTTGTACAGACGGATCTCGTGAGTCTAGATATAGAAGACGGTTGTATAGACGGATCTCGTTAGTCTAGATATAGAAGACGGTTGTACAGACGGATCTCGTGAGTCTAGATATAGAAGACGGTTGTCCAACGACGTATCTCGTTAGTCTAGATATAGAAAACGGTTGTACAGACGGATCTCGTTAGACTAGATATAGAAGAGGGTTGTACAACGACGGATCTCGTTAGTCTAGATATAGAAGACGGTTGTACAGACGGATCTCGTTAGTCTAGATATAGAAGACGGTTGTACAGACGGATCTCGTTAGTCTAGATATAGAAGACAGTTGTACAGACGGATCTCGTTAGTCTAGATATTGAAGACGGTTGTACAACGACGGATCTCGGTAGTCTAGATATAGAAGACGGTTGCACAACGAGAGATCTCGTTAGTCTAGATATAGAAGACGGTTGTACAACGACGGATCTACGTAGTCTAGATATAGAAAACGGTTGTACAGACGGATCTCGTTAGTCTAGATATAGAAGACGGTTGTACAGACGGATCTCGTTAGTCTAGATATTGAAGACGTTTGTCCAACGACGTATCTCGTTAGTCTAGATATAGAAAACGGTTGTACAGACGGATCTCGTTAGTCTAGATATAGAAGACGGTTGTACAACGAGAGATCTCGTTAGTCGAGATATAGAAGATGGTTGTACAACGACGGATCTCGTTAGTCTAGATATAGAAGACGGTTGTACAGACGGATCACGTTAGTCTAGATATTGAAAACGTTTGTCCAACGACGGATCTCGTTAGTCTAGATATAGAAGACGGTTGTACAGACGGATCTCGTTAGTCTAGATATAGAAAACGGTTGTACAGACGGATCTCGTTAGTCTAGATATAGAAGACGGTTGTACAGACGGATCTCGTTAGTCTAGATATTGAAGACGTTTGTCCAACGACGTATCTCGTTAGTCTAGATATAGAAAACGGTTGTACAGACGGATCTCGTTAGACTAGATATAGAAGAGGGTTGTACAACGACGGATCTCGTTAGTCTAGATATAGAAGACGGTTGTACAGACGGATCTCGTTAGTCTAGATATAGAAGACGGTTGTACAGACGGATCTCGTTAGTCTAGATATAGAAGACGGTTGTATAACGAGAGATCTCGTTAGTCTAGATATCGAAGATGGTTGTACAGACGGATCTCGTTAGTCTAGATATAGAAGACGGTTGTATAACGAGAGATCTCGTTAGTCTAGATATAGAAGATGGTTGTACAGACGGATCTCGTTAGTCTAGATATAGAAGACGGTTGTACAGACGGATCTCGTTAGTCTAGATATAGAAGACGGTTGTATAACGAGAGATCTCGTTAGTCTAGATATAGAAGACGGTTGTACAGACGGATCTCGTTAGCCTAGATATAGAAGACGGTTGTACAGACGGATCTCGTTAGTCTAGATATAGAAGACGGTTGTACAGACGGATCTCGTGAGTCTAGATATAGAAGACGGTTGTATAGACGGATCTCGTTAGTCTAGATATAGAAGACGGTTGTACAGACGGATCTCGTGAGTCTAGATATAGAAGACGGTTGTCCAACGACGTATCTCGTTAGTCTAGATATAGAAAACGGTTGTACAGACGGATCTCGTTAGACTAGATATAGAAGAGGGTTGTACAACGACGGATCTCGTTAGTCTAGATATAGAAGACGGTTGTACAGACGGATCTCGTTAGTCTAGATATAGAAAACGGTTGTACAGACGGATCTCGTTAGTCTAGATATAGAAGACGGTTGTACAGACGGATCTCGTTAGTCGAGATATAGAAGACGGTTGTA
Organism: Andrena bicolor; assembly: GCA_960531205.1. Classification (NCBI taxonomy): domain Eukaryota; kingdom Metazoa; phylum Arthropoda; class Insecta; order Hymenoptera; family Andrenidae; genus Andrena; species Andrena bicolor. Next base: position 113,749 of record CAUIJW010000172.1, on the reverse strand, counting down.
CAGACGGATCTCGTTAGTCTAGATATTGAAGACGGTTGTACAACGACGGATCTCGTTAGTCTAGATATTGAAGACGGTTGTACAGACGGATCTCGTTAGTCTAGATATAGAAGACGGTTGCACAACGAGAGATCTCGTTAGTCTAGATATAGAAGACGGTTGTACAACGACGGATCTCGGTAGTCTAGATATAGAAGACGGTTGTACAGACGGATCTCGTTAGACTAGATATAGAAGAGGGTTGTACAACGACGGATCTCGTTAGTCTAGATATAGCAGACGGTTGTATATCGAGAGATCTCGTTAGTCTAGATATAGAAGACGGTTGTACAGACGGATCTCGTTAGTCTAGATATAGAAGACGGTTGTACAGACGGATCTCGTTAGTCTAGATATAGAAGACGGTTGTACAGACAGATCTCGTTAGTCTAGATATAGATGACGGTTGTATAACGAGAGATCTCGTTAGTCTAGATATAGAAGACGGTCGTATAACGAGAGATCTCGTTAGTCTAGATATAGGAGATGGTTGTACAGACGGATCTCGTTAGTCTAGATATAGAAGACGGTTGTACAGACGGATCTCGTTAGTCTAGGTATAGAAGACGGTTGTACAGACGGATCTCGTTAGTCTAGATATAGAAGACGGTTGTATAACGAGAGATCTCGTTAGTCTAGATATAGAAGATGGTTGTACAGACGGATCTCGTTAGTCTAGATATAGAAGACGGTTGTACAGACGGATCTCGTTAGTCTAGATATAGAAGACGGTTGTACAGACGGATCTCGTTAGTCTAGACATTGAAGACGTTTGTCCAACGACGTATCTCGTTAGTCTAGATATAGAAGACGGTTGTACAGACGGATCTCGTTAGTCTAGATATAGAAGACGGTTGTACAGACGGATCTCGTTAGTCTAGATATTGAAGACGTTTGTACAACGACGGATCTCGTTAGTCTAGATATAGAAGACGGTTGTACAGACGGATCTCGTTAGTCTAGATATAGAAGACGGTTGTATAACGAGAGATCTCTTTAGTCTAGATATAAAAGATGGTTGTACAGACGGATCTCGTTAGTCTAGATATAGAAGACGGTTGTCCAACGACGGATCTCGTTAGCCTAGATATAGAAGACGGTTGTACAGACGGATCTCGTTAGTCTAGGTATAGAAGACGGTTGTACAGACGGATCTCGTTAGTCTAGATATAGAAGACGGTTGTATAACGAGAGATCTCGTTAGTCTAGATATAGAAGATGGTTGTACAGACGGATCTCGTTAGTCTAGATATAGAAGACGGTTGTACAGACGGATCTCGTTAGTCTAGATATAGAAGACGGTTGTACAGACGGATCTCGTTAGTCTAGACATTGAAGACGGTTGTACAACGACGGATCTCGTTAGTCTAGATATTGAAGACGGTTGTACAGACGGATCTCGTTAGTCTAGATATAGAAGACGGTTGCACAACGAGAGATCTCGTTAGTCTAGATATAGAAGACGGTTGTACAACGACGGATCTCGGTAGTCTAGATATAGAAGACGGTTGTACAGACGGATCTCGTTAGACTAGATATAGAAGAGGGTTGTACAACGACGGATCTCGTTAGTCTAGATATAGAAGACGGTTGTACAGACGGATCTCGTTAGTCGAGATATAGAAGACGGTTGTACAGACGGATCTCGTTAGTCTAGATATTGAAGACGGTTGTACAACGACGGATCTCGTTAGTCTAGATATTGAAGACGGTTGTACAGACGGATCTCGTTAGTCTAGATATAGAAGACGGTTGCACAACGAGAGATCTCGTTAGTCTAGATATAGAAGACGGTTGTACAACGACGGATCACGGTAGTCTAGATATAGAAGACGGTTGTACAGACGGATCTCGTTAGACTAGATATAGAAGAGGGTTGTACAACGACGGATCTCGTTAGTCTAGATATAGAAGACGGTTATATATCGAGAGATCTCGGTAGTCTAGATATAGAAGACGGTTGTACAGACGGATCTCGTGAGTCTAGATATAGAAGACGGTTGTATAGACGGATCTCGTTAGTCTAGATATAGAAGACGGTTGTACAGACGGATCTCGTGAGTCTAGATATAGAAGACGGTTGTCCAACGACGTATCTCGTTAGTCTAGATATAGAAAACGGTTGTACAGACGGATCTCGTTAGACTAGATATAGAAGAGGGTTGTACAACGACGGATCTCGTTAGTCTAGATATAGAAGACGGTTGTACAGACGGATCTCGTTAGTCTAGATATAGAAGACGGTTGTACAGACGGATCTCGTTAGTCTAGATATAGAAGACGGTTGTATAACGAGAGATCTCGTTAGTCTAGATATAGAAGATGGTTGTACAGACGGATCTCGTTAGTCTAGATATAGAAGACGGTTGTATAACGAGAGATCTCGTTAGTCTAGATATAGAAGATGGTTGTACAGACGGATCTCGTTAGTCTAGATATAGAAGACGGTTGTACAGACGGATCTCGTTAGTCTAGATATAGAAGACGGTTGTATAACGAGAGATCTCGTTAGTCTAGATATAGAAGACGGTTGTACAGACGGATCTCGTTAGCCTAGATATAGAAGACGGTTGTACAGACGGATCTCGTTAGTCTAGATATTGAAGACGTTTGTCCAACGACGTATCTCGTTAGTCTAGATATAGAAGGCGGTTGCACAACGAGAGATCTCGTTAGTCTAGATATAGAAGACGGTTGTACAACGACGGATCTCGGTAGTCTAGATATAGAAAACGGTTGTACAGACGGATCTCGTTAGTCTAGATATTGAAGACGTTTGTCCAACGACGTATCTCGTTAGTCTAGATATAGAAGACGGTTGTACAACGACGGATCTCGTTAGTCTAGATATAGAAGACGGTTTTACAACGACGGATCTCGTTAGTCTAGATATAGAAGACGGTTGTCCAACGACGTATCTCGCTAGTCTAAATATAGAAGACGGTTGTACAACGACGGATTTCGTTAGTCTAGATATAGAAGACGGTTGTACAACGACGGATCTCGTTAGTCTAGATATAGAAGACGGTTGTACAGACGGATAACGTTAGTCTAGATATAGAAGACAGTTGTACAGACGGATCTCGTTGGTCTAGATATTGAAGACGTTTGTCCAACGACGTATCTCGTTAGTCTAGATATAGAAGACGGTTGTACAACGATAGATCTCGTTAGTCGAGATATAGAAGACGGTTGTACAACGACGGATCTCGTTAGTCTAGATATAGAAGACGGTTGTACAGACGGATCTCGTTAGTCTAGATATAGAAGACGGTTGCGCAACGAGAGATCTCGTTAGTCGAGATATAGAAGACGGTTGTACAACGACGGATCTCGTTAGTCTAGATATAGAAAACGGTTGTACAGACGGATCTCGTTAGTCTAGATATAGAAGACGGTTGTACAACGAGAGATCTCGATAGTCGAGATATAGAAGATGGTTGTACAACGACGGATCTCGTTAGTCTAGATATAGAAGACGGTTGTACAGACGGATCACGTTAGTCTAGATATTGAAAACGTTTGTCCAACGACGGATCTCGTTAGTCTAGATATAGAAGACGGTTGTACAGACGGATCTCGTTAGTCGAGATATAGAAGACGGTTGTACAGACGGATCTCGTTAGACTAGATATAGAAGAGGGTTGTACAACGACGGATCTCGTTAGTCTAGATATAGAAGACGGTTGTATATCGAGAGATCTCGTTAGTCTAGATATAGAAGACGGTTGTACAGACGGATCTCGTTAGTCTAGATATAGAAGACGGTTGTACAGACGGATCTCGTTAGTCGAGATATAGAAGACGGTTGTACAGACGGATCTCGTTAGTCTAGATATTGAAGACGGTTGTACAACGACGGATCTCGTTAGTCTAGATATTGAAGACGGTTGTACAGACGGATCTCGTTAGTCTAGATATAGAAGACGGTTGCACAACGAGAGATCTCGTTAGTCTAGATATAGAAGACGGTTGTACAACGACGGATCTCGGTAGTCTAGATATAGAAGACGGTTGTACAGACGGATCTCGTTAGACTAGATATAGAAGAGGGTTGTACAACGACGGATCTCGTTAGTCTAGATATAGAAGACGGTTGTATATCGAGAGATCTCGGTAGTCTAGATATAGAAGACGGTTGTACAGACGGATCTCGTGAGTCTAGATATAGAAGACGGTTGTATAGACGGATCTCGTTAGTCTAGATATAGAAGACGGTTGTACAGACGGATCTCGTGAGTCTAGATATAGAAGACGGTTGTCCAACGACGTATCTCGTTAGTCTAGATATAGAAAACGGTTGTACAGACGGATCTCGTTAGACTAGATATAGAAGAGGGTTGTACAACGACGGATCTCGTTAGTCTAGATATAGAAGACGGTTGTACAGACGGATCTCGTTAGTCTAGATATAGAAGACGGTTGTACAGACGGATCTCGTTAGTCTAGATATAGAAGACGGTTGTATAACGAGAGATCTCGTTAGTCTAGATATAGAAGATGGTTGTACAGACGGATCTCGTTAGTCTAGATATAGAAGACGGTTGTATAACGAGAGATCTCGTTAGTCTAGATATAGAAGATGGTTGTACAGACGGATCTCGTTAGTCTAGATATAGAAGACGGTTGTACAGACGGATCTCGTTAGTCTAGATATAGAAGACGGTTGTATAACGAGAGATCTCGTTAGTCTAGATATAGAAGACGGTTGTACAGACGGATCTCGTTAGCCTAGATATAGAAGACGGTTGTACAGACGGATCTCGTTAGTCTAGATATTGAAGACGTTTGTCCAACGACGTATCTCGTTAGTCTAGATATAGAAGGCGGTTGCACAACGAGAGATCTCGTTAGTCTAGATATAGAAGACGGTTGTACAACGACGGATCTCGGTAGTCTAGATATAGAAAACGGTTGTACAACGACGGATCTCGTTAGTCTAGATATAGAAGACGGTTGTACAGACGGATAACGTTAGTCTAGATATAGAAGACAGTTGTACAGACGGATCTCGTTGGTCTAGATATTGAAGACGTTTGTCCAACGACGTATCTCGTTAGTCTAGATATAGAAGACGGTTGTACAACGATAGATCTCGTTAGTCGAGATATAGAAGACGGTTGTACAACGACGGATCTCGTTAGTCTAGATATAGAAGACGGTTGTACAGACGGATCTCGTTAGTCTAGATATAGAAGACGGTTGCGCAACGAGAGATCTCGTTAGTCGAGATATAGAAGACGGTTGTACAACGACGGATCTCGTTAGTCTAGATATAGAAAACGGTTGTACAGACGGATCTCGTTAGTCTAGATATAGAAGACGGTTGTACAACGAGAGATCTCGATAGTCGAGATATAGAAGATGGTTGTACAACGACGGATCTCGTTAGTCTAGATATAGAAGACGGTTGTACAGACGGATCACGTTAGTCTAGATATTGAAAACGTTTGTCCAACGACGGATCTCGTTAGTCTAGATATAGAAGACGGTTGTACAGACGGATCTCGTTAGTCGAGATATAGAAGACGGTTGTACAGACGGATCTCGTTAGTCTAGATATAGAAGACGGTTGTACAGACGGATCTCGTTAGTCTAGACATTGAAGACGTTTGTCCAACGACGTATCTCGTTAGTCTAGATATAGAAGACGGTTGTACAGACGGATCTCGTTAGTCTAGATATAGAAGACGGTTGTACAGACGGATCTCGTTAGTCTAGATATTGAAGACGTTTGTACAACGACGGATCTCGTTAGTCTAGATATAGAAGACGGTTGTACAGACGGATCTCGTTAGTCTAGATATAGAAGACGGTTGTATAACGAGAGATCTCTTTAGTCTAGATATAAAAGATGGTTGTACAGACGGATCTCGTTAGTCTAGATATAGAAGACGGTTGTCCAACGACGGATCTCGTTAGCCTAGATATAGAAGACGTTTGTACAACGACGGATCTCGTTAGTCTAGATATAGAAGACGGTTGTACAGACGGATCTCGTTAGTCTAGATATAGAAGACGGTTGTATAACGAGAGATCTCTTTAGTCTAGATATAAAAGATGGTTGTACAGACGGATCTCGTTAGTCTAGATATAGAAGACGGTTGTCCAACGACGGATCTCGTTAGCCTAGATATAGAAGACGGTTGTACAGACGGATCTCGTTAGTCTAGGTATAGAAGACGGTTGTACAGACGGATCTCGTTAGTCTAGATATAGAAGACGGTTGTATAACGAGAGATCTCGTTAGTCTAGATATAGAAGATGGTTGTACAGACGGATCTCGTTAGTCTAGATATAGAAGACGGTTGTACAGACGGATCTCGTTAGTCTAGATATAGAAGACGGTTGTATAACGAGAGATCTCGTTAGTCTAGATATAGAAGACGGTTGTACAGACGGATCTCGTTAGCCTAGATATAGAAGACGGTTGTACAGACGGATCTCGTTAGTCTAGATATAGAAGACGGTTGTACAGACGGATCTCGTGAGTCTAGATATAGAAGACGGTTGTATAGACGGATCTCGTTAGTCTAGATATAGAAGACGGTTGTACAGACGGATCTCGTGAGTCTAGATATAGAAGACGGTTGTACAGACGGATCTCGTTAGTCGAGATATAGAAGACGGTTGTACAGACGGATCTCGTTAGTCTAGATATAGAAGACGGTTGTACAGACGGATCTCGTTAGTCTAGATATAGAAGACAGTTGTACAGACGGATCTCGTTAGTCTAGATATTGAAGACGGTTGTACAACGACGGATCTCGGTAGTCTAGATATAGAAGACGGTTGCACAACGAGAGATCTCGTTAGTCTAGATATAGAAGACGGTTGTACAACGACGGATCTACGTAGTCTAGATATAGAAAACGGTTGTACAGACGGATCTCGTTAGTCTAGATATAGAAGACGGTTGTACAGACGGATCTCGTTAGTCTAGATATTGAAGACGTTTGTCCAAAGACGTATCTCGTTAGTCTAGATATAGAAAACGGTTGTACAGACGGATCTCGTTAGTCTAGATATAGAAGACGGTTGTACAACGAGAGATCTCGTTAGTCGAGATATAGAAGATGGTTGTACAACGACGGATCTCGTTAGTCTAGATATAGAAGACGGTTGTACAGACGGATCACGTTAGTCTAGATATTGAAAACGTTTGTCCAACGACGGATCTCGTTAGTCTAGATATAGAAGACGGTTGTACAGACGGATCTCGTTAGTCGAGATATAGAAGACGGTTGTACAGACGGATCTCGTTAGTCTAGATATTGAAGACGGTTGTACAACGACGGATCTCGTTAGTCTAGATATTGAAGACGGTTGTACAGACGGATCTCGTTAGTCTAGATATAGAAGACGGTTGCACAACGAGAGATCTCGTTAGTCTAGATATAGAAGACGGTTGTACAACGACGGATCTCGGTAGTCTAGATATAGAAGACGTTTGTACAGACGGATCTCGTTAGACTAGATATAGAAGAGGGTTGTACAACGACGGATCTCGTTAGTCTAGATATAGAAGACGGTTGTATATCGAGAGATCTCGTTAGTCTAGATATAGAAGACGGTTGTACAGACGGATCTCGTTAGTCTAGATATAGAAGACGGTTGTACAGACGGATCTCGTTAGTCTAGATATAGAAGACGGTTGTACAGACAGATCTCGTTAGTCTAGATATAGATGACGGTTGTATAACGAGAGATCTCGTTAGTCTAGATATAGAAGACGGTCGTATAACGAGAGATCTCGTTAGTCTAGATATAGGAGATGGTTGTACAGACGGATCTCGTTAGTCTAGATATAGAAGACAGTTGTACAGACGGATCTCGTTAGTCTAGGTATAGAAGACGGTTGTACAGACGGATCTCGTTAGTCTAGATATAGAAGACGGTTGTATAACGAGAGATCTCGTTAGTCTAGATATAGAAGATGGTTGTACAGACGGATCTCGTTAGTCTAGATATAGAAGACGGTTGTACAGACGGATCTCGTTAGTCTAGATATAGAAGACGGTTGTACAGACGGATCTCGTTAGTCTAGACATTGAAGACGTTTGTCCAACGACGTATCTCGTTAGTCTAGATATAGAAGACGGTTGTACAGACGGATCTCGTTAGTCTAGATATAGAAGACGGTTGTACAGACGGATCTCGTTAGTCTAGATATTGAAGACGTTTGTACAACGACGGATCTCGTTAGTCTAGATATAGAAGACGGTTGTACAGACGGATCTCGTTAGTCTAGATATAGAAGACGGTTGTATAACGAGAGATCTCTTTAGTCTAGATATAAAAGATGGTTGTACAGACGGATCTCGTTAGTCTAGATATAGAAGACGGTTGTCCAACGACGGATCTCGTTAGCCTAGATATAGAAGACGGTTGTACAGACGGATCTCGTTAGTCTAGGTATAGAAGACGGTTGTACAGACGGATCTCGTTAGTCTAGATATAGAAGACGGTTGTATAACGAGAGATCTCGTTAGTCTAGATATAGAAGATGGTTGTACAGACGGATCTCGTTAGTCTAGATATAGAAGACGGTTGTACAGACGGATCTCGTTAGTCTAGATATAGAAGACGGTTGTACAGACGGATCTCGTTAGTCTAGACATTGAAGACGTTTGTCCAACGACGTATCTCGTTAGTCTAGATATAGAAGACGGTTGTACAGACGGATCTCGTTAGTCTAGATATAGAAGACGGTTGTACAGACGGATCTCGTTAGTCTAGATATTGAAGACGTTTGTACAACGACGGATCTCGTTAGTCTAGATATAGAAGACGGTTGTACAGACGGATCTCGTTAATCTAGATATAGAAGACGGTTGTATAACGAGAGATCTCTTTAGTCTAGATATAAAAGATGGTTGTACAGACGGATCTCGTTAGTCTAGATATAGAAGACGGTTGTCCAACGACGGATCTCGTTAGCCTAGATATAGAAGACGGTTGTATAGACGGATCTCGTTAGCCTAGATATAGAAGACGGTTGTACAGACGGATCTCGTTAGTCTAGATATAGAAGACGGTTGTCCAACGACGGATCTCGTGAGTCTAGATATAGAAGACGGTTGTACAGACGGATCTCGTTAGTCTAGATATAGAAGACGGTTGTACAGACGGATCTCGTTAGTCTAGATATTGAAGACGTTTGTCCAACGACGTACCTCGTTAGTCTAGATATAGAAGACGGTTGTACAACGACGGATCTCGTTAGTCTAGATATAGAAGACGGTTGTACAGACGGATCTCGTTAGTCTAGATATAGAAGACGGTTGTACAGACGGATCTCGTTAGTCTAGATATTGAAGACGTTTGTCCAACGACGTACCTCGTTAGTCTAGATATAGAAGACGGTTGTACAGACGGATCTCGTTAGTCTAGATATTGAAGACGTTTGTACAGACGGATCTCGTTAGTCTAGATACAGAAGACGGTTGTCCAACGACGTATCTCGTTAGTCTAGATATAGAAAACGGTTGTACAGACGGATCTCGATAGACTAGATATTGAAGACGTTTGTCCAACGACATATCTCGTTAGTCTAGATATAGAAGACGGTTGTACAGACGTATCTCGTTAGTCTAGATATAGAAGACGGTTGTATAACGAGAGATCTCGTTAGTCTAGATATAGAAGACGGTTGTACAGGCGGATCCCGTTAGTCTAGATATTGAAGACGGTTATACATCGAGAGATGTCGTTAGTCTAGATATAGAAGACGGTTGTACAGACGGATCTCGTTAGTCTAGATACAGAAGACGGTTGTACAACGACGGATCTCGTTAGCCTAGATATAGAAGACGGTTGTATAGACGGATCTCGTTAGCCTAGATATAGAAGACGGTTGTACAGACGGATCTCGATAGACTAGATATTGAAAACGTTTGTCCAACGACGTATCTCGTTAGTCTAGATATAGAAGACGGTTGTACAGACGGATCTCGTTAGCCTAGATATAGAAGACGGTTGTACAGACGGATCTCGTTAGTCTAGATATAGAAGACGGTTGTACAGACGGATCTCGTGAGTCTAGATATAGAAGACGGTTGTATAGACGGATCTCGTTAGTCTAGATATAGAAGACGGTTGTACAGACGGATCTCGTGAGTCTAGATATAGAAGACGGTTGTCCAACGACGTATCTCGTTAGTCTAGATATAGAAAACGGTTGTACAGACGGATCTCGTTAGACTAGATATAGAAGAGGGTTGTACAACGACGGATCTCGTTAGTCTAGATATAGAAGACGGTTGTACAGACGGATCTCGTTAGTCTAGATATTGAAGACGTTTGTCCAACGACGTACCTCGTTAGTCTAGATATAGAAGACGGTTGTACAACGACGGATCTCGTTAGTCTAGATATAGAAGACGGTTGTACAGACGGATCTCGATAGTCTAGATATAGAAGACGGTTGTACAGACGGATCTCGTTAGTCTAGATATTGAAGACGTTTGTCCAACGACGTACCTCGTTAGTCTAGATATAGAAGACGGTTGTACAGACGGATCTCGTTAGTCTAGATATTGAAGACGTTTGTACAGACGGATCTCGTTAGTCTAGATACAGAAGACGGTTGTCCAACGACGTATCTCGTTAGTCTAGATATAGAAAACGGTTGTACAGACGGATCTCGATAGACTAGATATTGAAGACGTTTGTCCAACGACGTATCTCGTTAGTCTAGATATAGAAGACGGTTGTACAGACGGATCTCGTTAGTCTAGATATAGAAGACGGTTGTACAGACGGATCTCGTTAGTCTAGATATAGAAGACGGTTGTACAGACGGATCTCGTTAGTCTAGATATAGAAGACGGTTGTACAGACGGATCTCGTTAGTCTAGATATAGAAGACGGTTGTACAGACGGATCTCGTTAGTCTAGATATAGAAGACGGTTGTATAACGAGAGATCTCGTTAGTCTAGATATAGAAGACGGTTGTACAGGCGGATCCCGTTAGTCTAGATATTGAAGACGGTTATACATCGAGAGATGTCGTTAGTCTAGATATAGAAGACGGTTGTACAGACGGATCTCGTTAGTCTAGATACAGAAGACGGTTGTACAATGACGGATCTCGTTAGCCTAGATATAGAAGACGGTTGTATAGACGGATCTCGTTAGCCTAGATATAGAAGACGGTTGTACAGACGGATCTCGTTAGTCTAGATATAGAAGACGGTTGTACAGACGGATCTCGTGAGTCTAGATATAGAAGACGGTTGTATAGACGGATCTCGTTAGTCTAGATATAGAAGACGGTTGTACAGACGGATCTCGTGAGTCTAGATATAGAAGACGGTTGTCCAACGACGTATCTCGTTAGTCTAGATATAGAAAACGGCTGTACAGACGGATCTCGTTAGACTAGATATAGAAGAGGGTTGTACAACGACGGATCTCGTTAGTCTAGATATAGAAGACGGTTGTACAGACGGATCTCGTTAGTCTAGATATAGAAGACGGTTGTACAGACGGATCTCGTTAGTCTAGATATAGAAGACGGTTGTATAACGAGAGATCTCGTTAGTCTAGATATAGAAGATGGTTGTACAGACGGATCTCGTTAGTCTAGATATAGAAGACGGTTGTATAACGAGAGATCTCGTTAGTCTAGATATAGAAGATGGTTGTACAGACGGATCTCGTGAGTCTAGATATAGAAGACGGTTGTATAGACGGATCTCGTTAGTCTAGATATAGAAGACGGTTGTATAACGAGAGATCTCGTTAGTCTAGATATAGAAGATGGTTGTACAGACGGATCTCGTTAGTCTAGATATAGAAGACGGTTGTACAGACGGATCTCGTGAGTCTAGATATAGAAGACGGTTGTCCAACGACGTATCTCGTTAGTCTAGATATAGAAGACGGTTGTACAACGACGGATCTCGGTAGTCTAGATATAGAAGACGGTTGCACAACGAGAGATTTCGTTAGTCTAGATATAGAAGACGGTTGTACAACGACGGATCTACGTAGTCTAGATATAGAAAACGGTTGTACAGACGGATCTCGTTAGTCTAGATATAGAAGACGGTTGTACAGACGGATCTCGTTAGTCTAGATATTGAAGACGTTTGTCCAACGACGTATCTCGTTAGTCTAGATATAGAAGGCGGTTGCACAACGAGAAATCTCGTTAGTCTAGATATAGAAGACGGTTGTACAACGACGGATCTCGGTAGTCTAGATATAGAAAACGGTTGTACAGACGGATCTCGTTAGTCTAGATATAGAAAACGGTTGTACAGACGGATCTCGTTAGTCTAGATATAGAAAACGGTTGTACAGATGGATCTCGTTAGTCTAGATATAGAAGACGGTTGTACAGACGGATCTCGTTAGTCTAGATATAGAAGACGGTTGTACAACGACGGATCTCGTTAGTCTAGATATAGAAGACGATTGTACAACGACGGATCTCGTTAGTCTAGATATAGAAGACGGTTGTACAGACGGATCTCGTTAGTCTAGATATAGAAAACGGTTGTACAGACGGATCTCGTTAGTCTAGATATTGAAGACGTTTGTCCAACGACGTATCTCGCTAGTCTAGATGTAGAAGACGGTTGTACAACGACGGATCTCGTTAGCCTAGATATAGAAGACGGTTGTACAGACGGATCTCGTTAGCCTAGATATAGAAGACGGTTGTACAACGAGAGATCTCGTTAGTCGAGATATAGAAGACGGTTGTACAACGACGGATCTCGTTAGTCTAGATATAGAAGACGGTTGTACAGACGGATCTCGTTAGTCTAGATATAGAAGACGGTTGTACAACGACGGATATCGTTAGTCTAGACATAGAAGACGGTTGTACAACGACGGATCTCGTTAGTCTAGATATAGAAGACGGTTGTACAGACGGATCTCGTTAGTCTAGATATAGAAGACGGTTGCACAACGAGAGATCTCGTTAGTCTAGATATAGAAGACGGTTGTACAGCGACGGATCTCGTTAGTCTGGATATAGAAGACGGTTGTACAGACGGATCTCGTTAGTCTAGATATAGAAGACGGTTGTACAGACGGATCTCTTTAGTATAGATATAGAAGACGGTTGTACAACGACGGATCTCGTTAGTCTAGATATAGAAAACGGTTGTACAGACGTATCTCTCGTTAGTCTAGATATTGAAGACGTTTGTCCAACGACGTATCTCGTTAGTCTAGATATAGAAGACGCTTGTACAACGACGGATCTCGTTAGTCTAGATATAGAAAACGGTTGTACAACGACGGATCTCGTTAGTCTAGATATAGAAGACGGTTGTACAGACGGATCTCGTTAGTCTAGATATAGAAGACAGTTGTACAGACGGATCTCGTTAGTCTAGATATTGAAGACGGTTGTACAACGACGGATCTCGGTAGTCTAGATATAGAAGACGGTTGCACAACGAGAGATCTCGTTAGTCTAGATATAGAAGACGGTTGTACAACGACGGATCTACGTAGTCTAGATATAGAAAACGGTTGTACAGACGGATCTCGTTAGTCTAGATATAGAAGACGGTTGTACAGACGGATCTCGTTAGTCTAGATATTGAAGACGTTTGTCCAACGACGTATCTCGTTAGTCTAGATATAGAAGGCGGTTGCACAACGAGAGATCTCGTTAGTCTAGATATAGAAGACGGTTGTACAACGACGGATCTCGGTAGTCTAGATATAGAAAACGGTTGTACAGACGGATCTCGTTAGTCTAGATATTGAAGACGGTTGTATAACGAGAGATCTCGTTAGTCTAGATATAGAAGATGGTTGTACAGACGGATCTCGTTAGTCTAGATATAGAAGACGGTTGTATAACGAGAGATCTCGTTAGTCTAGATATAGAAGATGGTTGTACAGACGGATCTCGTTAGTCTAGATATAGAAGACGGTTGTACAGACGGATCTCGTGAGTCTAGATATAGAAGACGGTTGTCCAACGACGTATCTCGTTAGTCTAGATATAGAAGACGGTTGTACAACGACGGATCTCGGTAGTCTAGATATAGAAGACGGTTGCACAACGAGAGATTTCGTTAGTCTAGATATAGAAGACGGTTGTACAACGACGGATCTACGTAGTCTAGATATAGAAAACGGTTGTACAGACGGATCTCGTTAGTCTAGATATAGAAGACGGTTGTACAGACGGATCTCGTTAGTCTAGATATTGAAGACGTTTGTCCAACGACGTATCTCGTTAGTCTAGATATAGAAGGCGGTTGCACAACGAGAAATCTCGTTAGTCTAGATATAGAAGACGGTTGTACAACGACGGATCTCGGTAGTCTAGATATAGAAAACGGTTGTACAGACGGATCTCGTTAGTCTAGATATAGAAAACGGTTGTACAGACGGATCTCGTTAGTCTAGATATAGAAAACGGTTGTACAGATGGATCTCGTTAGTCTAGATATAGAAGACGGTTGTACAGACGGATCTCGTTAGTCTAGATATAGAAGACGGTTGTACAACGACGGATCTCGTTAGTCTAGATATAGAAGACGATTGTACAACGACGGATCTCGTTAGTCTAGATATAGAAGACGGTTGTACAGACGGATCTCGTTAGTCTAGATATAGAAAACGGTTGTACAGACGGATCTCGTTAGTCTAGATATTGAAGACGTTTGTCCAACGACGTATCTCGCTAGTCTAGATGTAGAAGACGGTTGTACAACGACGGATCTCGTTAGCCTAGATATAGAAGACGGTTGTACAGACGGATCTCGTTAGCCTAGATATAGAAGACGGTTGTACAACGAGAGATCTCGTTAGTCGAGATATAGAAGACGGTTGTACAACGACGGATCTCGTTAGTCTAGATATAGAAGACGGTTGTACAGACGGATCTCGTTAGTCTAGATATAGAAGACGGTTGTACAACGACGGATATCGTTAGTCTAGACATAGAAGACGGTTGTACAACGACGGATCTCGTTAGTCTAGATATAGAAGACGGTTGTACAGACGGATCTCGTTAGTCTAGATATAGAAGACGGTTGCACAACGAGAGATCTCGTTAGTCTAGATATAGAAGACGGTTGTACAGCGACGGATCTCGTTAGTCTGGATATAGAAGACGGTTGTACAGACGGATCTCGTTAGTCTAGATATAGAAGACGGTTGTACAGACGGATCTCTTTAGTATAGATATAGAAGACGGTTGTACAACGACGGATCTCGTTAGTCTAGATATAGAAAACGGTTGTACAGACGTATCTCTCGTTAGTCTAGATATTGAAGACGTTTGTCCAACGACGTATCTCGTTAGTCTAGATATAGAAGACGCTTGTACAACGACGGATCTCGTTAGTCTAGATATAGAAAACGGTTGTACAACGACGGATCTCGTTAGTCTAGATATAGAAGACGGTTGTACAGACGGATCTCGTTAGTCTAGATATAGAAGACAGTTGTACAGACGGATCTCGTTAGTCTAGATATTGAAGACGGTTGTACAACGACGGATCTCGGTAGTCTAGATATAGAAGACGGTTGCACAACGAGAGATCTCGTTAGTCTAGATATAGAAGACGGTTGTACAACGACGGATCTACGTAGTCTAGATATAGAAAACGGTTGTACAGACGGATCTCGTTAGTCTAGATATAGAAGACGGTTGTACAGACGGATCTCGTTAGTCTAGATATTGAAGACGTTTGTCCAACGACGTATCTCGTTAGTCTAGATATAGAAGGCGGTTGCACAACGAGAGATCTCGTTAGTCTAGATATAGAAGACGGTTGTACAACGACGGATCTCGGTAGTCTAGATATAGAAAACGGTTGTACAGACGGATCTCGTTAGTCTAGATATTGAAGACGTTTGTCCAACGACGTATCTCGTTAGTCTAGATATAGAAGACGGTTGTACAACGACGGATCTCGTTAGTCTAGATATAGAAGACGGTTTTACAACGACGGATCTCGTTAGTCTAGATATAGAAGACGGTTGTCCAACGACGTATCTCGCTAGTCTAAATATAGAAGACGGTTGTACAACGACGGATTTCGTTAGTCTAGATATAGAAGACGGTTGTACAGACGGATAACGTTAGTCTAGATATAGAAGACAGTTGTACAGACGGATCTCGTTGGTCTAGATATTGAAGACGTTTGTCCAACGACGTATCTCGTTAGTCTAGATATAGAAGACGGTTGTACAACGATAGATCTCGTTAGTCGAGATATAGAAGACGGTTGTACAACGACGGATCTCGTTAGTCTAGATATAGAAGACGGTTGTACAGACGGATCTCGTTAGTCTAGATATAGAAGACGGTTGCGCAACGAGAGATCTCGTTAGTCGAGATATAGAAGACGGTTGTACAACGACGGATCTCGTTAGTCTAGATATAGAAAACGGTTGTACAGACGGATCTCGTTAGTCTAGATATAGAAGACGGTTGTACAACGAGAGATCTCGTTAGTCGAGATATAGAAGATGGTTGTACAACGACGGATCTCGTTAGTCTAGATATAGAAGACGGTTGTACAGACGGATCACGTTAGTCTAGATATTGAAAACGTTTGTCCAACGACGGATCTCGTTAGTCTAGATATAGAAGACGGTTGTACAGACGGATCTCGTTAGTCGAGATATAGAAGACGGTTGTACAGACGGATCTCGTTAGTCTAGATATTGCAGACGGTTGTACAACGACGGATCTCGTTAGTCTAGATATTGAAGACGGTTGTACAGACGGATCTCGTTAGTCTAGATATAGAAGACGGTTGCACAACGAGAGATCTCGTTAGTCTAGATATAGAAGACGTTTGTACAACGACGGATCTCGGTAGTCTAGATATAGAAGACGGTTGTACAGACGGATCTCGTTAGACTAGATATAGAAGAGGGTTGTACAACGACGGATCTCGTTAGTCTAGATATAGAAGACGGTTGTATATCGAGAGATCTCGTTAGTCTAGATATAGAAGACGGTTGTACAGACGGATCTCGTTAGTCTAGATATAGAAGACGGTTGTACAGACGGATCTCGTTAGTCTAGATATAGAAGTCGGTTGTACAGACAGATCTCGTTAGTCTAGATATAGATGACGGTTGTATAACGAGAGATCTCGTTAGTCTAGATATAGAAGACGGTCGTATAACGAGAGATCTCGTTAGTCTAGATATAGGAGATGGTTGTACAGACGGATCTCGTTAGTCTAGATATAGAAGACGGTTGTACAGACGGATCTCGTTAGTCTAGGTATAGAAGACGGTTGTACAGACGGATCTCGTTAGTCTAGATATTGAAGACGTTTGTCCAACGACGTATCTCGTTAGTCTAGATATAGAAGGCGGTTGCACAACGAGAGATCTCGTTAGTCTAGATATAGAAGACGGTTGTACAACGACGGATCTCGGTAGTCTAGATATAGAAAACGGTTGTACAGACGGATCTCGTTAGTCTAGATATTGAAGACGTTTGTCCAACGACGTATCTCGTTAGTCTAGATATAGAAGACGGTTGTACAGACGGATCTCGTTAGTCTAGATATAGAACACGGTTGTACAACGACGGATCTCGTTAGTCTAGATATAGAAGACGGTTGTACAACGACGGATCTCGTTAGTCTAGATAGAGAAGACGGTTGTACAGACGGATCTCGTTAGTCTAGATATAGAAGACGGTTGCGCAACGAGAGATCTCGTTAGTCGAGATATAGAAGACGGTTGTACAATGACGGATCTCGTTAGTCTAGATATAGAAGACGGTTGTACAGACGGATCTCGTTAGTCTAGATATAGAAGACGGTTGTACAACGACGGATCTCGTTAGTCTAGATATAGAAGACGGTTGTACAGACGGATCTCGTTAGTCTAGATATAGAAAACGGTTGTACAGACGTATCTCTCGTTAGTCTAGATATTGAAGACGTTTGTCCAACGACGTATCTCGCTAGTCTAAATATAGAAGACGGTTGTACAACGACGGATTTCGTTAGTCTAGATATAGAAGACGGTTGTACAACGACGGATCTCGTTAGTCTAGATATAGAAGACGGTTGTACAGACGGATAACGTTAGTCTAGATATAGAAGACAGTTGTACAGACGGATCTCGTTGGTCTAGATATTGAAGACGTTTGTCCAACGACGTATCTCGTTAGTCTAGATATAGAAGACGGTTGTACAACGATAGATCTCGTTAGTCGAGATATAGAAGACGGTTGTACAACGACGGATCTCGTTAGTCTAGATATAGAAGACGGTTGTACAGACGGATCTCGTTAGTCTAGATATAGAAGACGGTTGCGCAACGAGAGATCTCGTTAGTCGAGATATAGAAGACGGTTGTACAACGACGGATCTCGTTAGTCTAGATATAGAAAACGGTTGTACAGACGGATCTCGTTAGTCTAGATATAGAAGACGGTTGTACAACGAGAGATCTCGTTAGTCGAGATATAGAAGATGGTTGTACAACGACGGATCTCGTTAGTCTAGATATAGAAGACGGTTGTACAGACGGATCACGTTAGTCTAGATATAGAAGACAGTTGTACAGACGGATCTCGTTGGTCTAGATATTGAAGACGTTTGTCCAACGACGTATCTCGTTAGTCTAGATATAGAAGACGGTTGTACAACGATAGATCTCGTTAGTCGAGATATAGAAGACGGTTGTACAATGACGGATCTCGTTAGTCTAGATATAGAAGACGGTTGTACAGACGGATCTCGTTAGTCTAGATATAGAAGACGGTTGCGCAACGACAGATCTCGTTAGTCGAGATATAGAAGACGGTTGTACAACGACGGATCTCGTTAGTCTAGATATAGAAAACGGTTGTACAGACGGATCTCGTTAGTCTAGATATAGAAGACGGTTGTACAACGAGAGATCTCGTTAGTCGAGATATAGAAGATGGTTGTACAACGACGGATCTCGTTAGTCTAGATATAGAAGACGGTTGTACAGACGGATCACGTTAGTCTAGATATTGAAAACGTTTGTCCAACGACGGATCTCGTTAGTCTAGATATTGAAGACGGTTGTACAACGACGGATCTCGTTAGTCTAGATATTGAAGACGGTTGTACAGACGGATCTCGTTAGTCTAGATATAGAAGACGGTTGCACAACGAGAGATCTCGTTAGTCTAGATATAGAAGACGGTTGTACAACGACGGATCTCGGTAGTCTAGATATAGAAGACGGTTGTACAGACGGATCTTGTTAGACTAGATATAGAAGAGGGTTGTACAACGACGGATCTCGTTAGTCTAGATATAGAAGACGTTGTATATCGAGAGATCTCGTTAGTCTAGATATAGAAGACGGTTGTACAGACGGATCTCGTTAGTCTAGATATAGAAGACGGTTGTACAGACGGATCTCGTTAGTCTAGATATAGAAGACGGTTGTACAGACAGATCTCGTTAGTCTAGATATAGATGACGGTTGTATAACGAGAGATCTCGTTAGTCTAGATATAGAAGACGGTCGTATAACGAGAGATCTCGTTAGTCTAGATATAGGAGATGGTTGTACAGACGGATCTCGTTAGTCTAGATATAGAAGACGGTTGTACAGACGGATCTCGTTAGTCTAGGTATAGAAGACGGTTGTACAGACGGATCTCGTTAGTCTAGATATAGAAGACGGTTGTATAACGAGAGATCTCGTTAGTCTAGATATAGAAGATGGTTGTACAGACGGATCTCGTTAGTCTAGATATAGAAGACGGTTGTACAGACGGATCTCGTTAGTCTAGATATAGAAGACGGTTGTACAGACGGATCTCGTTAGTCTAGACATTGAAGACGTTTGTCCAACGACGTATCTCGTTAGTCTAGATATAGAAGACGGTTGTACAGACGGATCTCGTTAGTCTAGATATAGAAGACGGTTGTACAGACGGATCTCGTTAGTCTAGATATTGAAGACGTTTGTACAACGACGGATCTCGTTAGTCTAGATATAGAAGACGGTTGTACAGACGGATCTCGTTAGTCTAGATATAGAAGACGGTTGTATAACGAGAGATCTCTTTAGTCTAGATATAAAAGATGGTTGTACAGACGGATCTCGTTAGTCTAGATATAGAAGACGGTTGTCCAACGACGTATCTCGTTAGTCTAGATATAGAAGACGGTTGTACAACGATAGATCTCGTTAGTCGAGATATAGAAGACGGTTGTACAACGACGGATCTCGTTAGTCTAGATATAGAAGACGGTTGTACAGACGGATCTCGTTAGTCTAGATATAGAAGACGGTTGCGCAACGAGAGATCTCGTTAGTCGAGATATAGAAGACGGTTGTACAACGACGGATCTCGTTAGTCTAGATATAGAAAACGGTTGTACAGACGGATCTCGTTAGTCTAGATATAGAAGACGGTTGTACAACGACGGATCTCGTTAGTCTAGATATAGAAGACGGTTGTACAGACGGATCTCGTTAGTCTAGATATTGAAGACGTTTGTCCAACGACGTACCTCGTTAGTCTAGATATAGAAGACGGTTGTACAACGACGGATCTCGTTAGTCTAGATATAGAAGACGGTTGTACAGACGGATCTCGATAGTCTAGATATAGAAGACGGTTGTACAGACGGATCTCGTTAGTCTAGATATTGAAGACGTTTGTCCAACGACGTACCTCGTTAGTCTAGATATAGAAGACGGTTGTACAGACGGATCTCGTTAGTCTAGATATTGAAGACGTTTGTACAGACGGATCTCGTTAGTCTAGATACAGAAGACGGTTGTCCAACGACGTATCTCGTTAGTCTAGATATAGAAAACGGTTGTACAGACGGATCTCGATAGACTAGATATTGAAGACGTTTGTCCAACGACGTATCTCGTTAGTCTAGATATAGAAGACGGTTGTACAGACGGATCTCGTTAGTCTAGATATAGAAGACGGTTGTACAGACGGATCTCGTTAGTCTAGATATAGAAGACGGTTGTACAGACGGATCTCGTTAGTCTAGATATAGAAGACGGTTGTACAGACGGATCTCGTTAGTCTAGATATAGAAGACGGTTGTATAACGAGAGATCTCGTTAGTCTAGATATAGAAGACGGTTGTACAGGCGGATCCCGTTAGTCTAGATATTGAAGACGGTTATACATCGAGAGATGTCGTTAGTCTAGATATAGAAGACGGTTGTACAGACGGATCTCGTTAGTCTAGATACAGAAGACGGTTGTACAATGACGGATCTCGTTAGCCTAGATATAGAAGACGGTTGTATAGACGGATCTCGTTAGCCTAGATATAGAAGACGGTTGTACAGACGGATCTCGTTAGTCTAGATATAGAAGACGGTTGTACAGACGGATCTCGTGAGTCTAGATATAGAAGACGGTTGTATAGACGGATCTCGTTAGTCTAGATATAGAAGACGGTTGTACAGACGGATCTCGTGAGTCTAGATATAGAAGACGGTTGTCCAACGACGTATCTCGTTAGTCTAGATATAGAAAACGGCTGTACAGACGGATCTCGTTAGACTAGATATAGAAGAGGGTTGTACAACGACGGATCTCGTTAGTCTAGATATAGAAGACGGTTGTACAGACGGATCTCGTTAGTCTAGATATAGAAGACGGTTGTATAACGAGAGATCTCGTTAGTCTAGATATAGAAGATGGTTGTACAGACGGATCTCGTTAGTCTAGATATAGAAGACGGTTGTATAACGAGAGATCTCGTTAGTCTAGATATAGAAGATGGTTGTACAGACGGATCTCGTGAGTCTAGATATAGAAGACGGTTGTATAGACGGATCTCGTTAGTCTAGATATAGAAGACGGTTGTATAACGAGAGATCTCGTTAGTCTAGATATAGAAGATGGTTGTACAGACGGATCTCGTTAGTCTAGATATAGAAGACGGTTGTACAGACGGATCTCGTGAGTCTAGATATAGAAGACGGTTGTCCAACGACGTATCTCGTTAGTCTAGATATAGAAGACGGTTGTACAACGACGGATCTCGGTAGTCTAGATATAGAAGACGGTTGCACAACGAGAGATCTCGTTAGTCTAGATATAGAAGACGGTTGTACAACGACGGATCTACGTAGTCTAGATATAGAAAACGGTTGTACAGACGGATCTCGTTAGGCTAGATATAGAAGACGGTTGTACAGACGGATCTCGTTAGTCTAGATATTGAAGACGTTTGTCCAACGACGTATCTCGTTAGTCTAGATATAGAAGGCGGTTGCACAACGAGAAATCTCGTTAGTCTAGATATAGAAGACGGTTGTACAACGACGGATCTCGGTAGTCTAGATATAGAAAACGGTTGTACAGACGGATCTCGTTAGTCTAGATATAGAAAACGGTTGTACAGACGGATCTCGTTAGTCTAGATATAGAAAACGGTTGTACAGATGGATCTCGTTAGTCTAGATATAGAAGACGGTTGTACAGACGGATCTCGTTAGTCTAGATATAGAAGACGGTTGTACAACGACGGATCTCGTTAGTCTAGATATAGAAGACGATTGTACAACGACGGATCTCGTTAGTCTAGATATAGAAGACGGTTGTACAGACGGATCTCGTTAGTCTAGATATAGAAAACGGTTGTACAGACGGATCTCGTTAGTCTAGATATTGAAGACGTTTGTCCAACGACGTATCTCGCTAGTCTAGATGTAGAAGACGGTTGTACAACGACGGATCTCGTTAGCCTAGATATAGAAGACGGTTGTACAGACGGATCTCGTTAGCCTAGATATAGAAGACGGTTGTACAACGAGAGATCTCGTTAGTCGAGATATAGAAGACGGTTGTACAACGACGGATCTCGTTAGTCTAGATATAGAAGACGGTTGTACAGACGGATCTCGTTAGTCTAGATATAGAAGACGGTTGTACAACGACGGATATCGTTAGTCTAGACATAGAAGACGGTTGTACAACGACGGATCTCGTTAGTCTAGATATAGAAAACGGTTGTACAGACGTATCTCTCGTTAGTCTAGATATTGAAGACGTTTGTCCAACGACGTATCTCGTTAGTCGAGATATAGAAGACGGTTGTACAACGACGGATCTCGTTAGTCTAGATATAGAAGACGGTTGTACAGACGGATCTCGTTAGTCTAGATATAGAAGACGGTTGTACAACGACGGATATCGTTAGTCTAGACATAGAAGACGGTTGTACAACGACGGATCTCGTTAGTCTAGATATAGAAGACGGTTGTACAGACGGATCTCGTTAGTCTAGATATAGAAGACGGTTGCACAACGAGAGATCTCGTTAGTCTAGATATAGAAGACGGTTGTACAGCGACGGATCTCGTTAGTCTGGATATAGAAGACGGTTGTACAGACGGATCTCGTTAGTCTAGATATAGAAGACGGTTGTACAGACGGATCTCTTTAGTATAGATATAGAAGACGGTTGTACAACGACGGATCTCGTTAGTCTAGATATAGAAAACGGTTGTACAGACGTATCTCTCGTTAGTCTAGATATTGAAGACGTTTGTCCAACGACGTATCTCGTTAGTCTAGATATAGAAGACGCTTGTACAACGACGGATCTCGTTAGTCTAGATATAGAAAACGGTTGTACAACGACGGATCTCGTTAGTCTAGATATAGAAGACGGTTGTACAGACGGATCTCGTTAGTCTAGATATAGAAGACAGTTGTACAGACGGATCTCGTTAGTCTAGATATTGAAGACGGTTGTACAACGACGGATCTCGGTAGTCTAGATATAGAAGACGGTTGCACAACGAGAGATCTCGTTAGTCTAGATATAGAAGACGGTTGTACAACGACGGATCTACGTAGTCTAGATATAGAAAACGGTTGTACAGACGGATCTCGTTAGTCTAGATATAGAAGACGGTTGTACAGACGGATCTCGTTAGTCTAGATATTGAAGACGTTTGTCCAACGACGTATCTCGTTAGTCTAGATATAGAAGGCGGTTGCACAACGAGAGATCTCGTTAGTCTAGATATAGAAGACGGTTGTACAACGACGGATCTCGGTAGTCTAGATATAGAAAACGGTTGTACAGACGGATCTCGTTAGTCTAGATATTGAAGACGGTTGTATAACGAGAGATCTCGTTAGTCTAGATATAGAAGATGGTTGTACAGACGGATCTCGTTAGTCTAGATATAGAAGACGGTTGTATAACGAGAGATCTCGTTAGTCTAGATATAGAAGATGGTTGTACAGACGGATCTCGTGAGTCTAGATATAGAAGACGGTTGTATAGACGGATCTCGTTAGTCTAGATATAGAAGACGGTTGTATAACGAGAGATCTCGTTAGTCTAGATATAGAAGATGGTTGTACAGACGGATCTCGTTAGTCTAGATATAGAAGACGGTTGTACAGACGGATCTCGTGAGTCTAGATATAGAAGACGGTTGTCCAACGACGTATCTCGTTAGTCTAGATATAGAAGACGGTTGTACAACGACGGATCTCGGTAGTCTAGATATAGAAGACGGTTGCACAACGAGAGATTTCGTTAGTCTAGATATAGAAGACGGTTGTACAACGACGGATCTACGTAGTCTAGATATAGAAAACGGTTGTACAGACGGATCTCGTTAGTCTAGATATAGAAGACGGTTGTACAGACGGATCTCGTTAGTCTAGATATTGAAGACGTTTGTCCAACGACGTATCTCGTTAGTCTAGATATAGAAGGCGGTTGCACAACGAGAAATCTCGTTAGTCTAGATATAGAAGACGGTTGTACAACGACGGATCTCGGTAGTCTAGATATAGAAAACGGTTGTACAGACGGATCTCGTTAGTCTAGATATAGAAAACGGTTGTACAGACGGATCTCGTTAGTCTAGATATAGAAAACGGTTGTACAGATGGATCTCGTTAGTCTAGATATAGAAGACGGTTGTACAGACGGATCTCGTTAGTCTAGATATAGAAGACGGTTGTACAACGACGGATCTCGTTAGTCTAGATATAGAAGACGATTGTACAACGACGGATCTCGTTAGTCTAGATATAGAAGACGGTTGTACAGACGGATCTCGTTAGTCTAGATATAGAAAACGGTTGTACAGACGGATCTCGTTAGTCTAGATATTGAAGACGTTTGTCCAACGACGTATCTCGCTAGTCTAGATGTAGAAGACGGTTGTACAACGACGGATCTCGTTAGCCTAGATATAGAAGACGGTTGTACAGACGGATCTCGTTAGCCTAGATATAGAAGACGGTTGTACAACGAGAGATCTCGTTAGTCGAGATATAGAAGACGGTTGTACAACGACGGATCTCGTTAGTCTAGATATAGAAGACGGTTGTACAGACGGATCTCGTTAGTCTAGATATAGAAGACGGTTGTACAACGACGGATATCGTTAGTCTAGACATAGAAGACGGTTGTACAACGACGGATCTCGTTAGTCTAGATATAGAAGACGGTTGTACAGACGGATCTCGTTAGTCTAGATATAGAAGACGGTTGCACAACGAGAGATCTCGTTAGTCTAGATATAGAAGACGGTTGTACAGCGACGGATCTCGTTAGTCTGGATATAGAAGACGGTTGTACAGACGGATCTCGTTAGTCTAGATATAGAAGACGGTTGTACAGACGGATCTCTTTAGTATAGATATAGAAGACGGTTGTACAACGACGGATCTCGTTAGTCTAGATATAGAAAACGGTTGTACAGACGTATCTCTCGTTAGTCTAGATATTGAAGACGTTTGTCCAACGACGTATCTCGTTAGTCTAGATATAGAAGACGCTTGTACAACGACGGATCTCGTTAGTCTAGATATAGAAAACGGTTGTACAACGACGGATCTCGTTAGTCTAGATATAGAAGACGGTTGTACAGACGGATCTCGTTAGTCTAGATATAGAAGACAGTTGTACAGACGGATCTCGTTAGTCTAGATATTGAAGACGGTTGTACAACGACGGATCTCGGTAGTCTAGATATAGAAGACGGTTGCACAACGAGAGATCTCGTTAGTCTAGATATAGAAGACGGTTGTACAACGACGGATCTACGTAGTCTAGATATAGAAAACGGTTGTACAGACGGATCTCGTTAGTCTAGATATAGAAGACGGTTGTACAGACGGATCTCGTTAGTCTAGATATTGAAGACGTTTGTCCAACGACGTATCTCGTTAGTCTAGATATAGAAGGCGGTTGCACAACGAGAGATCTCGTTAGTCTAGATATAGAAGACGGTTGTACAACGACGGATCTCGGTAGTCTAGATATAGAAAACGGTTGTACAGACGGATCTCGTTAGTCTAGATATTGAAGACGTTTGTCCAACGACGTATCTCGTTAGTCTAGATATAGAAGACGGTTGTACAACGACGGATCTCGTTAGTCTAGATATAGAAGACGGTTTTACAACGACGGATCTCGTTAGTCTAGATATAGAAGACGGTTGTCCAACGACGTATCTCGCTAGTCTAAATATAGAAGACGGTTGTACAACGACGGATTTCGTTAGTCTAGATATAGAAGACGGTTGTACAGACGGATAACGTTAGTCTAGATATAGAAGACAGTTGTACAGACGGATCTCGTTGGTCTAGATATTGAAGACGTTTGTCCAACGACGTATCTCGTTAGTCTAGATATAGAAGACGGTTGTACAACGATAGATCTCGTTAGTCGAGATATAGAAGACGGTTGTACAACGACGGATCTCGTTAGTCTAGATATAGAAGACGGTTGTACAGACGGATCTCGTTAGTCTAGATATAGAAGACGGTTGCGCAACGAGAGATCTCGTTAGTCGAGATATAGAAGACGGTTGTACAACGACGGATCTCGTTAGTCTAGATATAGAAAACGGTTGTACAGACGGATCTCGTTAGTCTAGATATAGAAGACGGTTGTACAGACGGATCACGTTAGTCTAGATATTGAAAACGTTTGTCCAACGACGGATCTCGTTAGTCTAGATATAGAAGACGGTTGTACAGACGGATCTCGTTAGTCGAGATATAGAAGACGGTTGTACAGACGGATCTCGTTAGTCTAGATATTGCAGACGGTTGTACAACGACGGATCTCGTTAGTCTAGATATTGAAGACGGTTGTACAGACGGATCTCGTTAGTCTAGATATAGAAGACGGTTGCACAACGAGAGATCTCGTTAGTCTAGATATAGAAGACGTTTGTACAACGACGGATCTCGGTAGTCTAGATATAGAAGACGGTTGTACAGACGGATCTCGTTAGACTAGATATAGAAGAGGGTTGTACAACGACGGATCTCGTTAGTCTAGATATAGAAGACGGTTGTATATCGAGAGATCTCGTTAGTCTAGATATAGAAGACGGTTGTACAGACGGATCTCGTTAGTCTAGATATAGAAGACGGTTGTACAGACGGATCTCGTTAGTCTAGATATAGAAGTCGGTTGTACAGACAGATCTCGTTAGTCTAGATATAGATGACGGTTGTATAACGAGAGATCTCGTTAGTCTAGATATAGAAGACGGTCGTATAACGAGAGATCTCGTTAGTCTAGATATAGGAGATGGTTGTACAGACGGATCTCGTTAGTCTAGATATAGAAGACGGTTGTACAGACGGATCTCGTTAGTCTAGGTATAGAAGACGGTTGTACAGACGGATCTCGTTAGTCTAGATATTGAAGACGTTTGTCCAACGACGTATCTCGTTAGTCTAGATATAGAAGGCGGTTGCACAACGAGAGATCTCGTTAGTCTAGATATAGAAGACGGTTGTACAACGACGGATCTCGGTAGTCTAGATATAGAAAACGGTTGTACAGACGGATCTCGTTAGTCTAGATATTGAAGACGTTTGTCCAACGACGTATCTCGTTAGTCTAGATATAGAAGACGGTTGTACAGACGGATCTCGTTAGTCTAGATATAGAACACGGTTGTACAACGACGGATCTCGTTAGTCTAGATATAGAAGACGGTTGTACAACGACGGATCTCGTTAGTCTAGATAGAGAAGACGGTTGTACAGACGGATCTCGTTAGTCTAGATATAGAAGACGGTTGCGCAACGAGAGATCTCGTTAGTCGAGATATAGAAGACGGTTGTACAATGACGGATCTCGTTAGTCTAGATATAGAAGACGGTTGTACAGACGGATCTCGTTAGTCTAGATATAGAAGACGGTTGTACAACGACGGATCTCGTTAGTCTAGATATAGAAGACGGTTGTACAGACGGATCTCGTTAGTCTAGATATAGAAAACGGTTGTACAGACGTATCTCTCGTTAGTCTAGATATTGAAGACGTTTGTCCAACGACGTATCTCGCTAGTCTAAATATAGAAGACGGTTGTACAACGACGGATTTCGTTAGTCTAGATATAGAAGACGGTTGTACAACGACGGATCTCGTTAGTCTAGATATAGAAGACGGTTGTACAGACGGATAACGTTAGTCTAGATATAGAAGACAGTTGTACAGACGGATCTCGTTGGTCTAGATATTGAAGACGTTTGTCCAACGACGTATCTCGTTAGTCTAGATATAGAAGACGGTTGTACAACGATAGATCTCGTTAGTCGAGATATAGAAGACGGTTGTACAACGACGGATCTCGTTAGTCTAGATATAGAAGACGGTTGTACAGACGGATCTCGTTAGTCTAGATATAGAAGACGGTTGCGCAACGAGAGATCTCGTTAGTCGAGATATAGAAGACGGTTGTACAACGACGGATCTCGTTAGTCTAGATATAGAAAACGGTTGTACAGACGGATCTCGTTAGTCTAGATATAGAAGACGGTTGTACAACGAGAGATCTCGTTAGTCGAGATATAGAAGATGGTTGTACAACGACGGATCTCGTTAGTCTAGATATAGAAGACGGTTGTACAGACGGATCACGTTAGTCTAGATATAGAAGACAGTTGTACAGACGGATCTCGTTGGTCTAGATATTGAAGACGTTTGTCCAACGACGTATCTCGTTAGTCTAGATATAGAAGACGGTTGTACAACGATAGATCTCGTTAGTCGAGATATAGAAGACGGTTGTACAATGACGGATCTCGTTAGTCTAGATATAGAAGACGGTTGTACAGACGGATCTCGTTAGTCTAGATATAGAAGACGGTTGCGCAACGACAGATCTCGTTAGTCGAGATATAGAAGACGGTTGTACAACGACGGATCTCGTTAGTCTAGATATAGAAAACGGTTGTACAGACGGATCTCGTTAGTCTAGATATAGAAGACGGTTGTACAACGAGAGATCTCGTTAGTCGAGATATAGAAGATGGTTGTACAACGACGGATCTCGTTAGTCTAGATATAGAAGACGGTTGTACAGACGGATCACGTTAGTCTAGATATTGAAAACGTTTGTCCAACGACGGATCTCGTTAGTCTAGATATAGAAGACGGTTGTACAGACGGATCTCGTTAGTCGAGATATAGAAGACGGTTGTACAGACGGATCTCGTTAGTCTAGATATTGAAGACGGTTGTACAACGACGGATCTCGTTAGTCTAGATATTGAAGACGGTTGTACAGACGGATCTCGTTAGTCTAGATATAGAAGACGGTTGCACAACGAGAGATCTCGTTAGTCTAGATATAGAAGACGGTTGTACAACGACGGATCTCGGTAGTCTAGATATAGAAAACGGTTGTACAGACGGATCTCGTTAGTCTAGATATTGAAGACGTTTGTCCAACGACGTATCTCGTTAGTCTAGATATAGAAGACGGTTGTACAGACGGATCTCGTTAGTCTAGATATAGAACACGGTTGTACAACGACGGATCTCGTTAGTCTAGATATAGAAGACGGTTGTACAACGACGGATCTCGTTAGTCTAGATAGAGAAGACGGTTGTACAGACGGATCTCGTTAGTCTAGATATAGAAGACGGTTGCGCAACGAGAGATCTCGTTAGTCGAGATATAGAAGACGGTTGTACAATGACGGATCTCGTTAGTCTAGATATAGAAGACGGTTGTACAGACGGATCTCGTTAGTCTAGATATAGAAGACGGTTGTACAACGACGGATCTCGTTAGTCTAGATATAGAAGACGGTTGTACAGACGGATCTCGTTAGTCTAGATATAGAAAACGGTTGTACAGACGTATCTCTCGTTAGTCTAGATATTGAAGACGTTTGTCCAACGACGTATCTCGCTAGTCTAAATATAGAAGACGGTTGTACAACGACGGATTTCGTTAGTCTAGATATAGAAGACGGTTGTACAACGACGGATCTCGTTAGTCTAGATATAGAAGACGGTTGTACAGACGGATAACGTTAGTCTAGATATAGAAGACAGTTGTACAGACGGATCTCGTTGGTCTAGATATTGAAGACGTTTGTCCAACGACGTATCTCGTTAGTCTAGATATAGAAGACGGTTGTACAACGATAGATCTCGTTAGTCGAGATATAGAAGACGGTTGTACAACGACGGATCTCGTTAGTCTAGATATAGAAGACGGTTGTACAGACGGATCTCGTTAGTCTAGATATAGAAGACGGTTGCGCAACGAGAGATCTCGTTAGTCGAGATATAGAAGACGGTTGTACAACGACGGATCTCGTTAGTCTAGATATAGAAAACGGTTGTACAGACGGATCTCGTTAGTCTAGATATAGAAGACGGTTGTACAACGAGAGATCTCGTTAGTCGAGATATAGAAGATGGTTGTACAACGACGGATCTCGTTAGTCTAGATATAGAAGACGGTTGTACAGACGGATCACGTTAGTCTAGATATAGAAGACAGTTGTACAGACGGATCTCGTTGGTCTAGATATTGAAGACGTTTGTCCAACGACGTATCTCGTTAGTCTAGATATAGAAGACGGTTGTACAACGATAGATCTCGTTAGTCGAGATATAGAAGACGGTTGTACAATGACGGATCTCGTTAGTCTAGATATAGAAGACGGTTGTACAGACGGATCTCGTTAGTCTAGATATAGAAGACGGTTGCGCAACGACAGATCTCGTTAGTCGAGATATAGAAGACGGTTGTACAACGACGGATCTCGTTAGTCTAGATATAGAAAACGGTTGTACAGACGGATCTCGTTAGTCTAGATATAGAAGACGGTTGTACAGACGGATCTCGTTGGTCTAGATATTGAAGACGTTTGTCCAACGACGTATCTCGTTAGTCTAGATATAGAAGACGGTTGTACAACGATAGATCTCGTTAGTCGAGATATAGAAGACGGTTGTACAATGACGGATCTCGTTAGTCTAGATATAGAAGACGGTTGTACAGACGGATCTCGTTAGTCTAGATATAGAAGACGGTTGCGCAACGACAGATCTCGTTAGTCGAGATATAGAAGACGGTTGTACAACGACGGATCTCGTTAGTCTAGATATAGAAAACGGTTGTACAGACGGATCTCGTTAGTCTAGATATTGAAGACGGTTGTACAACGACGGATCTCGTTAGTCTAGATATTGAAGACGGTTGTACAGACGGATCTCGTTAGTCTAGATATAGAAGACGGTTGCACAACGAGAGATCTCGTTAGTCTAGATATAGAAGACGGTTGTACAACGACGGATCTCGGTAGTCTAGATATAGAAAACGGTTGTACAGACGGATCTCGTTAGTCTAGATATTGAAGACGTTTGTCCAACGACGTATCTCGTTAGTCTAGATATAGAAGACGGTTGTACAGACGGATCTCGTTAGTCTAGATATAGAACACGGTTGTACAACGACGGATCTCGTTAGTCTAGATATAGAAGACGGTTGTACAACGACGGATCTCGTTAGTCTAGATAGAGAAGACGGTTGTACAGACGGATCTCGTTAGTCTAGATATAGAAGACGGTTGCGCAACGAGAGATCTCGTTAGTCGAGATATAGAAGACGGTTGTACAATGACGGATCTCGTTAGTCTAGATATAGAAGACGGTTGTACAGACGGATCTCGTTAGTCTAGATATAGAAGACGGTTGTACAACGACGGATCTCGTTAGTCTAGATATAGAAGACGGTTGTACAGACGGATCTCGTTAGTCTAGATATAGAAAACGGTTGTACAGACGTATCTCTCGTTAGTCTAGATATTGAAGACGTTTGTCCAACGACGTATCTCGCTAGTCTAAATATAGAAGACGGTTGTACAACGACGGATTTCGTTAGTCTAGATATAGAAGACGGTTGTACAACGACGGATCTCGTTAGTCTAGATATAGAAGACGGTTGTACAGACGGATAACGTTAGTCTAGATATAGAAGACAGTTGTACAGACGGATCTCGTTGGTCTAGATATTGAAGACGTTTGTCCAACGACGTATCTCGTTAGTCTAGATATAGAAGACGGTTGTACAACGATAGATCTCGTTAGTCGAGATATAGAAGACGGTTGTACAACGACGGATCTCGTTAGTCTAGATATAGAAGACGGTTGTACAGACGGATCTCGTTAGTCTAGATATAGAAGACGGTTGCGCAACGAGAGATCTCGTTAGTCGAGATATAGAAGACGGTTGTACAACGACGGATCTCGTTAGTCTAGATATAGAAAACGGTTGTACAGACGGATCTCGTTAGTCTAGATATAGAAGACGGTTGTACAACGAGAGATCTCGTTAGTCGAGATATAGAAGATGGTTGTACAACGACGGATCTCGTTAGTCTAGATATAGAAGACGGTTGTACAGACGGATCACGTTAGTCTAGATATAGAAGACAGTTGTACAGACGGATCTCGTTGGTCTAGATATTGAAGACGTTTGTCCAACGACGTATCTCGTTAGTCTAGATATAGAAGACGGTTGTACAACGATAGATCTCGTTAGTCGAGATATAGAAGACGGTTGTACAATGACGGATCTCGTTAGTCTAGATATAGAAGACGGTTGTACAGACGGATCTCGTTAGTCTAGATATAGAAGACGGTTGCGCAACGACAGATCTCGTTAGTCGAGATATAGAAGACGGTTGTACAACGACGGATCTCGTTAGTCTAGATATAGAAAACGGTTGTACAGACGGATCTCGTTAGTCTAGATATAGAAGACGGTTGTACAACGAGAGATCTCGTTAGTCGAGATATAGAAGATGGTTGTACAACGACGGATCTCGTTAGTCTAGATATAGAAGACGGTTGTACAGACGGATCACGTTAGTCTAGATATTGAAAACGTTTGTCCAACGACGGATCTCGTTAGTCTAGATATAGAAGACGGTTGTACAGACGGATCTCGTTAGTCGAGATATAGAAGACGGTTGTACAGACGGATCTCGTTAGTCTAGATATTGAAGACGGTTGTACAACGACGGATCTCGTTAGTCTAGATATTGAAGACGGTTGTACAGACGGATCTCGTTAGTCTAGATATAGAAGACGGTTGCACAACGAGAGATCTCGTTAGTCTAGATATAGAAGACGGTTGTACAACGACGGATCTCGGTAGTCTAGATATAGAAGACGGTTGTACAGACGGATCTTGTTAGACTAGATATAGAAGAGGGTTGTACAACGACGGATCTCGTTAGTCTAGATATAGAAGACGTTGTATATCGAGAGATCTCGTTAGTCTAGATATAGAAGACGGTTGTACAGACGGATCTCGTTAGTCTAGATATAGAAGACGGTTGTACAGACGGATCTCGTTAGTCTAGATATAGAAGACGGTTGTACAGACAGATCTCGTTAGTCTAGATATAGATGACGGTTGTATAACGAGAGATCTCGTTAGTCTAGATATAGAAGACGGTCGTATAACGAGAGATCTCGTTAGTCTAGATATAGGAGATGGTTGTACAGACGGATCTCGTTAGTCTAGATATAGAAGACGGTT
This sequence comes from Andrena bicolor, assembly GCA_960531205.1. Lineage (NCBI taxonomy): Eukaryota > Metazoa > Arthropoda > Insecta > Hymenoptera > Andrenidae > Andrena > Andrena bicolor. The sequence continues at coordinate 79,920 of CAUIJW010000172.1, read as the reverse complement.
GTACAGACGGATCTCGTTAGTCTAGGTATAGAAGACGGTTGTACAGACGGATCTCGTTAGTCTAGATATAGAAGACGGTTGTATAACGAGAGATCTCGTTAGTCTAGATATAGAAGATGGTTGTACAGACGGATCTCGTTAGTCTAGATATAGAAGACGGTTGTACAGACGGATCTCGTTAGTCTAGATATAGAAGACGGTTGTACAGACGGATCTCGTTAGTCTAGACATTGAAGACGTTTGTCCAACGACGTATCTCGTTAGTCTAGATATAGAAGACGGTTGTACAGACGGATCTCGTTAGTCTAGATATAGAAGACGGTTGTACAGACGGATCTCGTTAGTCTAGATATTGAAGACGTTTGTACAACGACGGATCTCGTTAGTCTAGATATAGAAGACGGTTGTACAGACGGATCTCGTTAGTCTAGATATAGAAGACGGTTGTATAACGAGAGATCTCTTTAGTCTAGATATAAAAGATGGTTGTACAGACGGATCTCGTTAGTCTAGATATAGAAGACGGTTGTCCAACGACGTATCTCGTTAGTCTAGATATAGAAGACGGTTGTACAACGATAGATCTCGTTAGTCGAGATATAGAAGACGGTTGTACAACGACGGATCTCGTTAGTCTAGATATAGAAGACGGTTGTACAGACGGATCTCGTTAGTCTAGATATAGAAGACGGTTGCGCAACGAGAGATCTCGTTAGTCGAGATATAGAAGACGGTTGTACAACGACGGATCTCGTTAGTCTAGATATAGAAAACGGTTGTACAGACGGATCTCGTTAGTCTAGATATAGAAGACGGTTGTACAACGACGGATCTCGTTAGTCTAGATATAGAAGACGGTTGTACAGACGGATCTCGTTAGTCTAGATATTGAAGACGTTTGTCCAACGACGTACCTCGTTAGTCTAGATATAGAAGACGGTTGTACAACGACGGATCTCGTTAGTCTAGATATAGAAGACGGTTGTACAGACGGATCTCGATAGTCTAGATATAGAAGACGGTTGTACAGACGGATCTCGTTAGTCTAGATATTGAAGACGTTTGTCCAACGACGTACCTCGTTAGTCTAGATATAGAAGACGGTTGTACAGACGGATCTCGTTAGTCTAGATATTGAAGACGTTTGTACAGACGGATCTCGTTAGTCTAGATACAGAAGACGGTTGTCCAACGACGTATCTCGTTAGTCTAGATATAGAAAACGGTTGTACAGACGGATCTCGATAGACTAGATATTGAAGACGTTTGTCCAACGACGTATCTCGTTAGTCTAGATATAGAAGACGGTTGTACAGACGGATCTCGTTAGTCTAGATATAGAAGACGGTTGTACAGACGGATCTCGTTAGTCTAGATATAGAAGACGGTTGTACAGACGGATCTCGTTAGTCTAGATATAGAAGACGGTTGTACAGACGGATCTCGTTAGTCTAGATATAGAAGACGGTTGTATAACGAGAGATCTCGTTAGTCTAGATATAGAAGACGGTTGTACAGGCGGATCCCGTTAGTCTAGATATTGAAGACGGTTATACATCGAGAGATGTCGTTAGTCTAGATATAGAAGACGGTTGTACAGACGGATCTCGTTAGTCTAGATACAGAAGACGGTTGTACAATGACGGATCTCGTTAGCCTAGATATAGAAGACGGTTGTACAGACGGATCTCGTTAGTCTAGATATAGAAGACGGTTGTACAGACAGATCTCGTTAGTCTAGATATAGATGACGGTTGTATAACGAGAGATCTCGTTAGTCTAGATATAGAAGACGGTCGTATAACGAGAGATCTCGTTAGTCTAGATATAGGAGATGGTTGTACAGACGGATCTCGTTAGTCTAGATATAGAAGACGGTTGTACAGACGGATCTCGTTAGTCTAGGTATAGAAGACGGTTGTACAGACGGATCTCGTTAGTCTAGATATAGAAGACGGTTGTACAGACGGATCTCGTTAGTCTAGATATAGAAGACGGTTGTACAGACGGATCTCGTTAGTCTAGATATTGAAGACGTTTGTACAACGACGGATCTCGTTAGTCTAGATATAGAAGACGGTTGTACAGACGGATCTCGTTAGTCTAGATATAGAAGACGGTTGTATAACGAGAGATCTCTTTAGTCTAGATATAAAAGATGGTTGTACAGACGGATCTCGTTAGTCTAGATATAGAAGACGGTTGTCCAACGACGTATCTCGTTAGTCTAGATATAGAAGACGGTTGTACAACGATAGATCTCGTTAGTCGAGATATAGAAGACGGTTGTACAACGACGGATCTCGTTAGTCTAGATATAGAAGACGGTTGTACAGACGGATCTCGTTAGTCTAGATATAGAAGACGGTTGCGCAACGAGAGATCTCGTTAGTCGAGATATAGAAGACGGTTGTACAACGACGGATCTCGTTAGTCTAGATATAGAAAACGGTTGTACAGACGGATCTCGTTAGTCTAGATATAGAAGACGGTTGTACAACGAGAGATCTCGTTAGTCGAGATATAGAAGATGGTTGTACAACGACGGATCTCGTTAGTCTAGATATAGAAGACGGTTGTACAGACGGATCTCGTTAGTCTAGATATTGAAGACGGTTGTACAACGACGGATCTCGTTAGTCTAGATATTGAAGACGGTTGTACAGACGGATCTCGTTAGTCTAGATGTAGAAGACGGTTGCACAACGAGAGATCTCGTTAGTCTAGATATAGAAGACGGTTGTACAACGACGGATCTCGGTAGTCTAGATATAGAAGACGGTTGTACAGACGGATCTCGTTAGACTAGATATAGAAGAGGGTTGTACAACGACGGATCTCGTTAGTCTAGATATAGAAGACGGTTGTATATCGAGAGATCTCGTTAGTCTAGATATAGAAGACGGTTGTACAGACGGATCTCGTTAGTCTAGATATAGAAGACGGTTGTACAGACGGATCTCGTTAGTCTAGATATAGAAGACGGTTGTACAGACAGATCTCGTTAGTCTAGATATAGATGACGGTTGTATAACGAGAGATCTCGTTAGTCTAGATATAGAAGACGGTCGTATAACGAGAGATCTCGTTAGTCTAGATATAGAAGACGGTCGTATAACGAGAGATCTCGTTAGTCTAGATATAGGAGATGGTTGTACAGACGGATCTCGTTAGTCTAGATATAGAAGACGGTTGTACAGACGGATCTCGTTAGTCTAGATATAGAAGACGGTTGTATAACGAGAGATCTCGTTAGTCTAGATATAGAAGATGGTTGTACAGACGGATCTCGTTAGTCTAGATATAGAAGACGGTTGTACAGACGGATCTCGTTAGTCTAGATATAGAAGACGGTTGTACAGACGGATCTCGTAGGTCTAGACATTGAAGACGTTTGTCCAACGACGTATCTCGTTAGTCTAGATATAGAAGACGGTTGTACAGACGGATCTCGTTAGTCTAGATATAGAAGACGGTTGTACAGACGGATCTCGTTAGTCTAGATATTGAAGACGTTTGTACAACGACGGATCTCGTTAGTCTAGATATAGAAGACGGTCGTATAACGAGAGATCTCGTTAGTCTAGATATAGGAGATGGTTGTACAGACGGATCTCGTTAGTCTAGATATAGAAGACGGTTGTACAGACGGATCTCGTTAGTCTAGATATAGAAGACGGTTGTATAACGAGAGATCTCGTTAGTCTAGATATAGAAGATGGTTGTACAGACGGATCTCGTTAGTCTAGATATAGAAGACGGTTGTACAGACGGATCTCGTTAGTCTAGATATAGAAGACGGTTGTACAGACGGATCTCGTAGGTCTAGACATTGAAGACGTTTGTCCAACGACGTATCTCGTTAGTCTAGATATAGAAGACGGTTGTACAGACGGATCTCGTTAGTCTAGATATAGAAGACGGTTGTACAGACGGATCTCGTTAGTCTAGATATTGAAGACGTTTGTACAACGACGGATCTCGTTAGTCTAGATATAGAAGACGGTTGTACAGACGGATCTCGTTAGTCTAGATATAGAAGACGGTTGTATAACGAGAGATCTCTTTAGTCTAGATATAAAAGATGGTTGTACAGACGGATCTCGTTAGTCTAGATATAGAAGACGGTTGTCCAACGACGTATCTCGTTAGTCTAGATATAGAAAACGGTTGTACAGACGGATCTCGTTAGTCTAGATATAGAAGACGGTTGTACAGACGGATCTCGTTAGTCTAGATATAGAAGACGGTTGTACAGACGGATCTCGTTAGTCTAGACATTGAAGACGTTTGTCCAACGACGTATCTCGTTAGTCTAGATATAGAAGACGGTTGTACAGACGGATCTCGTTAGTCTAGATATAGAAGACGGTTGTACAGACGGATCTCGTTAGTCTAGATATTGAAGACGGTTGTACAGACGGATCTCGTTAGTCTAGATATTGAAGACGTTTGTACAACGACGGATCTCGTTAGTCTAGATATAGAAGACGGTTGTACAGACGGATCTCGTTACTCTAGATATAGAAGACGGTTGTATAACGAAAGATCTCGTTAGTCTAGATATAGAAGACGGTTGTACAGGCGGATCCCGTTAGTCTAGATATTGAAGACGGTTGTACAGACGGATCTCGTTAGTCTAGATATAGAAGACGGTTGTACAGACGGATCTCGTGAGTCTAGATATACAAGACGGTTGTATAGACGGATCTCGTTAGTCTAGATATAGAAGACGGTTGTACAGACGGATCTCGTGAGTCTAGATATAGAAGACGGTTGTCCAACGACGTATCTCGTTAGTCTAGATATAGAAAACGGTTGTACAGACGGATCTCGTTAGACTAGATATAGAAGAGGGTTGTACAACGACGGATCTCGTTAGTCTAGATATAGAAGACGGTTGTACAGACGGATCTCGTTAGTCTAGATATTGAAGACGTTTGTCCAACGACGTACCTCGTTAGTCTAGATATAGAAGACGGTTGTACAACGACGGATCTCGTTAGTCTAGATATAGAAGACGGTTGTACAGACGGATCTCGTTAGTCTAGATATAGAAGACGGTTGTACAGACGGATCTCGTTAGTCTAGATATTGAAGACGTTTGTCAAACGACGTACCTCGTTAGTCTAGATATAGAAGACGGTTGTACAGACGGATCTCGTTAGTCTAGATATTGAAGACGTTTGTACAGACGGATCTCGTTAGTCTAGATACAGAAGACGGTTGTCCAACGACGTATCTCGTTAGTCTAGATATAGAAAACGGTTGTACAGACGGATCTCGATAGACTAGATATTGAAGACGTTTGTCCAACGACGTATCTCGTTAGTCTAGATATAGAAGACGGTTGTACAGACGGATCTCGTTAGTCTAGATATAGAAGACGGTTGTACAGACGGATCTCGTTAGTCTAGATATAGAAGACGGTTGTACAGACGGATCTCGTTAGTCTAGATATTGAAGACGTTTGTACAGACGGATCTCGTTAGTCTAGATACAGAAGACGGTTGTCCAACGACGGATCTCGTTAGTCTAGATATAGAAGACGGTTGTACAGACGGATCTCGTTAGTCTAGATATAGAAGACGGTTGTACAGACAGATCTCGTTAGTCTAGATATAGATGACGGTTGTATAACGAGAGATCTCGTTAGTCTAGATATAGAAGACGGTCGTATAACGAGAGATCTCGTTAGTCTAGATATAGGAGATGGTTGTACAGACGGATCTCGTTAGTCTAGATATAGAAGACGGTTGTACAGACGGATCTCGTTAGTCTAGATATAGAAGACGGTTGTACAGACGGATCTCGTTAGTCTAGACATTGAAGACGTTTGTCCAACGACGTATCTCGTTAGTCTAGATATAGAAGACGGTTGTACAGACGGATCTCGTTAGTCTAGATATAGAAGACGGTTGTACAGACGGATCTCGTTAGTCTAGATATTGAAGACGTTTGTACAACGACGGATCTCGTTAGTCTAGATATAGAAGACGGTTGTACAGACGGATCTCGTTAGTCTAGATATAGAAGACGGTTGTATAACGAGAGATCTCTTTAGTCTAGATATAAAAGATGGTTGTACAGACGGATCTCGTTAGTCTAGATATAGAAGACGGTTGTCCAACGACGTATCTCGTTAGTCTAGATAGAGAAGACGGTTGTACAACGATAGATCTCGTTAGTCGAGATATAGAAGACGGTTGTACAACGACGGATCTCGTTAGTCTAGATATAGAAGACGGTTGTACAACGACGGATCTCGTTAGTCTAGATATAGAAAACGGTTGTACAGACGGATCTCGTTAGTCTAGATATAGAAGACGGTTGTACAACGAGAGATCTCGTTAGTCGAGATATAGAAGATGGTTGTACAACGACGGATCTCGTTAGTCTAGATATAGAAGACGGTTGTACAGACGGATCTCGTTAGTCTAGATATTGAAGACGGTTGTACAGACGGATCTCGTTAGTCTAGATATAGAAGACGGTTGTACAGACAGATCTCGTTAGTCTAGATATAGATGACGGTTGTATAACGAGAGATCTCGTTAGTCTAGATATAGAAGACGGTCGTATAACGAGAGATCTCGTTAGTCTAGATATAGGAGATGGTTGTACAGACGGATCTCGTTAGTCTAGATATAGAAGACGGTTGTACAGACGGATCTCGTTAGTCTAGGTATAGAAGACGGTTGTACAGACGGATCTCGTTAGTCTAGATATAGAAGACGGTTGTATAACGAGAGATCTCGTTAGTCTAGATATAGAAGATGGTTGTACAGACGGATCTCGTTAGTCTAGATATAGAAGACGGTTGTACAGACGGATCTCGTTAGTCTAGATATAGAAGACGGTTGTACAGACGGATCTCGTTAGTCTAGACATTGAAGACGTTTGTCCAACGACGTATCTCGTTAGTCAAGATATAGAAGACGGTTGTACAGACGGATCTCGTTAGTCTAGATATAGAAGACGGTTGTACAGACGGATCTCGTTAGTCTAGATATTGAAGACGTTTGTACAACGACGGATCTCGTTAGTCTAGATATAGAAGACGGTTGTACAGACGGATCTCGTTAGTCTAGATATAGAAGACGGTTGTATAACGAGAGATCTCTTTAGTCTAGATATAAAAGATGGTTGTACAGACGGATCTCGTTAGTCTAGATATAGAAGACGGTTGTCCAACGACGTATCTCGTTAGTCTAGATATAGAAAACGGTTGTACAGACGGATCTCGTTAGTCTAGATATAGAAGACGGTTGTACAGACGGATCTCGTTAGTCTAGATATAGAAGACGGTTGTACAGACGGATCTCGTTAGTCTAGACATTGAAGACGTTTGTCCAACGACGTATCTCGTTAGTCTAGATATAGAAGACGGTTGTACAGACGGATCTCGTTAGTCTAGATATAGGAGATGGTTGTACAGACGGATCTCGTTAGTCTAGATATAGAAGACGGTTGTACAGACGGATCTCGTTAGTCTAGATATAGAAGACGGTTGTACAGACGGATCTCGTTAGTCTAGACATTGAAGACGTTTGTCCAACGACGTATCTCGTTAGTCTAGATATAGAAGACGGTTGTACAGACGGATCTCGTTAGTCTAGATATAGAAGACGGTTGTACAGACGGATCTCGTTAGTCTAGATATTGAAGACGTTTGTACAACGACGGATCTCGTTAGTCTAGATATAGAAGACGGTTGTACAGACGGATCTCGTTAGTCTAGATATAGAAGACGGTTGTACAACGATAGATCTCGTTAGTCGAGATATAGAAGACGGTTGTACAACGACGGATCTCGTTAGTCTAGATATAGAAGACGGTTGTACAGACGGATCTCGTTAGTCTAGATATAGAAGACGGTTGCGCAACGAGAGATCTCGTTAGTCGAGATATAGAAGACGGTTGTACAACGACGGATCTCGTTAGTCTAGATATAGAAAACGGTTGTACAGACGGATCTCGTTAGTCTAGATATAGAAGACGGTTGTACAACGAGAGATCTCGTTAGTCGAGATATAGAAGATGGTTGTACAACGACGGATCTCGTTAGTCTAGATATAGAAGACGGTTGTACAGACGGATCTCGTTAGTCTAGATATTGAAGACGGTTGTACAGACGGATCTCGTTAGTCTAGATATAGAAGACGGTTGTACAGACAGATCTCGTTAGTCTAGATATAGATGACGGTTGTATAACGAGAGATCTCGTTAGTCTAGATATAGAAGACGGTCGTATAACGAGAGATGTCGTTAGTCTAGATATAGGAGATGGTTGTACAGACGGATCTCGTTAGTCTAGATATAGAAGACGGTTGTACAGACGGATCTCGTTAGTCTAGGTATTGAAGACGGTTGTACAGACGGATCTCGTTAGTCTAGATATAGAAGACGGTTGTATAACGAGAGATCTCGTTAGTCTAGATATAGAAGATGGTTGTACAGACGGATCTCGTTAGTCTAGATATAGAAGACGGTTGTACAGACGGATCTCGTTAGTCTAGATATAGAAGACGGTTGTACAGACGGATCTCGTTAGTCTAGACATTGAAGACGTTTGTCCAACGACGTATCTCGTTAGTCAAGATATAGAAGACGGTTGTACAGACGGATCTCGTTAGTCTAGATATAGAAGACGGTTGTACAGACGGATCTCGTTAGTCTAGATATTGAAGACGTTTGTACAACGACGGATCTCGTTAGTCTAGATATAGAAGACGGTTGTACAGACGGATCTCGTTAGTCTAGATATAGAAGACGGTTGTATAACGAGAGATCTCTTTAGTCTAGATATAAAAGATGGTTGTACAGACGGATCTCGTTAGTCTAGATATAGAAGACGGTTGTCCAACGACGTATCTCGTTAGTCTAGATATAGAAAACGGTTGTACAGACGGATCTCGTTAGTCTAGATATAGAAGACGGTTGTACAGACGGATCTCGTTAGTCTAGATATAGAAGACGGTTGTACAGACGGATCTCGTTAGTCTAGACATTGAAGACGTTTGTCCAACGACGTATCTCGTTAGTCTAGATATAGAAGACGGTTGTACAGACGGATCTCGTTAGTCTAGATATAGAAGACGGTTGTACAGACGGATCTCGTTAGTCTAGATATTGAAGACGGTTGTACAGACGGATCTCGTTAGTCTAGATATTGAAGACGTTTGTACAACGACGGATCTCGTTAGTCTAGATATAGAAGACGGTTGTACAGACGGATCTCGTTAGTCTAGATATAGAAGACGGTTGTATAACGAAAGATCTCGTTAGTCTAGATATAGAAGACGGTTGTATAACGAAAGATCTCGTTAGTCTAGATATAGAAGACGGTTGTACAGGCGGATCCCGTTAGTCTAGATACAGAAGACGGTTGTACAACGACGGATCTCGTTAGCCTAGATATAGAAGACGGTTGTATAGACGGATCTCGTTAGCCTAGATATAGAAGACGGTTGTACAGACGGATCTCGTTAGTCTAGATATAGAAGACGGTTGTCCAACGACGGATCTCGTGAGTCTAGATATAGAAGACGGTTGTACAGACGGATCTCGTTAGTCTAGATATAGAAGACGGTTGTACAGACGGATCTCGTTAGTCTAGATATTGAAGACGTTTGTCCAACGACGTACCTCGTTAGTCTAGATATAGAAGACGGTTGTACAACGACGGATCTCGTTATTCTAGATATAGAAGACGGTTGTACAGACGGATCTCGTTAGTCTAGATATAGAAGACGGTTGTACAGACGGATCTCGTTAGTCTAGATATTGAAGACGTTTGTCCAACGACGTACCTCGTTAGTCTAGATATAGAAGACGGTTGTACAGACGGATCTCGTTAGTCTAGATATTGAAGACGTTTGTACAGACGGATCTCGTTAGTCTAGATACAGAAGACGGTTGTCCAACGACGTATCTCGTTAGTCTAGATATAGAAAACGGTTGTACAGACGGATCTCGATAGTCTAGATATAGAAGACGGTTGTACAGACGGATCCCGTTAGTCTAGATATTGAAGACGGTTATACATCGAGAGATGTCGTTAGTCTAGATATAGAAGACGGTTGTACAGACGGATCTCGTTAGTCTAGATATAGAAGACGGTTGTACAGACGGATCTCGTTAGTCTAGATATAGAAGACGGTTGTACAGACGGATCCCGTTAGTCTAGATATTGAAGACGGTTATACATCGAGAGATGTCGTTAGTCTAGATATAGAAGACGGTTGTACAGACGGATCTCGTTAGTCTAGATACAGAAGACGGTTGTACAACGACGGATCTCGTTAGCCTAGATATAGAAGACGGTTGTATAGACGGATCTCGTTAGCCTAGATATAGAAGACGGTTGTACAGACGGATCTCGATAGACTAGATATTGAAAACGTTTGTCCAACGACGTATCTCGTTAGTCTAGATATAGAAGACGGTTGTACAGACGGATCTCGTTAGCCTAGATATAGAAGACGGTTGTACAGACGGATCTCGTTAGTCTAGATATAGAAGACGGTTGTACAGACGGATCTCGTGAGTCTAGATATACAAGACGGTTGTATAGACGGATCTCGTTAGTCTAGATATAGAAGACGGTTGTACAGACGGATCTCGTGAGTCTAGATATAGAAGACGGTTGTCCAACGACGTATCTCGTTAGTCTAGATATAGAAAACGGTTGTACAGACGGATCTCGTTAGTCTAGATATAGAAGACGGTTGTACAGACGGATCTCGTGAGTCTAGATATAGAAGACGGTTGTCCAACGACGTATCTCGTTAGTCTAGATATAGAAAACGGTTGTACAGACGGATCTCGTTAGACTAGATATAGAAGAGGGTTGTACAACGACGGATCTCGTTAGTCTAGATATAGAAGACGGTTGTACAGACGGATCTCGTTAGTCTAGATATTGAAGACGTTTGTCCAACGACGTACCTCGTTAGTCTAGATATAGAAGACGGTTGTACAACGACGGATCTCGTTAGTCTAGATATAGAAGACGGTTGTACAGACGGATCTCGATAGTCTAGATATAGAAGACGGTTGTACAGACGGATCTCGTTAGTCTAGATATTGAAGACGTTTGTCCAACGACGTACCTCGTTAGTCTAGATATAGAAGACGGTTGTACAGACGGATCTCGTTAGTCTAGATATTGAAGACGTTTGTACAGACGGATCTCGTTAGTCTAGATACAGAAGACGGTTGTCCAACGACGTATCTCGTTAGTCTAGATATAGAAAACGGTTGTACAGACGGATCTCGATAGACTAGATATTGAAGACGTTTGTCCAACGACGTATCTCGTTAGTCTAGATATAGAAGACGGTTGTACAGACGGATCTCGTTAGTCTAGATATAGAAGACGGTTGTACAGACGGATCTCGTTAGTCTAGATATAGAAGACGGTTGTACAGACGGATCTCGTTAGTCTAGATATAGAAGACGGTTGTACAGACGGATCTCGTTAGTCTAGATATAGAAGACGGTTGTATAACGAGAGATCTCGTTAGTCTAGATATAGAAGACGGTTGTACAGGCGGATCCCGTTAGTCTAGATATTGAAGACGGTTATACATCGAGAGATGTCGTTAGTCTAGATATAGAAGACGGTTGTACAGACGGATCTCGTTAGTCTAGATACAGAAGACGGTTGTACAATGACGGATCTCGTTAGCCTAGATATAGAAGACGGTTGTATAGACGGATCTCGTTAGCCTAGATATAGAAGACGGTTGTACAGACGGATCTCGTTAGTCTAGATATAGAAGACGGTTGTACAGACGGATCTCGTGAGTCTAGATATAGAAGACGGTTGTATAGACGGATCTCGTTAGTCTAGATATAGAAGACGGTTGTACAGACGGATCTCGTGAGTCTAGATATAGAAGACGGTTGTCCAACGACGTATCTCGTTAGTCTAGATATAGAAAACGGCTGTACAGACGGATCTCGTTAGACTAGATATAGAAGAGGGTTGTACAACGACGGATCTCGTTAGTCTAGATATAGAAGACGGTTGTACAGACGGATCTCGTTAGTCTAGATATAGAAGACGGTTGTACAGACGGATCTCGTTAGTCTAGATATAGAAGACGGTTGTATAACGAGAGATCTCGTTAGTCTAGATATAGAAGATGGTTGTACAGACGGATCTCGTTAGTCTAGATATAGAAGACGGTTGTATAACGAGAGATCTCGTTAGTCTAGATATAGAAGATGGTTGTACAGACGGATCTCGTGAGTCTAGATATAGAAGACGGTTGTATAGACGGATCTCGTTAGTCTAGATATAGAAGACGGTTGTATAACGAGAGATCTCGTTAGTCTAGATATAGAAGATGGTTGTACAGACGGATCTCGTTAGTCTAGATATAGAAGACGGTTGTACAGACGGATCTCGTGAGTCTAGATATAGAAGACGGTTGTCCAACGACGTATCTCGTTAGTCTAGATATAGAAGACGGTTGTACAACGACGGATCTCGGTAGTCTAGATATAGAAGACGGTTGCACAACGAGAGATCTCGTTAGTCTAGATATAGAAGACGGTTGTACAACGACGGATCTACGTAGTCTAGATATAGAAAACGGTTGTACAGACGGATCTCGTTAGTCTAGATATAGAAGACGGTTGTACAGACGGATCTCGTTAGTCTAGATATTGAAGACGTTTGTCCAACGACGTATCTCGTTAGTCTAGATATAGAAGGCGGTTGCACAACGAGAGATCTCGTTAGTCTAGATATAGAAGACGGTTGTACAACGACGGATCTCGGTAGTCTAGATATAGAAAACGGTTGTACAGACGGATCTCGTTAGTCTAGATATTGAAGACGTTTGTCCAACGACGTATCTCGTTAGTCTAGATATAGAAGACGGTTGTACAACGACGGATCTCGTTAGTCTAGATATTGAAGACGTTTGTCCAACGACGTATCTCGTTAGTCTAGATATAGAAGACGGTTGTACAACGACGGATCTCGTTAGTCTAGATATAGAAGACGGTTTTACAACGACGGATCTCGTTAGTCTAGATATAGAAGACGGTTGTCCAACGACGTATCTCGCTAGTCTAAATATAGAAGACGGTTGTACAACGACGGATTTCGTTAGTCTAGATATAGAAGACGGTTGTACAGACGGATAACGTTAGTCTAGATATAGAAGACAGTTGTACAGACGGATCTCGTTGGTCTAGATATTGAAGACGTTTGTCCAACGACGTATCTCGTTAGTCTAGATATAGAAGACGGTTGTACAACGATAGATCTCGTTAGTCGAGATATAGAAGACGGTTGTACAACGACGGATCTCGTTAGTCTAGATAAAGAAGACGGTTGTACAGACGGATCTCGTTAGTCTAGATATAGAAGACGGTTGCGCAACGAGAGATCTCGTTAGTCGAGATATAGAAGACGGTTGTACAACGACGGATCTCGTTAGTCTAGATATAGAAAACGGTTGTACAGACGGATCTCGTTAGTCTAGATATAGAAGACGGTTGTACAACGAGAGATCTCGTTAGTCGAGATATAGAAGACGGTTGTACAGACGGATCACGTTAGTCTAGATATTGAAAACGTTTGTCCAACGACGGATCTCGTTAGTCTAGATATAGAAGACGGTTGTACAGACGGATCTCGTTAGTCGAGATATAGAAGACGGTTGTACAGACGGATCTCGTTAGTCTAGATATTGCAGACGGTTGTACAACGACGGATCTCGTTAGTCTAGATATTGAAGACGGTTGTACAGACGGATCTCGTTAGTCTAGATATAGAAGACGGTTGCACAACGAGAGATCTCGTTAGTCTAGATATAGAAGACGTTTGTACAACGACGGATCTCGGTAGTCTAGATATAGAAGACGGTTGTACAGACGGATCTCGTTAGACTAGATATAGAAGAGGGTTGTACAACGACGGATCTCGTTAGTCTAGATATAGAAGACGGTTGTATATCGAGAGATCTCGTTAGTCTAGATATAGAAGACGGTTGTACAGACGGATCTCGTTAGTCTAGATATAGAAGACGGTTGTACAGACGGATCTCGTTAGTCTAGATATAGAAGACGGTTGTACAGACAGATCTCGTTAGTCTAGATATAGATGACGGTTGTATAACGAGAGATCTCGTTAGTCTAGATATAGAAGACGGTCGTATAACGAGAGATCTCGTTAGTCTAGATATAGGAGATGGTTGTACAGACGGATCTCGTTAGTCTAGATATAGAAGACGGTTGTACAGACGGATCTCGTTAGTCTAGGTATAGAAGACGGTTGTACAGACGGATCTCGTTAGTCTAGATATTGAAGACGTTTGTCCAACGACGTATCTCGTTAGTCTAGATATAGAAGGCGGTTGCACAACGAGAGATCTCGTTAGTCTAGATATAGAAGACGGTTGTACAACGACGGATCTCGGTAGTCTAGATATAGAAAACGGTTGTACAGACGGATCTCGTTAGTCTAGATATTGAAGACGTTTGTCCAACGACGTATCTCGTTAGTCTAGATATAGAAGACGGTTGTACAGACGGATCTCGTTAGTCTAGATATAGAACACGGTTGTACAACGACGGATCTCGTTAGTCTAGATATAGAAGACGGTTGTACAACGACGGATCTCGTTAGTCTAGATAGAGAAGACGGTTGTACAGACGGATCTCGTTAGTCTAGATATAGAAGACGGTTGCGCAACGAGAGATCTCGTTAGTCGAGATATAGAAGACGGTTGTACAATGACGGATCTCGTTAGTCTAGATATAGAAGACGGTTGTACAGACGGATCTCGTTAGTCTAGATATAGAAGACGGTTGTACAACGACGGATCTCGTTAGTCTAGATATAGAAGACGGTTGTACAGACGGATCTCGTTAGTCTAGATATAGAAAACGGTTGTACAGACGTATCTCTCGTTAGTCTAGATATTGAAGACGTTTGTCCAACGACGTATCTCGCTAGTCTAAATATAGAAGACGGTTGTACAACGACGGATTTCGTTAGTCTAGATATAGAAGACGGTTGTACAACGACGGATCTCGTTAGTCTAGATATAGAAGACGGTTGTACAGACGGATAACGTTAGTCTAGATATAGAAGACAGTTGTACAGACGGATCTCGTTGGTCTAGATATTGAAGACGTTTGTCCAACGACGTATCTCGTTAGTCTAGATATAGAAGACGGTTGTACAACGATAGATCTCGTTAGTCGAGATATAGAAGACGGTTGTACAACGACGGATCTCGTTAGTCTAGATATAGAAGACGGTTGTACAGACGGATCTCGTTAGTCTAGATATAGAAGACGGTTGCGCAACGAGAGATCTCGTTAGTCGAGATATAGAAGACGGTTGTACAACGACGGATCTCGTTAGTCTAGATATAGAAAACGGTTGTACAGACGGATCTCGTTAGTCTAGATATAGAAGACGGTTGTACAACGAGAGATCTCGTTAGTCGAGATATAGAAGATGGTTGTACAACGACGGATCTCGTTAGTCTAGATATAGAAGACGGTTGTACAGACGGATCACGTTAGTCTAGATATAGAAGACAGTTGTACAGACGGATCTCGTTGGTCTAGATATTGAAGACGTTTGTCCAACGACGTATCTCGTTAGTCTAGATATAGAAGACGGTTGTACAACGATAGATCTCGTTAGTCGAGATATAGAAGACGGTTGTACAATGACGGATCTCGTTAGTCTAGATATAGAAGACGGTTGTACAGACGGATCTCGTTAGTCTAGATATAGAAGACGGTTGCGCAACGACAGATCTCGTTAGTCGAGATATAGAAGACGGTTGTACAACGACGGATCTCGTTAGTCTAGATATAGAAAACGGTTGTACAGACGGATCTCGTTAGTCTAGATATAGAAGACGGTTGTACAACGAGAGATCTCGTTAGTCGAGATATAGAAGATGGTTGTACAACGACGGATCTCGTTAGTCTAGATATAGAAGACGGTTGTACAGACGGATCACGTTAGTCTAGATATTGAAAACGTTTGTCCAACGACGGATCTCGTTAGTCTAGATATAGAAGACGGTTGTACAGACGGATCTCGTTAGTCGAGATATAGAAGACGGTTGTACAGACGGATCTCGTTAGTCTAGATATTGAAGACGGTTGTACAACGACGGATCTCGTTAGTCTAGATATTGAAGACGGTTGTACAGACGGATCTCGTTAGTCTAGATATAGAAGACGGTTGCACAACGAGAGATCTCGTTAGTCTAGATATAGAAGACGGTTGTACAACGACGGATCTCGGTAGTCTAGATATAGAAGACGGTTGTACAGACGGATCTTGTTAGACTAGATATAGAAGAGGGTTGTACAACGACGGATCTCGTTAGTCTAGATATAGAAGACGGTTGTATATCGAGAGATCTCGTTAGTCTAGATATAGAAGACGGTTGTACAGACGGATCTCGTTAGTCTAGATATAGAAGACGGTTGTACAGACGGATCTCGTTAGTCTAGATATAGAAGACGGTTGTACAGACAGATCTCGTTAGTCTAGATATAGATGACGGTTGTATAACGAGAGATCTCGTTAGTCTAGATATAGAAGACGGTCGTATAACGAGAGATCTCGTTAGTCTAGATATAGGAGATGGTTGTACAGACGGATCTCGTTAGTCTAGATATAGAAGACGGTTGTACAGACGGATCTCGTTAGTCTAGGTATAGAAGACGGTTGTACAGACGGATCTCGTTAGTCTAGATATAGAAGACGGTTGTATAACGAGAGATCTCGTTAGTCTAGATATAGAAGATGGTTGTACAGACGGATCTCGTTAGTCTAGATATAGAAGACGGTTGTACAGACGGATCTCGTTAGTCTAGATATAGAAGACGGTTGTACAGACGGATCTCGTTAGTCTAGACATTGAAGACGTTTGTCCAACGACGTATCTCGTTAGTCTAGATATAGAAGACGGTTGTACAGACGGATCTCGTTAGTCTAGATATAGAAGACGGTTGTACAGACGGATCTCGTTAGTCTAGATATTGAAGACGTTTGTACAACGACGGATCTCGTTAGTCTAGATATAGAAGACGGTTGTACAGACGGATCTCGTTAGTCTAGATATAGAAGACGGTTGTATAACGAGAGATCTCTTTAGTCTAGATATAAAAGATGGTTGTACAGACGGATCTCGTTAGTCTAGATATAGAAGACGGTTGTCCAACGACGTATCTCGTTAGTCTAGATATAGAAGACGGTTGTACAACGATAGATCTCGTTAGTCGAGATATAGAAGACGGTTGTACAACGACGGATCTCGTTAGTCTAGATATAGAAGACGGTTGTACAGACGGATCTCGTTAGTCTAGATATAGAAGACGGTTGCGCAACGAGAGATCTCGTTAGTCGAGATATAGAAGACGGTTGTACAACGACGGATCTCGTTAGTCTAGATATAGAAAACGGTTGTACAGACGGATCTCGTTAGTCTAGATATAGAAGACGGTTGTACAACGACGGATCTCGTTAGTCTAGATATAGAAGACGGTTGTACAGACGGATCTCGTTAGTCTAGATATTGAAGACGTTTGTCCAACGACGTACCTCGTTAGTCTAGATATAGAAGACGGTTGTACAACGACGGATCTCGTTAGTCTAGATATAGAAGACGGTTGTACAGACGGATCTCGATAGTCTAGATATAGAAGACGGTTGTACAGACGGATCTCGTTAGTCTAGATATTGAAGACGTTTGTCCAACGACGTACCTCGTTAGTCTAGATATAGAAGACGGTTGTACAGACGGATCTCGTTAGTCTAGATATTGAAGACGTTTGTACAGACGGATCTCGTTAGTCTAGATACAGAAGACGGTTGTCCAACGACGTATCTCGTTAGTCTAGATATAGAAAACGGTTGTACAGACGGATCTCGATAGACTAGATATTGAAGACGTTTGTCCAACGACGTATCTCGTTAGTCTAGATATAGAAGACGGTTGTACAGACGGATCTCGTTAGTCTAGATATAGAAGACGGTTGTACAGACGGATCTCGTTAGTCTAGATATAGAAGACGGTTGTACAGACGGATCTCGTTAGTCTAGATATAGAAGACGGTTGTACAGACGGATCTCGTTAGTCTAGATATAGAAGACGGTTGTATAACGAGAGATCTCGTTAGTCTAGATATAGAAGACGGTTGTACAGGCGGATCCCGTTAGTCTAGATATTGAAGACGGTTATACATCGAGAGATGTCGTTAGTCTAGATATAGAAGACGGTTGTACAGACGGATCTCGTTAGTCTAGATACAGAAGACGGTTGTACAATGACGGATCTCGTTAGCCTAGATATAGAAGACGGTTGTATAGACGGATCTCGTTAGCCTAGATATAGAAGACGGTTGTACAGACGGATCTCGTTAGTCTAGATATAGAAGACGGTTGTACAGACGGATCTCGTGAGTCTAGATATAGAAGACGGTTGTATAGACGGATCTCGTTAGTCTAGATATAGAAGACGGTTGTACAGACGGATCTCGTGAGTCTAGATATAGAAGACGGTTGTCCAACGACGTATCTCGTTAGTCTAGATATAGAAAACGGCTGTACAGACGGATCTCGTTAGACTAGATATAGAAGAGGGTTGTACAACGACGGATCTCGTTAGTCTAGATATAGAAGACGGTTGTACAGACGGATCTCGTTAGTCTAGATATAGAAGACGGTTGTACAGACGGATCTCGTTAGTCTAGATATAGAAGACGGTTGTATAACGAGAGATCTCGTTAGTCTAGATATAGAAGATGGTTGTACAGACGGATCTCGTTAGTCTAGATATAGAAGACGGTTGTATAACGAGAGATCTCGTTAGTCTAGATATAGAAGATGGTTGTACAGACGGATCTCGTGAGTCTAGATATAGAAGACGGTTGTATAGACGGATCTCGTTAGTCTAGATATAGAAGACGGTTGTATAACGAGAGATCTCGTTAGTCTAGATATAGAAGATGGTTGTACAGACGGATCTCGTTAGTCTAGATATAGAAGACGGTTGTACAGACGGATCTCGTGAGTCTAGATATAGAAGACGGTTGTCCAACGACGTATCTCGTTAGTCTAGATATAGAAGACGGTTGTACAACGACGGATCTCGGTAGTCTAGATATAGAAGACGGTTGCACAACGAGAGATCTCGTTAGTCTAGATATAGAAGACGGTTGTACAACGACGGATCTACGTAGTCTAGATATAGAAAACGGTTGTACAGACGGATCTCGTTAGTCTAGATATAGAAGACGGTTGTACAGACGGATCTCGTTAGTCTAGATATTGAAGACGTTTGTCCAACGACGTATCTCGTTAGTCTAGATATAGAAGGCGGTTGCACAACGAGAAATCTCGTTAGTCTAGATATAGAAGACGGTTGTACAACGACGGATCTCGGTAGTCTAGATATAGAAAACGGTTGTACAGACGGATCTCGTTAGTCTAGATATAGAAAACGGTTGTACAGACGGATCTCGTTAGTCTAGATATAGAAAACGGTTGTACAGATGGATCTCGTTAGTCTAGATATAGAAGACGGTTGTACAGACGGATCTCGTTAGTCTAGATATAGAAGACGGTTGTACAACGACGGATCTCGTTAGTCTAGATATAGAAGACGATTGTACAACGACGGATCTCGTTAGTCTAGATATAGAAGACGGTTGTACAGACGGATCTCGTTAGTCTAGATATAGAAAACGGTTGTACAGACGGATCTCGTTAGTCTAGATATTGAAGACGTTTGTCCAACGACGTATCTCGCTAGTCTAGATGTAGAAGACGGTTGTACAACGACGGATCTCGTTAGCCTAGATATAGAAGACGGTTGTACAGACGGATCTCGTTAGCCTAGATATAGAAGACGGTTGTACAACGAGAGATCTCGTTAGTCGAGATATAGAAGACGGTTGTACAACGACGGATCTCGTTAGTCTAGATATAGAAGACGGTTGTACAGACGGATCTCGTTAGTCTAGATATAGAAGACGGTTGTACAACGACGGATATCGTTAGTCTAGACATAGAAGACGGTTGTACAACGACGGATCTCGTTAGTCTAGATATAGAAGACGGTTGTACAGACGGATCTCGTTAGTCTAGATATAGAAGACGGTTGCACAACGAGAGATCTCGTTAGTCTAGATATAGAAGACGGTTGTACAGCGACGGATCTCGTTAGTCTGGATATAGAAGACGGTTGTACAGACGGATCTCGTTAGTCTAGATATAGAAGACGGTTGTACAGACGGATCTCTTTAGTATAGATATAGAAGACGGTTGTACAACGACGGATCTCGTTAGTCTAGATATAGAAAACGGTTGTACAGACGTATCTCTCGTTAGTCTAGATATTGAAGACGTTTGTCCAACGACGTATCTCGTTAGTCTAGATATAGAAGACGCTTGTACAACGACGGATCTCGTTAGTCTAGATATAGAAAACGGTTGTACAACGACGGATCTCGTTAGTCTAGATATAGAAGACGGTTGTACAGACGGATCTCGTTAGTCTAGATATAGAAGACAGTTGTACAGACGGATCTCGTTAGTCTAGATATTGAAGACGGTTGTACAACGACGGATCTCGGTAGTCTAGATATAGAAGACGGTTGCACAACGAGAGATCTCGTTAGTCTAGATATAGAAGACGGTTGTACAACGACGGATCTACGTAGTCTAGATATAGAAAACGGTTGTACAGACGGATCTCGTTAGTCTAGATATAGAAGACGGTTGTACAGACGGATCTCGTTAGTCTAGATATTGAAGACGTTTGTCCAACGACGTATCTCGTTAGTCTAGATATAGAAGGCGGTTGCACAACGAGAGATCTCGTTAGTCTAGATATAGAAGACGGTTGTACAACGACGGATCTCGGTAGTCTAGATATAGAAAACGGTTGTACAGACGGATCTCGTTAGTCTAGATATTGAAGACGTTTGTCCAACGACGTATCTCGTTAGTCTAGATATAGAAGACGGTTGTACAACGACGGATCTCGTTAGTCTAGATATAGAAGACGGTTGTCCAACGACGTATCTCGCTAGTCTAGATATAGAAGACGGTTGTACAACGATAGATCTCGTTAGTCTAGATATAGAAGGCGGTTGCACAACGAGAGATCTCGTTAGTCTAGATATAGAAGACGGTTGTACAACGACGGATCTCGGTAGTCTAGATATAGAAAACGGTTGTACAGACGGATCTCGTTAGTCTAGATATTGAAGACGTTTGTCCAACGACGTATCTCGTTAGTCTAGATATAGAAGACGGTTGTACAACGACGGATCTCGTTAGTCTAGATATAGAAGACGGTTTTACAACGACGGATCTCGTTAGTCTAGATATAGAAGACGGTTGTCCAACGACGTATCTCGCTAGTCTAAATATAGAAGACGGTTGTACAACGACGGATTTCGTTAGTCTAGATATAGAAGACGGTTGTACAGACGGATAACGTTAGTCTAGATATAGAAGACAGTTGTACAGACGGATCTCGTTGGTCTAGATATTGAAGACGTTTGTCCAACGACGTATCTCGTTAGTCTAGATATAGAAGACGGTTGTACAACGATAGATCTCGTTAGTCGAGATATAGAAGACGGTTGTACAACGACGGATCTCGTTAGTCTAGATATAGAAAACGGTTGTACAGACGGATCTCGTTAGTCTAGATATAGAAGACGGTTGTACAACGAGAGATCTCGTTAGTCGAGATATAGAAGATGGTTGTACAACGACGGATCTCGTTAGTCTAGATATAGAAGACGGTTGTACAGACGGATCACGTTAGTCTAGATATTGAAAACGTTTGTCCAACGACGGATCTCGTTAGTCTAGATATAGAAGACGGTTGTACAGACGGATCTCGTTAGTCGAGATATAGAAGACGGTTGTACAGACGGATCTCGTTAGTCTAGATATTGAAGACGGTTGTACAACGACGGATCTCGTTAGTCTAGATATTGAAGACGGTTGTACAGGCGGATCTCGTTAGTCTAGATATAGAAGACGGTTGCACAACGAGAGATCTCGTTAGTCTAGATATAGAAGACGTTTGTACAACGACGGATCTCGGTAGTCTAGATATAGAAGACGGTTGTACAGACGGATCTCGTTAGACTAGATATAGAAGAGGGTTGTACAACGACGGATCTCGTTAGTCTAGATATAGAAGACGGTTGTATATCGAGAGATCTCGTTAGTCTAGATATAGAAGACGGTTGTACAGACGGATCTCGTTAGTCTAGATATAGAAGACGGTTGTACAGACGGATCTCGTTAGTCTAGATATAGAAGACGGTTGTACAGACAGATCTCGTTAGTCTAGATATAGATGACGGTTGTATAACGAGAGATCTCGTTAGTCTAGATATAGAAGACGGTCGTATAACGAGAGATCTCGTTAGTCTAGATATAGGAGATGGTTGTACAGACGGATCTCGTTAGTCTAGATATAGAAGACGGTTGTACAGACGGATCTCGTAAGTCTAGGTATAGAAGACGGTTGTACAGACGGATCTCGTTAGTCTAGATATTGAAGACGTTTGTCCAACGACGTATCTCGTTAGTCTAGATATTGAAGACGTTTGTCCAACGACGTATCTCGTTAGTCTAGATATAGAAGGCGGTTGCACAACGAGAGATCTCGTTAGTCTAGATATAGAAGACGGTTGTACAACGACGGATCTCGGTAGTCTAGATATAGAAAACGGTTGTACAGACGGATCTCGTTAGTCTAGATATTGAAGACGTTTGTCCAACGACGTATCTCGTTAGTCTAGATATAGAAGACGGTTGTACAGACGGATCTCGTTAGTCTAGATATAGAACACGGTTGTACAACGACGGATCTCGTTAGTCTAGATATAGAAGACGGTTGTACAACGACGGATCTCGTTAGTCTAGATACAGAAGACGGTTGTACAGACGGATCTCGTTAGTCTAGATATAGAAGACGGTTGCGCAACGAGAGATCTCGTTAGTCGAGATATAGAAGACGGTTGTACAATGACGGATCTCGTTAGTCTAGATATAGAAGACGGTTGTACAGACGGATCTCGTTAGTCTAGATATAGAAGACGGTTGTACAACGACGGATCTCGTTAGTCTAGATATAGAAGACGGTTGTACAGACGGATCTCGTTAGTCTAGATATAGAAAACGGTTGTACAGACGTATCTCTCGTTAGTCTAGATATTGAAGACGTTTGTCCAACGACGTATCTCGCTAGTCTAAATATAGAAGACGGTTGTACAACGACGGATTTCGTTAGTCTAGATATAGAAGACGGTTGTACAACGACGGATCTCGTTAGTCTAGATATAGAAGACGGTTGTACAGACGGATAACGTTAGTCTAGATATAGAAGACAGTTGTACAGACGGATCTCGTTGGTCTAGATATTGAAGACGTTTGTCCAACGACGTATCTCGTTAGTCTAGATATAGAAGACGGTTGTACAACGATAGATCTCGTTAGTCGAGATATAGAAGACGGTTGTACAACGACGGATCTCGTTAGTCTAGATATAGAAGACGGTTGTACAGACGGATCTCGTTAGTCTAGATATAGAAGACGGTTGCGCAACGAGAGATCTCGTTAGTCGAGATATAGAAGACGGTTGTACAACGACGGATCTCGTTAGTCTAGATATAGAAAACGGTTGTACAGACGGATCTCGTTAGTCTAGATATAGAAGACGGTTGTACAACGAGAGATCTCGTTAGTCGAGATATAGAAGATGGTTGTACAACGACGGATCTCGTTAGTCTAGATATAGAAGACGGTTGTACAGACGGATCACGTTAGTCTAGATATAGAAGACAGTTGTACAGACGGATCTCGTTGGTCTAGATATTGAAGACGTTTGTCCAACGACGTATCTCGTTAGTCTAGATATAGAAGACGGTTGTACAACGATAGATCTCGTTAGTCGAGATATAGAAGACGGTTGTACAATGACGGATCTCGTTAGTCTAGATATAGAAGACGGTTGTACAGACGGATCTCGTTAGTCTAGATATAGAAGACGGTTGCGCAACGACAGATCTCGTTAGTCGAGATATAGAAGACGGTTGTACAACGACGGATCTCGTTAGTCTAGATATAGAAAACGGTTGTACAGACGGATCTCGTTAGTCTAGATATAGAAGACGGTTGTACAACGAGAGATCTCGTTAGTCGAGATATAGAAGATGGTTGTACAACGACGGATCTCGTTAGTCTAGATATAGAAGACGGTTGTACAGACGGATCACGTTAGTCTAGATATTGAAAACGTTTGTCCAACGACGGATCTCGTTAGTCTAGATATAGAAGACGGTTGTACAGACGGATCTCGTTAGTCGAGATATAGAAGACGGTTGTACAGACGGATCTCGTTAGTCTAGATATTGAAGACGGTTGTACAACGACGGATCTCGTTAGTCTAGATATTGAAGACGGTTGTACAGACGGATCTCGTTAGTCTAGATATAGAAGACGGTTGCACAACGAGAGATCTCGTTAGTCTAGATATAGAAGACGGTTGTACAACGACGGATCTCGGTAGTCTAGATATAGAAGACGGTTGTACAGACGGATCTTGTTAGACTAGATATAGAAGAGGGTTGTACAACGACGGATCTCGTTAGTCTAGATATAGAAGACGGTTGTATATCGAGAGATCTCGTTAGTCTAGATATAGAAGACGGTTGTACAGACGGATCTCGTTAGTCTAGATATAGAAGACGGTTGTACAGACGGATCTCGTTAGTCTAGATATAGAAGACGGTTGTACAGACAGATCTCGTTAGTCTAGATATAGATGACGGTTGTATAACGAGAGATCTCGTTAGTCTAGATATAGAAGACGGTCGTATAACGAGAGATCTCGTTAGTCTAGATATAGGAGATGGTTGTACAGACGGATCTCGTTAGTCTAGATATAGAAGACGGTTGTACCGACGGATCTCGTTAGTCTAGGTATAGAAGACGGTTGTACAGACGGATCTCGTTAGTCTAGATATAGAAGACGGTTGTACAGACGGATCTCGTTAGTCTAGATATAGAAGACGGTTGTACAGACGGATCTCGTTAGTCTAGACATTGAAGACGTTTGTCCAACGACGTATCTCGTTAGTCTAGATATAGAAGACGGTTGTACAGACGGATCTCGTTAGTCTAGATATAGAAGACGGTTGTACAGACGGATCTCGTTAGTCTAGATATTGAAGACGTTTGTACAACGACGGATCTCGTTAGTCTAGATATAGAAGACGGTTGTACAGACGGATCTCGTTAGTCTAGATATAGAAGACGGTTGTATAACGAGAGATCTCTTTAGTCTAGATATAAAAGATGGTTGTACAGACGGATCTCGTTAGTCTAGATATAGAAGACGGTTGTCCAACGACGTATCTCGTTAGTCTAGATATAGAAGACGGTTGTACAACGATAGATCTCGTTAGTCGAGATATAGAAGACGGTTGTACAACGACGGATCTCGTTAGTCTAGATATAGAAGACGGTTGTACAGACGGATCTCGTTAGTCTAGATATAGAAGACGGTTGCGCAACGAGAGATCTCGTTAGTCGAGATATAGAAGACGGTTGTACAACGACGGATCTCGTTAGTCTAGATATAGAAAACGGTTGTACAGACGGATCTCGTTAGTCTAGATATAGAAGACGGTTGTACAACGACGGATCTCGTTAGTCTAGATATAGAAGACGGTTGTACAGACGGATCTCGTTAGTCTAGATATTGAAGACGTTTGTCCAACGACGTACCTCGTTAGTCTAGATATAGAAGACGGTTGTACAACGACGGATCTCGTTAGTCTAGATATAGAAGACGGTTGTACAGACGGATCTCGATAGTCTAGATATAGAAGACGGTTGTACAGACGGATCTCGTTAGTCTAGATATTGAAGACGTTTGTCCAACGACGTACCTCGTTAGTCTAGATATAGAAGACGGTTGTACAGACGGATCTCGTTAGTCTAGATATTGAAGACGTTTGTACAGACGGATCTCGTTAGTCTAGATACAGAAGACGGTTGTCCAACGACGTATCTCGTTAGTCTAGATATAGAAAACGGTTGTACAGACGGATCTCGATAGACTAGATATTGAAGACGTTTGTCCAACGACGTATCTCGTTAGTCTAGATATAGAAGACGGTTGTACAGACGGATCTCGTTAGTCTAGATATAGAAGACGGTTGTACAGACGGATCTCGTTAGTCTAGATATAGAAGACGGTTGTACAGACGGATCTCGTTAGTCTAGATATAGAAGACGGTTGTACAGACGGATCTCGTTAGTCTAGATATAGAAGACGGTTGTATAACGAGAGATCTCGTTAGTCTAGATATAGAAGACGGTTGTACAGGCGGATCCCGTTAGTCTAGATATTGAAGACGGTTATACATCGAGAGATGTCGTTAGTCTAGATATAGAAGACGGTTGTACAGACGGATCTCGTTAGTCTAGATACAGAAGACGGTTGTACAATGACGGATCTCGTTAGCCTAGATATAGAAGACGGTTGTATAGACGGATCTCGTTAGCCTAGATATAGAAGACGGTTGTACAGACGGATCTCGTTAGTCTAGATATAGAAGACGGTTGTACAGACGGATCTCGTGAGTCTAGATATAGAAGACGGTTGTATAGACGGATCTCGTTAGTCTAGATATAGAAGACGGTTGTACAGACGGATCTCGTGAGTCTAGATATAGAAGACGGTTGTCCAACGACGTATCTCGTTAGTCTAGATATAGAAAACGGCTGTACAGACGGATCTCGTTAGACTAGATATAGAAGAGGGTTGTACAACGACGGATCTCGTTAGTCTAGATATAGAAGACGGTTGTACAGACGGATCTCGTTAGTCTAGATATAGAAGACGGTTGTACAGACGGATCTCGTTAGTCTAGATATAGAAGACGGTTGTATAACGAGAGATCTCGTTAGTCTAGATATAGAAGATGGTTGTACAGACGGATCTCGTTAGTCTAGATATAGAAGACGGTTGTATAACGAGAGATCTCGTTAGTCTAGATATAGAAGATGGTTGTACAGACGGATCTCGTGAGTCTAGATATAGAAGACGGTTGTATAGACGGATCTCGTTAGTCTAGATATAGAAGACGGTTGTATAACGAGAGATCTCGTTAGTCTAGATATAGAAGATGGTTGTACAGACGGATCTCGTTAGTCTAGATATAGAAGACGGTTGTACAGACGGATCTCGTGAGTCTAGATATAGAAGACGGTTGTCCAACGACGTATCTCGTTAGTCTAGATATAGAAGACGGTTGTACAACGACGGATCTCGGTAGTCTAGATATAGAAGACGGTTGCACAACGAGAGATCTCGTTAGTCTAGATATAGAAGACGGTTGTACAACGACGGATCTACGTAGTCTAGATATAGAAAACGGTTGTACAGACGGATCTCGTTAGTCTAGATATAGAAGACGGTTGTACAGACGGATCTCGTTAGTCTAGATATTGAAGACGTTTGTCCAACGACGTATCTCGTTAGTCTAGATATAGAAGGCGGTTGCACAACGAGAAATCTCGTTAGTCTAGATATAGAAGACGGTTGTACAACGACGGATCTCGGTAGTCTAGATATAGAAAACGGTTGTACAGACGGATCTCGTTAGTCTAGATATAGAAAACGGTTGTACAGACGGATCTCGTTAGTCTAGATATAGAAAACGGTTGTACAGATGGATCTCGTTAGTCTAGATATAGAAGACGGTTGTACAGACGGATCTCGTTAGTCTAGATATAGAAGACGGTTGTACAACGACGGATCTCGTTAGTCTAGATATAGAAGACGATTGTACAACGACGGATCTCGTTAGTCTAGATATAGAAGACGGTTGTACAGACGGATCTCGTTAGTCTAGATATAGAAAACGGTTGTACAGACGGATCTCGTTAGTCTAGATATTGAAGACGTTTGTCCAACGACGTATCTCGCTAGTCTAGATGTAGAAGACGGTTGTACAACGACGGATCTCGTTAGCCTAGATATAGAAGACGGTTGTACAGACGGATCTCGTTAGCCTAGATATAGAAGACGGTTGTACAACGAGAGATCTCGTTAGTCGAGATATAGAAGACGGTTGTACAACGACGGATCTCGTTAGTCTAGATATAGAAGACGGTTGTACAGACGGATCTCGTTAGTCTAGATATAGAAGACGGTTGTACAACGACGGATATCGTTAGTCTAGACATAGAAGACGGTTGTACAACGACGGATCTCGTTAGTCTAGATATAGAAGACGGTTGTACAGACGGATCTCGTTAGTCTAGATATAGAAGACGGTTGCACAACGAGAGATCTCGTTAGTCTAGATATAGAAGACGGTTGTACAGCGACGGATCTCGTTAGTCTGGATATAGAAGACGGTTGTACAGACGGATCTCGTTAGTCTAGATATAGAAGACGGTTGTACAGACGGATCTCTTTAGTATAGATATAGAAGACGGTTGTACAACGACGGATCTCGTTAGTCTAGATATAGAAAACGGTTGTACAGACGTATCTCTCGTTAGTCTAGATATTGAAGACGTTTGTCCAACGACGTATCTCGTTAGTCTAGATATAGAAGACGCTTGTACAACGACGGATCTCGTTAGTCTAGATATAGAAAACGGTTGTACAACGACGGATCTCGTTAGTCTAGATATAGAAGACGGTTGTACAGACGGATCTCGTTAGTCTAGATATAGAAGACAGTTGTACAGACGGATCTCGTTAGTCTAGATATTGAAGACGGTTGTACAACGACGGATCTCGGTAGTCTAGATATAGAAGACGGTTGCACAACGAGAGATCTCGTTAGTCTAGATATAGAAGACGGTTGTACAACGACGGATCTACGTAGTCTAGATATAGAAAACGGTTGTACAGACGGATCTCGTTAGTCTAGATATAGAAGACGGTTGTACAGACGGATCTCGTTAGTCTAGATATTGAAGACGTTTGTCCAACGACGTATCTCGTTAGTCTAGATATAGAAGGCGGTTGCACAACGAGAGATCTCGTTAGTCTAGATATAGAAGACGGTTGTACAACGACGGATCTCGGTAGTCTAGATATAGAAAACGGTTGTACAGACGGATCTCGTTAGTCTAGATATTGAAGACGTTTGTCCAACGACGTATCTCGTTAGTCTAGATATAGAAGACGGTTGTACAACGACGGATCTCGTTAGTCTAGATATAGAAGACGGTTGTCCAACGACGTATCTCGCTAGTCTAGATATAGAAGACGGTTGTACAACGATAGATCTCGTTAGTCTAGATATAGAAGGCGGTTGCACAACGAGAGATCTCGTTAGTCTAGATATAGAAGACGGTTGTACAACGACGGATCTCGGTAGTCTAGATATAGAAAACGGTTGTACAGACGGATCTCGTTAGTCTAGATATTGAAGACGTTTGTCCAACGACGTATCTCGTTAGTCTAGATATAGAAGACGGTTGTACAACGACGGATCTCGTTAGTCTAGATATAGAAGACGGTTTTACAACGACGGATCTCGTTAGTCTAGATATAGAAGACGGTTGTCCAACGACGTATCTCGCTAGTCTAAATATAGAAGACGGTTGTACAACGACGGATTTCGTTAGTCTAGATATAGAAGACGGTTGTACAGACGGATAACGTTAGTCTAGATATAGAAGACAGTTGTACAGACGGATCTCGTTGGTCTAGATATTGAAGACGTTTGTCCAACGACGTATCTCGTTAGTCTAGATATAGAAGACGGTTGTACAACGATAGATCTCGTTAGTCGAGATATAGAAGACGGTTGTACAACGACGGATCTCGTTAGTCTAGATATAGAAAACGGTTGTACAGACGGATCTCGTTAGTCTAGATATAGAAGACGGTTGTACAGACGGATAACGTTAGTCTAGATATAGAAGACAGTTGTACAGACGGATCTCGTTGGTCTAGATATTGAAGACGTTTGTCCAACGACGTATCTCGTTAGTCTAGATATAGAAGACGGTTGTACAGACGGATCACGTTAGTCTAGATATTGAAAACGTTTGTCCAACGACGGATCTCGTTAGTCTAGATATAGAAGACGGTTGTACAGACGGATCTCGTTAGTCGAGATATAGAAGACGGTTGTACAGACGGATCTCGTTAGTCTAGATATTGAAGACGGTTGTACAACGACGGATCTCGTTAGTCTAGATATTGAAGACGGTTGTACAGACGGATCTCGTTAGTCTAGATATAGAAGACGGTTGCACAACGAGAGATCTCGTTAGTCTAGATATAGAAGACGTTTGTACAACGACGGATCTCGGTAGTCTAGATATAGAAGACGGTTGTACAGACGGATCTCGTTAGACTAGATATAGAAGAGGGTTGTACAACGACGGATCTCGTTAGTCTAGATATAGAAGACGGTTGTATATCGAGAGATCTCGTTAGTCTAGATATAGAAGACGGTTGTACAGACGGATCTCGTTAGTCTAGATATAGAAGACGGTTGTACAGACGGATCTCGTTAGTCTAGATATAGAAGACGGTTGTACAGACAGATCTCGTTAGTCTAGATATAGATGACGGTTGTATAACGAGAGATCTCGTTAGTCTAGATATAGAAGACGGTCGTATAACGAGAGATCTCGTTAGTCTAGATATAGGAGATGGTTGTACAGACGGATCTCGTTAGTCTAGATATAGAAGACGGTTGTACAGACGGATCTCGTAAGTCTAGGTATAGAAGACGGTTGTACAGACGGATCTCGTTAGTCTAGATATTGAAGACGTTTGTCCAACGACGTATCTCGTTAGTCTAGATATTGAAGACGTTTGTCCAACGACGTATCTCGTTAGTCTAGATATAGAAGGCGGTTGCACAACGAGAGATCTCGTTAGTCTAGATATAGAAGACGGTTGTACAACGACGGATCTCGGTAGTCTAGATATAGAAAACGGTTGTACAGACGGATCTCGTTAGTCTAGATATTGAAGACGTTTGTCCAACGACGTATCTCGTTAGTCTAGATATAGAAGACGGTTGTACAGACGGATCTCGTTAGTCTAGATATAGAACACGGTTGTACAACGACGGATCTCGTTAGTCTAGATATAGAAGACGGTTGTACAACGACGGATCTCGTTAGTCTAGATACAGAAGACGGTTGTACAGACGGATCTCGTTAGTCTAGATATAGAAGACGGTTGCGCAACGAGAGATCTCGTTAGTCGAGATATAGAAGACGGTTGTACAATGACGGATCTCGTTAGTCTAGATATAGAAGACGGTTGTACAGACGGATCTCGTTAGTCTAGATATAGAAGACGGTTGTACAACGACGGATCTCGTTAGTCTAGATATAGAAGACGGTTGTACAGACGGATCTCGTTAGTCTAGATATAGAAAACGGTTGTACAGACGTATCTCTCGTTAGTCTAGATATTGAAGACGTTTGTCCAACGACGTATCTCGCTAGTCTAAATATAGAAGACGGTTGTACAACGACGGATTTCGTTAGTCTAGATATAGAAGACGGTTGTACAACGACGGATCTCGTTAGTCTAGATATAGAAGACGGTTGTACAGACGGATAACGTTAGTCTAGATATAGAAGACAGTTGTACAGACGGATCTCGTTGGTCTAGATATTGAAGACGTTTGTCCAACGACGTATCTCGTTAGTCTAGATATAGAAGACGGTTGTACAACGATAGATCTCGTTAGTCGAGATATAGAAGACGGTTGTACAACGACGGATCTCGTTAGTCTAGATATAGAAGACGGTTGTACAGACGGATCTCGTTAGTCTAGATATAGAAGACGGTTGCGCAACGAGAGATCTCGTTAGTCGAGATATAGAAGACGGTTGTACAACGACGGATCTCGTTAGTCTAGATATAGAAAACGGTTGTACAGACGGATCTCGTTAGTCTAGATATAGAAGACGGTTGTACAACGAGAGATCTCGTTAGTCGAGATATAGAAGATGGTTGTACAACGACGGATCTCGTTAGTCTAGATATAGAAGACGGTTGTACAGACGGATCACGTTAGTCTAGATATAGAAGACAGTTGTACAGACGGATCTCGTTGGTCTAGATATTGAAGACGTTTGTCCAACGACGTATCTCGTTAGTCTAGATATAGAAGACGGTTGTACAACGATAGATCTCGTTAGTCGAGATATAGAAGACGGTTGTACAATGACGGATCTCGTTAGTCTAGATATAGAAGACGGTTGTACAGACGGATCTCGTTAGTCTAGATATAGAAGACGGTTGCGCAACGACAGATCTCGTTAGTCGAGATATAGAAGACGGTTGTACAACGACGGATCTCGTTAGTCTAGATATAGAAAACGGTTGTACAGACGGATCTCGTTAGTCTAGATATAGAAGACGGTTGTACAACGAGAGATCTCGTTAGTCGAGATATAGAAGATGGTTGTACAACGACGGATCTCGTTAGTCTAGATATAGAAGACGGTTGTACAGACGGATCACGTTAGTCTAGATATTGAAAACGTTTGTCCAACGACGGATCTCGTTAGTCTAGATATAGAAGACGGTTGTACAGACGGATCTCGTTAGTCGAGATATAGAAGACGGTTGTACAGACGGATCTCGTTAGTCTAGATATTGAAGACGGTTGTACAACGACGGATCTCGTTAGTCTAGATATTGAAGACGGTTGTACAGACGGATCTCGTTAGTCTAGATATAGAAGACGGTTGCACAACGAGAGATCTCGTTAGTCTAGATATAGAAGACGGTTGTACAACGACGGATCTCGGTAGTCTAGATATAGAAGACGGTTGTACAGACGGATCTTGTTAGACTAGATATAGAAGAGGGTTGTACAACGACGGATCTCGTTAGTCTAGATATAGAAGACGGTTGTATATCGAGAGATCTCGTTAGTCTAGATATAGAAGACGGTTGTACAGACGGATCTCGTTAGTCTAGATATAGAAGACGGTTGTACAGACGGATCTCGTTAGTCTAGATATAGAAGACGGTTGTACAGACAGATCTCGTTAGTCTAGATATAGATGACGGTTGTATAACGAGAGATCTCGTTAGTCTAGATATAGAAGACGGTCGTATAACGAGAGATCTCGTTAGTCTAGATATAGGAGATGGTTGTACAGACGGATCTCGTTAGTCTAGATATAGAAGACGGTTGTACAGACGGATCTCGTTAGTCTAGGTATAGAAGACGGTTGTACAGACGGATCTCGTTAGTCTAGATATAGAAGACGGTTGTATAACGAGAGATCTCGTTAGTCTAGATATAGAAGATGGTTGTACAGACGGATCTCGTTAGTCTAGATATAGAAGACGGTTGTACAGACGGATCTCGTTAGTCTAGATATAGAAGACGGTTGTACAGACGGATCTCGTTAGTCTAGACATTGAAGACGTTTGTCCAACGACGTATCTCGTTAGTCTAGATATAGAAGACGGTTGTACAGACGGATCTCGTTAGTCTAGATATAGAAGACGGTTGTACAGACGGATCTCGTTAGTCTAGATATTGAAGACGTTTGTACAACGACGGATCTCGTTAGTCTAGATATAGAAGACGGTTGTACAGACGGATCTCGTTAGTCTAGATATAGAAGACGGTTGTATAACGAGAGATCTCTTTAGTCTAGATATAAAAGATGGTTGTACAGACGGATCTCGTTAGTCTAGATATAGAAGACGGTTGTCCAACGACGTATCTCGTTAGTCTAGATATAGAAGACGGTTGTACAACGATAGATCTCGTTAGTCGAGATATAGAAGACGGTTGTACAACGACGGATCTCGTTAGTCTAGATATAGAAGACGGTTGTACAGACGGATCTCGTTAGTCTAGATATAGAAGACGGTTGCGCAACGAGAGATCTCGTTAGTCGAGATATAGAAGACGGTTGTACAACGACGGATCTCGTTAGTCTAGATATAGAAAACGGTTGTACAGACGGATCTCGTTAGTCTAGATATAGAAGACGGTTGTACAACGAGAGATCTCGTTAGTCGAGATATAGAAGATGGTTGTACAACGACGGATCTCGTTAGTCTAGATATAGAAGACGGTTGTACAGACGGATCTCGTTAGTCTAGATATTGAAGACGGTTGTACAACGACGGATCTCGTTAGTCTAGATATAGAAGACGGTTGTACAACGACGGATCTCGGTAGTCTAGATATAGAAGACGGTTGTACAGACGGATCTCGTTAGACTAGATATAGAAGAGGGTTGTACAACGACGGATCTCGTTAGTCTAGATATAGAAGACGGTTGTATATCGAGAGATCTCGTTAGTCTAGATATAGAAGACGGTTGTACAGACGGATCTCGTTAGTCTAGATATAGAAGACGGTTGTACAGACGGATCTCGTTAGTCTAGATATAGAAGACGGTTGTACAGACAGATCTCGTTAGTCTAGATATAGATGACGGTTGTATAACGAGAGATCTCGTTAGTCTAGATATAGAAGACGGTCGTATAACGAGAGATCTCGTTAGTCTAGATATAGGAGATGGTTGTACAGACGGATCTCGTTAGTCTAGATATAGAAGACGGTTGTACAGACGGATCTCGTTAGTCTAGGTATAGATGACGGTTGTACAGACGGATCTCGTTAGTCTAGATATAGAAGACGGTTGTACAGACGGATCTCGTTAGTCTAGATATAGAAGACGGTTGTACAGACGGATCTCGTTAGTCTAGATATTGAAGACGTTTGTACAACGACGGATCTCGTTAGTCTAGATATAGAAGACGGTTGTACAGACGGATCTCGTTAGTCTAGATATAGAAGACGGTTGTATAACGAGAGATCTCTTTAGTCTAGATATAAAAGATGGTTGTACAGACGGATCTCGTTAGTCTAGATATAGAAGACGGTTGTCCAACGACGTATCTCGTTAGTCTAGATATAGAAGACGGTTGTACAACGATAGATCTCGTTAGTCGAGATATAGAAGACGGTTGTACAACGACGGATCTCGTTAGTCTAGATATAGAAGACGGTTGTACAGACGGATCTCGTTAGTCTAGATATAGAAGACGGTTGCGCAACGAGAGATCTCGTTAGTCGAGATATAGAAGACGGTTGTACAACGACGGATCTCGTTAGTCTAGATATAGAAAACGGTTGTACAGACGGATCTCGTTAGTCTAGATATAGAAGACGGTTGTACAACGAGAGATCTCGTTAGTCGAGATATAGAAGATGGTTGTACAACGACGGATCTCGTTAGTCTAGATATAGAAGACGGTTGTACAGACGGATCTCGTTAGTCTAGATATTGAAGACGGTTGTACAACGACGGATCTCGTTAGTCTAGATATTGAAGACGGTTGTACAGACGGATCTCGTTAGTCTAGATATAGAAGACGGTTGCACAACGAGAGATCTCGTTAGTCTAGATATAGAAGACGGTTGTACAACGACGGATCTCGGTAGTCTAGATATAGAAGACGGTTGTACAGACGGATCTCGTTAGACTAGATATAGAAGAGGGTTGTACAACGACGGATCTCGTTAGTCTAGATATAGAAGACGGTTGTATATCGAGAGATCTCGTTAGTCTAGATATAGAAGACGGTTGTACAGACGGATCTCGTTAGTCTAGATATAGAAGACGGTTGTACAGACGGATCTCGTTAGTCTAGATATAGAAGACGGTTGTACAGACAGATCTCGTTAGTCTAGATATAGATGACGGTTGTATAACGAGAGATCTCGTTAGTCTAGATATAGAAGACGGTCGTATAACGAGAGATCTCGTTAGTCTAGATATAGGAGATGGTTGTACAGACGGATCTCGTTAGTCTAGATATAGAAGACGGTTGTACAGACGGATCTCGTTAGTCTAGGTATAGAAGACGGTTGTACAGACGGATCTCGTTAGTCTAGATATAGAAGACGGTTGTATAACGAGAGATCTCGTTAGTCTAGATATAGAAGATGGTTGTACAGACGGATCTCGTTAGTCTAGATATAGAAGACGGTTGTACAGACGGATCTCGTTAGTCTAGATATAGAAGACGGTTGTACAGGCGGATCTCGTAGGTCTAGACATTGAAGACGTTTGTCCAACGACGTATCTCGTTAGTCTAGATATAGAAGACGGTTGTACAGACGGATCTCGTTAGTCTAGATATAGAAGACGGTTGTACAGACGGATCTCGTTAGTCTAGATATTGAAGACGTTTGTACAACGACGGATCTCGTTAGTCTAGATATAGAAGACGGTTGTACAGACGGATCTCGTTAGTCTAGATATAGAAGACGGTTGTATAACGAGAGATCTCTTTAGTCTAGATATAAAAGATGGTTGTACAGACGGATCTCGTTAGTCTAGATATAGAAGACGGTTGTCCAACGACGTATCTCGTTAGTCTAGATATAGAAAACGGTTGTACAGACGGATCTCGTTAGTCTAGATATAGAAGACGGTTGTACAGACGGATCTCGTTAGTCTAGATATAGAAGACGGTTGTACAGACGGATCTCGTTAGTCTAGACATTGAAGACGTTTGTCCAACGACGTATCTCGTTAGTCTAGATATAGAAGACGGTTGTACAGACGGATCTCGTTAGTCTAGATATAGAAGACGGTTGTACAGACGGATCTCGTTAGTCTAGATATTGAAGACGGTTGTACAGACGGATCTCGTTAGTCTAGATATTGAAGACGTTTGTACAACGACGGATCTCGTTAGTCTAGATATAGAAGACGGTTGTACAGACGGATCTCGTTACTCTAGATATAGAAGACGGTTGTATAACGAAAGATCTCGTTAGTCTAGATATAGAAGACGGTTGTACAGGCGGATCCCGTTAGTCTAGATATTGAAGACGGTTGTACAGACGGATCTCGTTAGTCTAGATATAGAAGACGGTTGTACAGACGGATC
This sequence comes from Andrena bicolor, assembly GCA_960531205.1. NCBI lineage: Eukaryota > Metazoa > Arthropoda > Insecta > Hymenoptera > Andrenidae > Andrena > Andrena bicolor. Next base: position 42,937 of record CAUIJW010000172.1, on the reverse strand, counting down.
TCGTGAGTCTAGATATACAAGACGGTTGTATAGACGGATCTCGTTAGTCTAGATATAGAAGACGGTTGTACAGACGGATCTCGTGAGTCTAGATATAGAAGACGGTTGTCCAACGACGTATCTCGTTAGTCTAGATATAGAAAACGGTTGTACAGACGGATCTCGTTAGACTAGATATAGAAGAGGGTTGTACAACGACGGATCTCGTTAGTCTAGATATAGAAGACGGTTGTACAGACGGATCTCGTTAGTCTAGATATTGAAGACGTTTGTCCAACGACGTACCTCGTTAGTCTAGATATAGAAGACGGTTGTACAACGACGGATCTCGTTAGTCTAGATATAGAAGACGGTTGTACAGACGGATCTCGTTAGTCTAGATATAGAAGACGGTTGTACAGACGGATCTCGTTAGTCTAGATATTGAAGACGTTTGTACAGACGGATCTCGTTAGTCTAGACATTGAAGACGTTTGTCCAACGACGTATCTCGTTAGTCTAGATATAGAAGACGGTTGTACAGACGGATCTCGTTAGTCTAGATATTGAAGGCGTTTGTACAGACGGATCTCGTTAGTCTAGATACAGAAGACGGTTGTCCAACGACGGATCTCGTTAGTCTAGATATAGAAGACGGTTGTACAGACGGATCTCGTTAGTCTAGATATAGAAGACGGTTGTACAGACAGATCTCGTTAGTCTAGATATAGATGACGGTTGTATAACGAGAGATCTCGTTAGTCTAGATATAGAAGACGGTCGTATAACGAGAGATCTCGTTAGTCTAGATATAGGAGATGGTTGTACAGACGGATCTCGTTAGTCTAGATATAGAAGACGGTTGTACAGACGGATCTCGTTAGTCTAGATATAGAAGACGGTTGTACAGACGGATCTCGTTAGTCTAGACATTGAAGACGTTTGTCCAACGACGTATCTCGTTAGTCTAGATATAGAAGACGGTTGTACAGACGGATCTCGTTAGTCTAGATATAGAAGACGGTTGTACAGACGGATCTCGTTAGTCTAGATATTGAAGACGTTTGTACAACGACGGATCTCGTTAGTCTAGATATAGAAGACGGTTGTACAGACGGATCTCGTTAGTCTAGATATAGAAGACGGTTGTATAACGAGAGATCTCTTTAGTCTAGATATAAAAGATGGTTGTACAGACGGATCTCGTTAGTCTAGATATAGAAGACGGTTGTCCAACGACGTATCTCGTTAGTCTAGATAGAGAAGACGGTTGTACAACGATAGATCTCGTTAGTCGAGATATAGAAGACGGTTGTACAACGACGGATCTCGTTAGTCTAGATATAGAAGACGGTTGTACAACGACGGATCTCGTTAGTCTAGATATAGAAGACGGTTGTACAGACGGATCTCGTTAGTCTAGATATAGAAGACGGTTGCGCAACGAGAGATCTCGTTAGTCGAGATATAGAAGACGGTTGTACAACGACGGATCTCGTTAGTCTAGATATAGAAGACGGTTGTACAGACGGATCTCGTTAGTCTAGATATAGAAGACGGTTGTACAGACGGATCTCGTTAGTCTAGACATTGAAGACGTTTGTCCAACGACGTATCTCGTTAGTCTAGATATAGAAGACGGTTGTACAGACGGATCTCGTTAGTCTAGATATAGGAGATGGTTGTACAGACGGATCTCGTTAGTCTAGATATAGAAGACGGTTGTACAGACGGATCTCGTTAGTCTAGATATAGAAGACGGTTGTACAGACGGATCTCGTTAGTCTAGACATTGAAGACGTTTGTCCAACGACGTATCTCGTTAGTCTAGATATAGAAGACGGTTGTACAGACGGATCTCGTTAGTCTAGATATAGAAGACGGTTGTACAGACGGATCTCGTTAGTCTAGATATTGAAGACGTTTGTACAACGACGGATCTCGTTAGTCTAGATATAGAAGACGGTTGTACAGACGGATCTCGTTAGTCTAGATATAGAAGACGGTTGTATAACGAGAGATCTCTTTAGTCTAGATATAAAAGATGGTTGTACAGACGGATCTCGTTAGTCTAGATATAGAAGACGGTTGTCCAACGACGTATCTCGTTAGTCTAGATATAGAAGACGGTTGTACAACGATAGATCTCGTTAGTCGAGATATAGAAGACGGTTGTACAACGACGGATCTCGTTAGTCTAGATATAGAAGACGGTTGTACAGACGGATCTCGTTAGTCTAGATATAGAAGACGGTTGCGCAACGAGAGATCTCGTTAGTCGAGATATAGAAGACGGTTGTACAACGACGGATCTCGTTAGTCTAGATATAGAAAACGGTTGTACAGACGGATCTCGTTAGTCTAGATATAGAAGACGGTTGTACAACGAGAGATCTCGTTAGTCGAGATATAGAAGATGGTTGTACAACGACGGATCTCGTTAGTCTAGATATAGAAGACGGTTGTACAGACGGATCTCGTTAGTCTAGATATTGAAGACGGTTGTACAGACGGATCTCGTTAGTCTAGATATAGAAGACGGTTGTACAGACAGATCTCGTTAGTCTAGATATAGATGACGGTTGTATAACGAGAGATCTCGTTAGTCTAGATATAGAAGACGGTCGTATAACGAGAGATCTCGTTAGTCTAGATATAGGAGATGGTTGTACAGACGGATCTCGTTAGTCTAGATATAGAAGACGGTTGTACAGACGGATCTCGTTAGTCTAGGTATTGAAGACGGTTGTACAGACGGATCTCGTTAGTCGAGATATAGAAGACGGTTGTACAACGACGGATCTCGTTAGTCTAGATATAGAAAACGGTTGTACAGACGGATCTCGTTAGTCTAGATATAGAAGACGGTTGTACAACGAGAGATCTCGTTAGTCGAGATATAGAAGATGGTTGTACAACGACGGATCTCGTTAGTCTAGATATAGAAGACGGTTGTACAGACGGATCTCGTTAGTCTAGATATTGAAGACGGTTGTACAGACGGATCTCGTTAGTCTAGATATAGAAGACGGTTGTACAGACAGATCTCGTTAGTCTAGATATAGATGACGGTTGTATAACGAGAGATCTCGTTAGTCTAGATATAGAAGACGGTCGTATAACGAGAGATCTCGTTAGTCTAGATATAGGAGATGGTTGTACAGACGGATCTCGTTAGTCTAGATATAGAAGACGGTTGTACAGACGGATCTCGTTAGTCTAGGTATTGAAGACGGTTGTACAGACGGATCTCGTTAGTCTAGATATAGAAGACGGTTGTATAACGAGAGATCTCGTTAGTCTAGATATAGAAGACGGTTGTACAGACGGATCTCGTTAGTCTAGATATAGAAGACGGTTGTACAACGAGAGATCTCGTTAGTCGAGATATAGAAGATGGTTGTACAACGACGGATCTCGTTAGTCTAGATATAGAAGACGGTTGTACAGACGGATCTCGTTAGTCTAGATATAGAAGACGGTTGTATAACGAGAGATCTCTTTAGTCTAGATATAAAAGATGGTTGTACAGACGGATCTCGTTAGTCTAGATATAGAAGACGGTTGTCCAACGACGTATCTCGTTAGTCTAGATATAGAAAACGGTTGTACAGACGGATCTCGTTAGTCTAGATATAGAAGACGGTTGTACAGACGGATCTCGTTAGTCTAGATATAGAAGACGGTTGTACAGACGGATCTCGTTAGTCTAGACATTGAAGACGTTTGTCCAACGACGTATCTCGTTAGTCTAGATATAGAAGACGGTTGTACAGACGGATCTCGTTAGTCTAGATATAGAAGACGGTTGTACAGACGGATCTCGTTAGTCTAGATATTGAAGACGGTTGTACAGACGGATCTCGTTAGTCTAGATATTGAAGACGTTTGTACAACGACGGATCTCGTTAGTCTAGATATAGAAGACGGTTGTACAGACGGATCTCGTTAGTCTAGATATAGAAGACGGTTGTATAACGAAAGATCTCGTTAGTCTAGATATAGAAGACGGTTGTATAACGAAAGATCTCGTTAGTCTAGATATAGAAGACGGTTGTACAGGCGGATCCCGTTAGTCTAGATACAGAAGACGGTTGTACAACGACGGATCTCGTTAGCCTAGATATAGAAGACGGTTGTATAGACGGATCTCGTTAGCCTAGATATAGAAGACGGTTGTACAGACGGATCTCGTTAGTCTAGATATAGAAGACGGTTGTCCAACGACGGATCTCGTGAGTCTAGATATAGAAGACGGTTGTACAGACGGATCTCGTTAGTCTAGATATAGAAGACGGTTGTACAGACGGATCTCGTTAGTCTAGATATTGAAGACGTTTGTCCAACGACGTACCTCGTTAGTCTAGATATAGAAGACGGTTGTACAACGACGGATCTCGTTATTCTAGATATAGAAGACGGTTGTACAGACGGATCTCGTTAGTCTAGATATAGAAGACGGTTGTACAGACGGATCTCGTTAGTCTAGATATTGAAGACGTTTGTCCAACGACGTACCTCGTTAGTCTAGATATAGAAGACGGTTGTACAGACGGATCTCGTTAGTCTAGATATTGAAGACGTTTGTACAGACGGATCTCGTTAGTCTAGATACAGAAGACGGTTGTCCAACGACGTATCTCGTTAGTCTAGATATAGAAAACGGTTGTACAGACGGATCTCGATAGTCTAGATATAGAAGACGGTTGTACAGACGGATCCCGTTAGTCTAGATATTGAAGACGGTTATACATCGAGAGATGTCGTTAGTCTAGATATAGAAGACGGTTGTACAGACGGATCTCGTTAGTCTAGATATAGAAGACGGTTGTACAGACGGATCTCGTTAGTCTAGATATAGAAGACGGTTGTACAGACGGATCCCGTTAGTCTAGATATTGAAGACGGTTATACATCGAGAGATGTCGTTAGTCTAGATATAGAAGACGGTTGTACAGACGGATCTCGTTAGTCTAGATACAGAAGACGGTTGTACAACGACGGATCTCGTTAGCCTAGATATAGAAGACGGTTGTATAGACGGATCTCGTTAGCCTAGATATAGAAGACGGTTGTACAGACGGATCTCGATAGACTAGATATTGAAAACGTTTGTCCAACGACGTATCTCGTTAGTCTAGATATAGAAGACGGTTGTACAGACGGATCTCGTTAGCCTAGATATAGAAGACGGTTGTACAGACGGATCTCGTTAGTCTAGATATAGAAGACGGTTGTACAGACGGATCTCGTGAGTCTAGATATACAAGACGGTTGTATAGACGGATCTCGTTAGTCTAGATATAGAAGACGGTTGTACAGACGGATCTCGTGAGTCTAGATATAGAAGACGGTTGTCCAACGACGTATCTCGTTAGTCTAGATATAGAAAACGGTTGTACAGACGGATCTCGTTAGTCTAGATATAGAAGACGGTTGTACAGACGGATCTCGTGAGTCTAGATATAGAAGACGGTTGTCCAACGACGTATCTCGTTAGTCTAGATATAGAAAACGGTTGTACAGACGGATCTCGTTAGACTAGATATAGAAGAGGGTTGTACAACGACGGATCTCGTTAGTCTAGATATAGAAGACGGTTGTACAGACGGATCTCGTTAGTCTAGATATTGAAGACGTTTGTCCAACGACGTACCTCGTTAGTCTAGATATAGAAGACGGTTGTACAACGACGGATCTCGTTAGTCTAGATATAGAAGACGGTTGTACAGACGGATCTCGATAGTCTAGATATAGAAGACGGTTGTACAGACGGATCTCGTTAGTCTAGATATTGAAGACGTTTGTCCAACGACGTACCTCGTTAGTCTAGATATAGAAGACGGTTGTACAGACGGATCTCGTTAGTCTAGATATTGAAGACGTTTGTACAGACGGATCTCGTTAGTCTAGATACAGAAGACGGTTGTCCAACGACGTATCTCGTTAGTCTAGATATAGAAAACGGTTGTACAGACGGATCTCGATAGACTAGATATTGAAGACGTTTGTCCAACGACGTATCTCGTTAGTCTAGATATAGAAGACGGTTGTACAGACGGATCTCGTTAGTCTAGATATAGAAGACGGTTGTACAGACGGATCTCGTTAGTCTAGATATAGAAGACGGTTGTACAGACGGATCTCGTTAGTCTAGATATAGAAGACGGTTGTACAGACGGATCTCGTTAGTCTAGATATAGAAGACGGTTGTATAACGAGAGATCTCGTTAGTCTAGATATAGAAGACGGTTGTACAGGCGGATCCCGTTAGTCTAGATATTGAAGACGGTTATACATCGAGAGATGTCGTTAGTCTAGATATAGAAGACGGTTGTACAGACGGATCTCGTTAGTCTAGATACAGAAGACGGTTGTACAATGACGGATCTCGTTAGCCTAGATATAGAAGACGGTTGTATAGACGGATCTCGTTAGCCTAGATATAGAAGACGGTTGTACAGACGGATCTCGTTAGTCTAGATATAGAAGACGGTTGTACAGACGGATCTCGTGAGTCTAGATATAGAAGACGGTTGTATAGACGGATCTCGTTAGTCTAGATATAGAAGACGGTTGTACAGACGGATCTCGTGAGTCTAGATATAGAAGACGGTTGTCCAACGACGTATCTCGTTAGTCTAGATATAGAAAACGGCTGTACAGACGGATCTCGTTAGACTAGATATAGAAGAGGGTTGTACAACGACGGATCTCGTTAGTCTAGATATAGAAGACGGTTGTACAGACGGATCTCGTTAGTCTAGATATAGAAGACGGTTGTACAGACGGATCTCGTTAGTCTAGATATAGAAGACGGTTGTATAACGAGAGATCTCGTTAGTCTAGATATAGAAGATGGTTGTACAGACGGATCTCGTTAGTCTAGATATAGAAGACGGTTGTATAACGAGAGATCTCGTTAGTCTAGATATAGAAGATGGTTGTACAGACGGATCTCGTGAGTCTAGATATAGAAGACGGTTGTATAGACGGATCTCGTGAGTCTAGATATAGAAGACGGTTGTCCAACGACGTATCTCGTTAGTCTAGATATAGAAGACGGTTGTACAACGACGGATCTCGGTAGTCTAGATATAGAAGACGGTTGCACAACGAGAGATCTCGTTAGTCTAGATATAGAAGACGGTTGTACAACGACGGATCTACGTAGTCTAGATATAGAAAACGGTTGTACAGACGGATCTCGTTAGTCTAGATATAGAAGACGGTTGTACAGACGGATCTCGTTAGTCTAGATATTGAAGACGTTTGTCCAACGACGTATCTCGTTAGTCTAGATATAGAAGGCGGTTGCACAACGAGAGATCTCGTTAGTCTAGATATAGAAGACGGTTGTACAACGACGGATCTCGGTAGTCTAGATATAGAAAACGGTTGTACAGACGGATCTCGTTAGTCTAGATATTGAAGACGTTTGTCCAACGACGTATCTCGTTAGTCTAGATATAGAAGACGGTTGTACAACGACGGATCTCGTTAGTCTAGATATAGAAGACGGTTGTCCAACGACGTATCTCGCTAGTCTAGATATAGAAGACGGTTGTACAACGATAGATCTCGTTAGTCTAGATATAGAAGGCGGTTGCACAACGAGAGATCTCGTTAGTCTAGATATAGAAGACGGTTGTACAACGACGGATCTCGGTAGTCTAGATATAGAAAACGGTTGTACAGACGGATCTCGTTAGTCTAGATATTGAAGACGTTTGTCCAACGACGTATCTCGTTAGTCTAGATATAGAAGACGGTTGTACAACGACGGATCTCGTTAGTCTAGATATAGAAGACGGTTTTACAACGACGGATCTCGTTAGTCTAGATATAGAAGACGGTTGTCCAACGACGTATCTCGCTAGTCTAAATATAGAAGACGGTTGTACAACGACGGATTTCGTTAGTCTAGATATAGAAGACGGTTGTACAGACGGATAACGTTAGTCTAGATATAGAAGACAGTTGTACAGACGGATCTCGTTGGTCTAGATATTGAAGACGTTTGTCCAACGACGTATCTCGTTAGTCTAGATATAGAAGACGGTTGTACAACGATAGATCTCGTTAGTCGAGATATAGAAGACGGTTGTACAACGACGGATCTCGTTAGTCTAGATAAAGAAGACGGTTGTACAGACGGATCTCGTTAGTCTAGATATAGAAGACGGTTGCGCAACGAGAGATCTCGTTAGTCGAGATATAGAAGACGGTTGTACAACGACGGATCTCGTTAGTCTAGATATAGAAAACGGTTGTACAGACGGATCTCGTTAGTCTAGATATAGAAGACGGTTGTACAACGAGAGATCTCGTTAGTCGAGATATAGAAGATGGTTGTACAACGACGGATCTCGTTAGTCTAGATATAGAAGACGGTTGTACAGACGGATCACGTTAGTCTAGATATTGAAAACGTTTGTCCAACGACGGATCTCGTTAGTCTAGATATAGAAGACGGTTGTACAGACGGATCTCGTTAGTCGAGATATAGAAGACGGTTGTACAGACGGATCTCGTTAGTCTAGATATTGCAGACGGTTGTACAACGACGGATCTCGTTAGTCTAGATATTGAAGACGGTTGTACAGACGGATCTCGTTAGTCTAGATATAGAAGACGGTTGCACAACGAGAGATCTCGTTAGTCTAGATATAGAAGACGTTTGTACAACGACGGATCTCGGTAGTCTAGATATAGAAGACGGTTGTACAGACGGATCTCGTTAGACTAGATATAGAAGAGGGTTGTACAACGACGGATCTCGTTAGTCTAGATATAGAAGACGGTTGTATATCGAGAGATCTCGTTAGTCTAGATATAGAAGACGGTTGTACAGACGGATCTCGTTAGTCTAGATATAGAAGACGGTTGTACAGACGGATCTCGTTAGTCTAGATATAGAAGACGGTTGTACAGACAGATCTCGTTAGTCTAGATATAGATGACGGTTGTATAACGAGAGATCTCGTTAGTCTAGATATAGAAGACGGTCGTATAACGAGAGATCTCGTTAGTCTAGATATAGGAGATGGTTGTACAGACGGATCTCGTTAGTCTAGATATAGAAGACGGTTGTACAGACGGATCTCGTTAGTCTAGGTATAGAAGACGGTTGTACAGACGGATCTCGTTAGTCTAGATATTGAAGACGTTTGTCCAACGACGTATCTCGTTAGTCTAGATATAGAAGGCGGTTGCACAACGAGAGATCTCGTTAGTCTAGATATAGAAGACGGTTGTACAACGACGGATCTCGGTAGTCTAGATATAGAAAACGGTTGTACAGACGGATCTCGTTAGTCTAGATATTGAAGACGTTTGTCCAACGACGTATCTCGTTAGTCTAGATATAGAAGACGGTTGTACAGACGGATCTCGTTAGTCTAGATATAGAACACGGTTGTACAACGACGGATCTCGTTAGTCTAGATATAGAAGACGGTTGTACAACGACGGATCTCGTTAGTCTAGATAGAGAAGACGGTTGTACAGACGGATCTCGTTAGTCTAGATATAGAAGACGGTTGCGCAACGAGAGATCTCGTTAGTCGAGATATAGAAGACGGTTGTACAATGACGGATCTCGTTAGTCTAGATATAGAAGACGGTTGTACAGACGGATCTCGTTAGTCTAGATATAGAAGACGGTTGTACAACGACGGATCTCGTTAGTCTAGATATAGAAGACGGTTGTACAGACGGATCTCGTTAGTCTAGATATAGAAAACGGTTGTACAGACGTATCTCTCGTTAGTCTAGATATTGAAGACGTTTGTCCAACGACGTATCTCGCTAGTCTAAATATAGAAGACGGTTGTACAACGACGGATTTCGTTAGTCTAGATATAGAAGACGGTTGTACAACGACGGATCTCGTTAGTCTAGATATAGAAGACGGTTGTACAGACGGATAACGTTAGTCTAGATATAGAAGACAGTTGTACAGACGGATCTCGTTGGTCTAGATATTGAAGACGTTTGTCCAACGACGTATCTCGTTAGTCTAGATATAGAAGACGGTTGTACAACGATAGATCTCGTTAGTCGAGATATAGAAGACGGTTGTACAACGACGGATCTCGTTAGTCTAGATATAGAAGACGGTTGTACAGACGGATCTCGTTAGTCTAGATATAGAAGACGGTTGCGCAACGAGAGATCTCGTTAGTCGAGATATAGAAGACGGTTGTACAACGACGGATCTCGTTAGTCTAGATATAGAAAACGGTTGTACAGACGGATCTCGTTAGTCTAGATATAGAAGACGGTTGTACAACGAGAGATCTCGTTAGTCGAGATATAGAAGATGGTTGTACAACGACGGATCTCGTTAGTCTAGATATAGAAGACGGTTGTACAGACGGATCACGTTAGTCTAGATATAGAAGACAGTTGTACAGACGGATCTCGTTGGTCTAGATATTGAAGACGTTTGTCCAACGACGTATCTCGTTAGTCTAGATATAGAAGACGGTTGTACAACGATAGATCTCGTTAGTCGAGATATAGAAGACGGTTGTACAATGACGGATCTCGTTAGTCTAGATATAGAAGACGGTTGTACAGACGGATCTCGTTAGTCTAGATATAGAAGACGGTTGCGCAACGACAGATCTCGTTAGTCGAGATATAGAAGACGGTTGTACAACGACGGATCTCGTTAGTCTAGATATAGAAAACGGTTGTACAGACGGATCTCGTTAGTCTAGATATAGAAGACGGTTGTACAACGAGAGATCTCGTTAGTCGAGATATAGAAGATGGTTGTACAACGACGGATCTCGTTAGTCTAGATATAGAAGACGGTTGTACAGACGGATCACGTTAGTCTAGATATTGAAAACGTTTGTCCAACGACGGATCTCGTTAGTCTAGATATAGAAGACGGTTGTACAGACGGATCTCGTTAGTCGAGATATAGAAGACGGTTGTACAGACGGATCTCGTTAGTCTAGATATTGAAGACGGTTGTACAACGACGGATCTCGTTAGTCTAGATATTGAAGACGGTTGTACAGACGGATCTCGTTAGTCTAGATATAGAAGACGGTTGCACAACGAGAGATCTCGTTAGTCTAGATATAGAAGACGGTTGTACAACGACGGATCTCGGTAGTCTAGATATAGAAGACGGTTGTACAGACGGATCTTGTTAGACTAGATATAGAAGAGGGTTGTACAACGACGGATCTCGTTAGTCTAGATATAGAAGACGGTTGTATATCGAGAGATCTCGTTAGTCTAGATATAGAAGACGGTTGTACAGACGGATCTCGTTAGTCTAGATATAGAAGACGGTTGTACAGACGGATCTCGTTAGTCTAGATATAGAAGACGGTTGTACAGACAGATCTCGTTAGTCTAGATATAGATGACGGTTGTATAACGAGAGATCTCGTTAGTCTAGATATAGAAGACGGTCGTATAACGAGAGATCTCGTTAGTCTAGATATAGGAGATGGTTGTACAGACGGATCTCGTTAGTCTAGATATAGAAGACGGTTGTACAGACGGATCTCGTTAGTCTAGGTATAGAAGACGGTTGTACAGACGGATCTCGTTAGTCTAGATATAGAAGACGGTTGTATAACGAGAGATCTCGTTAGTCTAGATATAGAAGATGGTTGTACAGACGGATCTCGTTAGTCTAGATATAGAAGACGGTTGTACAGACGGATCTCGTTAGTCTAGATATAGAAGACGGTTGTACAGACGGATCTCGTTAGTCTAGACATTGAAGACGTTTGTCCAACGACGTATCTCGTTAGTCTAGATATAGAAGACGGTTGTACAGACGGATCTCGTTAGTCTAGATATAGAAGACGGTTGTACAGACGGATCTCGTTAGTCTAGATATTGAAGACGTTTGTACAACGACGGATCTCGTTAGTCTAGATATAGAAGACGGTTGTACAGACGGATCTCGTTAGTCTAGATATAGAAGACGGTTGTATAACGAGAGATCTCTTTAGTCTAGATATAAAAGATGGTTGTACAGACGGATCTCGTTAGTCTAGATATAGAAGACGGTTGTCCAACGACGTATCTCGTTAGTCTAGATATAGAAGACGGTTGTACAACGATAGATCTCGTTAGTCGAGATATAGAAGACGGTTGTACAACGACGGATCTCGTTAGTCTAGATATAGAAGACGGTTGTACAGACGGATCTCGTTAGTCTAGATATAGAAGACGGTTGCGCAACGAGAGATCTCGTTAGTCGAGATATAGAAGACGGTTGTACAACGACGGATCTCGTTAGTCTAGATATAGAAAACGGTTGTACAGACGGATCTCGTTAGTCTAGATATAGAAGACGGTTGTACAACGACGGATCTCGTTAGTCTAGATATAGAAGACGGTTGTACAGACGGATCTCGTTAGTCTAGATATTGAAGACGTTTGTCCAACGACGTACCTCGTTAGTCTAGATATAGAAGACGGTTGTACAACGACGGATCTCGTTAGTCTAGATATAGAAGACGGTTGTACAGACGGATCTCGATAGTCTAGATATAGAAGACGGTTGTACAGACGGATCTCGTTAGTCTAGATATTGAAGACGTTTGTCCAACGACGTACCTCGTTAGTCTAGATATAGAAGACGGTTGTACAGACGGATCTCGTTAGTCTAGATATTGAAGACGTTTGTACAGACGGATCTCGTTAGTCTAGATACAGAAGACGGTTGTCCAACGACGTATCTCGTTAGTCTAGATATAGAAAACGGTTGTACAGACGGATCTCGATAGACTAGATATTGAAGACGTTTGTCCAACGACGTATCTCGTTAGTCTAGATATAGAAGACGGTTGTACAGACGGATCTCGTTAGTCTAGATATAGAAGACGGTTGTACAGACGGATCTCGTTAGTCTAGATATAGAAGACGGTTGTACAGACGGATCTCGTTAGTCTAGATATAGAAGACGGTTGTACAGACGGATCTCGTTAGTCTAGATATAGAAGACGGTTGTATAACGAGAGATCTCGTTAGTCTAGATATAGAAGACGGTTGTACAGGCGGATCCCGTTAGTCTAGATATTGAAGACGGTTATACATCGAGAGATGTCGTTAGTCTAGATATAGAAGACGGTTGTACAGACGGATCTCGTTAGTCTAGATACAGAAGACGGTTGTACAATGACGGATCTCGTTAGCCTAGATATAGAAGACGGTTGTATAGACGGATCTCGTTAGCCTAGATATAGAAGACGGTTGTACAGACGGATCTCGTTAGTCTAGATATAGAAGACGGTTGTACAGACGGATCTCGTGAGTCTAGATATAGAAGACGGTTGTATAGACGGATCTCGTTAGTCTAGATATAGAAGACGGTTGTACAGACGGATCTCGTGAGTCTAGATATAGAAGACGGTTGTCCAACGACGTATCTCGTTAGTCTAGATATAGAAAACGGCTGTACAGACGGATCTCGTTAGACTAGATATAGAAGAGGGTTGTACAACGACGGATCTCGTTAGTCTAGATATAGAAGACGGTTGTACAGACGGATCTCGTTAGTCTAGATATAGAAGACGGTTGTACAGACGGATCTCGTTAGTCTAGATATAGAAGACGGTTGTATAACGAGAGATCTCGTTAGTCTAGATATAGAAGATGGTTGTACAGACGGATCTCGTTAGTCTAGATATAGAAGACGGTTGTATAACGAGAGATCTCGTTAGTCTAGATATAGAAGATGGTTGTACAGACGGATCTCGTGAGTCTAGATATAGAAGACGGTTGTATAGACGGATCTCGTTAGTCTAGATATAGAAGACGGTTGTATAACGAGAGATCTCGTTAGTCTAGATATAGAAGATGGTTGTACAGACGGATCTCGTTAGTCTAGATATAGAAGACGGTTGTACAGACGGATCTCGTGAGTCTAGATATAGAAGACGGTTGTCCAACGACGTATCTCGTTAGTCTAGATATAGAAGACGGTTGTACAACGACGGATCTCGGTAGTCTAGATATAGAAGACGGTTGCACAACGAGAGATCTCGTTAGTCTAGATATAGAAGACGGTTGTACAACGACGGATCTACGTAGTCTAGATATAGAAAACGGTTGTACAGACGGATCTCGTTAGTCTAGATATAGAAGACGGTTGTACAGACGGATCTCGTTAGTCTAGATATTGAAGACGTTTGTCCAACGACGTATCTCGTTAGTCTAGATATAGAAGGCGGTTGCACAACGAGAAATCTCGTTAGTCTAGATATAGAAGACGGTTGTACAACGACGGATCTCGGTAGTCTAGATATAGAAAACGGTTGTACAGACGGATCTCGTTAGTCTAGATATAGAAAACGGTTGTACAGACGGATCTCGTTAGTCTAGATATAGAAAACGGTTGTACAGATGGATCTCGTTAGTCTAGATATAGAAGACGGTTGTACAGACGGATCTCGTTAGTCTAGATATAGAAGACGGTTGTACAACGACGGATCTCGTTAGTCTAGATATAGAAGACGATTGTACAACGACGGATCTCGTTAGTCTAGATATAGAAGACGGTTGTACAGACGGATCTCGTTAGTCTAGATATAGAAAACGGTTGTACAGACGGATCTCGTTAGTCTAGATATTGAAGACGTTTGTCCAACGACGTATCTCGCTAGTCTAGATGTAGAAGACGGTTGTACAACGACGGATCTCGTTAGCCTAGATATAGAAGACGGTTGTACAGACGGATCTCGTTAGCCTAGATATAGAAGACGGTTGTACAACGAGAGATCTCGTTAGTCGAGATATAGAAGACGGTTGTACAACGACGGATCTCGTTAGTCTAGATATAGAAGACGGTTGTACAGACGGATCTCGTTAGTCTAGATATAGAAGACGGTTGTACAACGACGGATATCGTTAGTCTAGACATAGAAGACGGTTGTACAACGACGGATCTCGTTAGTCTAGATATAGAAGACGGTTGTACAGACGGATCTCGTTAGTCTAGATATAGAAGACGGTTGCACAACGAGAGATCTCGTTAGTCTAGATATAGAAGACGGTTGTACAGCGACGGATCTCGTTAGTCTGGATATAGAAGACGGTTGTACAGACGGATCTCGTTAGTCTAGATATAGAAGACGGTTGTACAGACGGATCTCTTTAGTATAGATATAGAAGACGGTTGTACAACGACGGATCTCGTTAGTCTAGATATAGAAAACGGTTGTACAGACGTATCTCTCGTTAGTCTAGATATTGAAGACGTTTGTCCAACGACGTATCTCGTTAGTCTAGATATAGAAGACGCTTGTACAACGACGGATCTCGTTAGTCTAGATATAGAAAACGGTTGTACAACGACGGATCTCGTTAGTCTAGATATAGAAAACGGTTGTACAGACGTATCTCTCGTTAGTCTAGATATTGAAGACGGTTGTACAACGACGGATCTCGGTAGTCTAGATATAGAAGACGGTTGCACAACGAGAGATCTCGTTAGTCTAGATATAGAAGACGGTTGTACAACGACGGATCTACGTAGTCTAGATATAGAAAACGGTTGTACAGACGGATCTCGTTAGTCTAGATATAGAAGACGGTTGTACAGACGGATCTCGTTAGTCTAGATATTGAAGACGTTTGTCCAACGACGTATCTCGTTAGTCTAGATATAGAAGGCGGTTGCACAACGAGAGATCTCGTTAGTCTAGATATAGAAGACGGTTGTACAACGACGGATCTCGGTAGTCTAGATATAGAAAACGGTTGTACAGACGGATCTCGTTAGTCTAGATATTGAAGACGTTTGTCCAACGACGTATCTCGTTAGTCTAGATATAGAAGACGGTTGTACAACGACGGATCTCGTTAGTCTAGATATAGAAGACGGTTGTCCAACGACGTATCTCGCTAGTCTAGATATAGAAGACGGTTGTACAACGATAGATCTCGTTAGTCTAGATATAGAAGGCGGTTGCACAACGAGAGATCTCGTTAGTCTAGATATAGAAGACGGTTGTACAACGACGGATCTCGGTAGTCTAGATATAGAAAACGGTTGTACAGACGGATCTCGTTAGTCTAGATATTGAAGACGTTTGTCCAACGACGTATCTCGTTAGTCTAGATATAGAAGACGGTTGTACAACGACGGATCTCGTTAGTCTAGATATAGAAGACGGTTTTACAACGACGGATCTCGTTAGTCTAGATATAGAAGACGGTTGTCCAACGACGTATCTCGCTAGTCTAAATATAGAAGACGGTTGTACAACGACGGATTTCGTTAGTCTAGATATAGAAGACGGTTGTACAGACGGATAACGTTAGTCTAGATATAGAAGACAGTTGTACAGACGGATCTCGTTGGTCTAGATATTGAAGACGTTTGTCCAACGACGTATCTCGTTAGTCTAGATATAGAAGACGGTTGTACAACGACGGATCTCGTTAGTCTAGATATAGAAGACGGTTGTACAACGACGGATCTCGTTAGTCTAGATATAGAAAACGGTTGTACAGACGGATCTCGTTAGTCTAGATATAGAAGACGGTTGTACAACGAGAGATCTCGTTAGTCGAGATATAGAAGATGGTTGTACAACGACGGATCTCGTTAGTCTAGATATAGAAGACGGTTGTACAGACGGATCACGTTAGTCTAGATATTGAAAACGTTTGTCCAACGACGGATCTCGTTAGTCTAGATATAGAAGACGGTTGTACAGACGGATCTCGTTAGTCGAGATATAGAAGACGGTTGTACAGACGGATCTCGTTAGTCTAGATATTGAAGACGGTTGTACAACGACGGATCTCGTTAGTCTAGATATTGAAGACGGTTGTACAGACGGATCTCGTTAGTCTAGATATAGAAGACGGTTGCACAACGAGAGATCTCGTTAGTCTAGATATAGAAGACGTTTGTACAACGACGGATCTCGGTAGTCTAGATATAGAAGACGGTTGTACAGACGGATCTCGTTAGACTAGATATAGAAGAGGGTTGTACAACGACGGATCTCGTTAGTCTAGATATAGAAGACGGTTGTATATCGAGAGATCTCGTTAGTCTAGATATAGAAGACGGTTGTACAGACGGATCTCGTTAGTCTAGATATAGAAGACGGTTGTACAGACGGATCTCGTTAGTCTAGATATAGAAGACGGTTGTACAGACAGATCTCGTTAGTCTAGATATAGATGACGGTTGTATAACGAGAGATCTCGTTAGTCTAGATATAGAAGACGGTCGTATAACGAGAGATCTCGTTAGTCTAGATATAGGAGATGGTTGTACAGACGGATCTCGTTAGTCTAGATATAGAAGACGGTTGTACAGACGGATCTCGTAAGTCTAGGTATAGAAGACGGTTGTACAGACGGATCTCGTTAGTGTAGATATTGAAGACGTTTGTCCAACGACGTATCTCGTTAGTCTAGATATTGAAGACGTTTGTCCAACGACGTATCTCGTTAGTCTAGATATAGAAGGCGGTTGCACAACGAGAGATCTCGTTAGTCTAGATATAGAAGACGGTTGTACAACGACGGATCTCGGTAGTCTAGATATAGAAAACGGTTGTACAGACGGATCTCGTTAGTCTAGATATTGAAGACGTTTGTCCAACGACGTATCTCGTTAGTCTAGATATAGAAGACGGTTGTACAGACGGATCTCGTTAGTCTAGATATAGAACACGGTTGTACAACGACGGATCTCGTTAGTCTAGATATAGAAGACGGTTGTACAACGACGGATCTCGTTAGTCTAGATACAGAAGACGGTTGTACAGACGGATCTCGTTAGTCTAGATATAGAAGACGGTTGCGCAACGAGAGATCTCGTTAGTCGAGATATAGAAGACGGTTGTACAATGACGGATCTCGTTAGTCTAGATATAGAAGACGGTTGTACAGACGGATCTCGTTAGTCTAGATATAGAAGACGGTTGTACAACGACGGATCTCGTTAGTCTAGATATAGAAGACGGTTGTACAGACGGATCTCGTTAGTCTAGATATAGAAAACGGTTGTACAGACGTATCTCTCGTTAGTCTAGATATTGAAGACGTTTGTCCAACGACGTATCTCGCTAGTCTAAATATAGAAGACGGTTGTACAACGACGGATTTCGTTAGTCTAGATATAGAAGACGGTTGTACAACGACGGATCTCGTTAGTCTAGATATAGAAGACGGTTGTACAGACGGATAACGTTAGTCTAGATATAGAAGACAGTTGTACAGACGGATCTCGTTGGTCTAGATATTGAAGACGTTTGTCCAACGACGTATCTCGTTAGTCTAGATATAGAAGACGGTTGTACAACGATAGATCTCGTTAGTCGAGATATAGAAGACGGTTGTACAACGACGGATCTCGTTAGTCTAGATATAGAAGACGGTTGTACAGACGGATCTCGTTAGTCTAGATATAGAAGACGGTTGCGCAACGAGAGATCTCGTTAGTCGAGATATAGAAGACGGTTGTACAACGACGGATCTCGTTAGTCTAGATATAGAAAACGGTTGTACAGACGGATCTCGTTAGTCTAGATATAGAAGACGGTTGTACAACGAGAGATCTCGTTAGTCGAGATATAGAAGATGGTTGTACAACGACGGATCTCGTTAGTCTAGATATAGAAGACGGTTGTACAGACGGATCACGTTAGTCTAGATATAGAAGACAGTTGTACAGACGGATCTCGTTGGTCTAGATATTGAAGACGTTTGTCCAACGACGTATCTCGTTAGTCTAGATATAGAAGACGGTTGTACAACGATAGATCTCGTTAGTCGAGATATAGAAGACGGTTGTACAATGACGGATCTCGTTAGTCTAGATATAGAAGACGGTTGTACAGACGGATCTCGTTAGTCTAGATATAGAAGACGGTTGCGCAACGACAGATCTCGTTAGTCGAGATATAGAAGACGGTTGTACAACGACGGATCTCGTTAGTCTAGATATAGAAAACGGTTGTACAGACGGATCTCGTTAGTCTAGATATAGAAGACGGTTGTACAACGAGAGATCTCGTTAGTCGAGATATAGAAGATGGTTGTACAACGACGGATCTCGTTAGTCTAGATATAGAAGACGGTTGTACAGACGGATCACGTTAGTCTAGATATTGAAAACGTTTGTCCAACGACGGATCTCGTTAGTCTAGATATAGAAGACGGTTGTACAGACGGATCTCGTTAGTCGAGATATAGAAGACGGTTGTACAGACGGATCTCGTTAGTCTAGATATTGAAGACGGTTGTACAACGACGGATCTCGTTAGTCTAGATATTGAAGACGGTTGTACAGACGGATCTCGTTAGTCTAGATATAGAAGACGGTTGCACAACGAGAGATCTCGTTAGTCTAGATATAGAAGACGGTTGTACAACGACGGATCTCGGTAGTCTAGATATAGAAGACGGTTGTACAGACGGATCTTGTTAGACTAGATATAGAAGAGGGTTGTACAACGACGGATCTCGTTAGTCTAGATATAGAAGACGGTTGTATATCGAGAGATCTCGTTAGTCTAGATATAGAAGACGGTTGTACAGACGGATCTCGTTAGTCTAGATATAGAAGACGGTTGTACAGACGGATCTCGTTAGTCTAGATATAGAAGACGGTTGTACAGACAGATCTCGTTAGTCTAGATATAGATGACGGTTGTATAACGAGAGATCTCGTTAGTCTAGATATAGAAGACGGTCGTATAACGAGAGATCTCGTTAGTCTAGATATAGGAGATGGTTGTACAGACGGATCTCGTTAGTCTAGATATAGAAGACGGTTGTACCGACGGATCTCGTTAGTCTAGGTATAGAAGACGGTTGTACAGACGGATCTCGTTAGTCTAGATATAGAAGACGGTTGTATAACGAGAGATCTCGTTAGTCTAGATATAGAAGATGGTTGTACAGACGGATCTCGTTAGTCTAGATATAGAAGACGGTTGTACAGACGGATCTCGTTAGTCTAGATATAGAAGACGGTTGTACAGACGGATCTCGTTAGTCTAGACATTGAAGACGTTTGTCCAACGACGTATCTCGTTAGTCTAGATATAGAAGACGGTTGTACAGACGGATCTCGTTAGTCTAGATATAGAAGACGGTTGTACAGACGGATCTCGTTAGTCTAGATATTGAAGACGTTTGTACAACGACGGATCTCGTTAGTCTAGATATAGAAGACGGTTGTACAGACGGATCTCGTTAGTCTAGATATAGAAGACGGTTGTATAACGAGAGATCTCTTTTGTCTAGATATAAAAGATGGTTGTACAGACGGATCTCGTTAGTCTAGATATAGAAGACGGTTGTCCAACGACGTATCTCGTTAGTCTAGATATAGAAGACGGTTGTACAACGATAGATCTCGTTAGTCGAGATATAGAAGACGGTTGTACAACGACGGATCTCGTTAGTCTAGATATAGAAGACGGTTGTACAGACGGATCTCGTTAGTCTAGATATAGAAGACGGTTGCGCAACGAGAGATCTCGTTAGTCGAGATATAGAAGACGGTTGTACAACGACGGATCTCGTTAGTCTAGATATAGAAAACGGTTGTACAGACGGATCTCGTTAGTCTAGATATAGAAGACGGTTGTACAACGACGGATCTCGTTAGTCTAGATATAGAAGACGGTTGTACAGACGGATCTCGTTAGTCTAGATATTGAAGACGTTTGTCCAACGACGTACCTCGTTAGTCTAGATATAGAAGACGGTTGTACAACGACGGATCTCGTTAGTCTAGATATAGAAGACGGTTGTACAGACGGATCTCGATAGTCTAGATATAGAAGACGGTTGTACAGACGGATCTCGTTAGTCTAGATATTGAAGACGTTTGTCCAACGACGTACCTCGTTAGTCTAGATATAGAAGACGGTTGTACAGACGGATCTCGTTAGTCTAGATATTGAAGACGTTTGTACAGACGGATCTCGTTAGTCTAGATACAGAAGACGGTTGTCCAACGACGTATCTCGTTAGTCTAGATATAGAAAACGGTTGTACAGACGGATCTCGATAGACTAGATATTGAAGACGTTTGTCCAACGACGTATCTCGTTAGTCTAGATATAGAAGACGGTTGTACAGACGGATCTCGTTAGTCTAGATATAGAAGACGGTTGTACAGACGGATCTCGTTAGTCTAGATATAGAAGACGGTTGTACAGACGGATCTCGTTAGTCTAGATATAGAAGACGGTTGTACAGACGGATCTCGTTAGTCTAGATATAGAAGACGGTTGTATAACGAGAGATCTCGTTAGTCTAGATATAGAAGACGGTTGTACAGGCGGATCCCGTTAGTCTAGATATTGAAGACGGTTATACATCGAGAGATGTCGTTAGTCTAGATATAGAAGACGGTTGTACAGACGGATCTCGTTAGTCTAGATACAGAAGACGGTTGTACAATGACGGATCTCGTTAGCCTAGATATAGAAGACGGTTGTATAGACGGATCTCGTTAGCCTAGATATAGAAGACGGTTGTACAGACGGATCTCGTTAGTCTAGATATAGAAGACGGTTGTACAGACGGATCTCGTGAGTCTAGATATAGAAGACGGTTGTATAGACGGATCTCGTTAGTCTAGATATAGAAGACGGTTGTACAGACGGATCTCGTGAGTCTAGATATAGAAGACGGTTGTCCAACGACGTATCTCGTTAGTCTAGATATAGAAAACGGCTGTACAGACGGATCTCGTTAGACTAGATATAGAAGAGGGTTGTACAACGACGGATCTCGTTAGTCTAGATATAGAAGACGGTTGTACAGACGGATCTCGTTAGTCTAGATATAGAAGACGGTTGTACAGACGGATCTCGTTAGTCTAGATATAGAAGACGGTTGTATAACGAGAGATCTCGTTAGTCTAGATATAGAAGATGGTTGTACAGACGGATCTCGTTAGTCTAGATATAGAAGACGGTTGTATAACGAGAGATCTCGTTAGTCTAGATATAGAAGATGGTTGTACAGACGGATCTCGTGAGTCTAGATATAGAAGACGGTTGTATAGACGGATCTCGTTAGTCTAGATATAGAAGACGGTTGTATAACGAGAGATCTCGTTAGTCTAGATATAGAAGATGGTTGTACAGACGGATCTCGTTAGTCTAGATATAGAAGACGGTTGTACAGACGGATCTCGTGAGTCTAGATATAGAAGACGGTTGTCCAACGACGTATCTCGTTAGTCTAGATATAGAAGACGGTTGTACAACGACGGATCTCGGTAGTCTAGATATAGAAGACGGTTGCACAACGAGAGATCTCGTTAGTCTAGATATAGAAGACGGTTGTACAACGACGGATCTACGTAGTCTAGATATAGAAAACGGTTGTACAGACGGATCTCGTTAGTCTAGATATAGAAGACGGTTGTACAGACGGATCTCGTTAGTCTAGATATTGAAGACGTTTGTCCAACGACGTATCTCGTTAGTCTAGATATAGAAGGCGGTTGCACAACGAGAAATCTCGTTAGTCTAGATATAGAAGACGGTTGTACAACGACGGATCTCGGTAGTCTAGATATAGAAAACGGTTGTACAGACGGATCTCGTTAGTCTAGATATAGAAAACGGTTGTACAGACGGATCTCGTTAGTCTAGATATAGAAAACGGTTGTACAGATGGATCTCGTTAGTCTAGATATAGAAGACGGTTGTACAGACGGATCTCGTTAGTCTAGATATAGAAGACGGTTGTACAACGACGGATCTCGTTAGTCTAGATATAGAAGACGATTGTACAACGACGGATCTCGTTAGTCTAGATATAGAAGACGGTTGTACAGACGGATCTCGTTAGTCTAGATATAGAAAACGGTTGTACAGACGGATCTCGTTAGTCTAGATATTGAAGACGTTTGTCCAACGACGTATCTCGCTAGTCTAGATGTAGAAGACGGTTGTACAACGACGGATCTCGTTAGCCTAGATATAGAAGACGGTTGTACAGACGGATCTCGTTAGCCTAGATATAGAAGACGGTTGTACAACGAGAGATCTCGTTAGTCGAGATATAGAAGACGGTTGTACAACGACGGATCTCGTTAGTCTAGATATAGAAGACGGTTGTACAGACGGATCTCGTTAGTCTAGATATAGAAGACGGTTGTACAACGACGGATATCGTTAGTCTAGACATAGAAGACGGTTGTACAACGACGGATCTCGTTAGTCTAGATATAGAAGACGGTTGTACAGACGGATCTCGTTAGTCTAGATATAGAAGACGGTTGCACAACGAGAGATCTCGTTAGTCTAGATATAGAAGACGGTTGTACAGCGACGGATCTCGTTAGTCTGGATATAGAAGACGGTTGTACAGACGGATCTCGTTAGTCTAGATATAGAAGACGGTTGTACAGACGGATCTCTTTAGTATAGATATAGAAGACGGTTGTACAACGACGGATCTCGTTAGTCTAGATATAGAAAACGGTTGTACAGACGTATCTCTCGTTAGTCTAGATATTGAAGACGTTTGTCCAACGACGTATCTCGTTAGTCTAGATATAGAAGACGCTTGTACAACGACGGATCTCGTTAGTCTAGATATAGAAAACGGTTGTACAACGACGGATCTCGTTAGTCTAGATATAGAAGACGGTTGTACAGACGGATCTCGTTAGTCTAGATATAGAAGACAGTTGTACAGACGGATCTCGTTAGTCTAGATATTGAAGACGGTTGTACAACGACGGATCTCGGTAGTCTAGATATAGAAGACGGTTGCACAACGAGAGATCTCGTTAGTCTAGATATAGAAGACGGTTGTACAACGACGGATCTACGTAGTCTAGATATAGAAAACGGTTGTACAGACGGATCTCGTTAGTCTAGATATAGAAGACGGTTGTACAGACGGATCTCGTTAGTCTAGATATTGAAGACGTTTGTCCAACGACGTATCTCGTTAGTCTAGATATAGAAGGCGGTTGCACAACGAGAGATCTCGTTAGTCTAGATATAGAAGACGGTTGTACAACGACGGATCTCGGTAGTCTAGATATAGAAAACGGTTGTACAGACGGATCTCGTTAGTCTAGATATTGAAGACGTTTGTCCAACGACGTATCTCGTTAGTCTAGATATAGAAGACGGTTGTACAACGACGGATCTCGTTAGTCTAGATATAGAAGACGGTTGTCCAACGACGTATCTCGCTAGTCTAGATATAGAAGACGGTTGTACAACGATAGATCTCGTTAGTCTAGATATAGAAGGCGGTTGCACAACGAGAGATCTCGTTAGTCTAGATATAGAAGACGGTTGTACAACGACGGATCTCGGTAGTCTAGATATAGAAAACGGTTGTACAGACGGATCTCGTTAGTCTAGATATTGAAGACGTTTGTCCAACGACGTATCTCGTTAGTCTAGATATAGAAGACGGTTGTACAACGACGGATCTCGTTAGTCTAGATATAGAAGACGGTTTTACAACGACGGATCTCGTTAGTCTAGATATAGAAGACGGTTGTCCAACGACGTATCTCGCTAGTCTAAATATAGAAGACGGTTGTACAACGACGGATTTCGTTAGTCTAGATATAGAAGACGGTTGTACAGACGGATAACGTTAGTCTAGATATAGAAGACAGTTGTACAGACGGATCTCGTTGGTCTAGATATTGAAGACGTTTGTCCAACGACGTATCTCGTTAGTCTAGATATAGAAGACGGTTGTACAACGATAGATCTCGTTAGTCGAGATATAGAAGACGGTTGTACAACGACGGATCTCGTTAGTCTAGATATAGAAAACGGTTGTACAGACGGATCTCGTTAGTCTAGATATAGAAGACGGTTGTACAACGAGAGATCTCGTTAGTCGAGATATAGAAGATGGTTGTACAACGACGGATCTCGTTAGTCTAGATATAGAAGACGGTTGTACAGACGGATCACGTTAGTCTAGATATTGAAAACGTTTGTCCAACGACGGATCTCGTTAGTCTAGATATAGAAGACGGTTGTACAGACGGATCTCGTTAGTCGAGATATAGAAGACGGTTGTACAGACGGATCTCGTTAGTCTAGATATTGAAGACGGTTGTACAACGACGGATCTCGTTAGTCTAGATATTGAAGACGGTTGTACAGACGGATCTCGTTAGTCTAGATATAGAAGACGGTTGCACAACGAGAGATCTCGTTAGTCTAGATATAGAAGACGTTTGTACAACGACGGATCTCGGTAGTCTAGATATAGAAGACGGTTGTACAGACGGATCTCGTTAGACTAGATATAGAAGAGGGTTGTACAACGACGGATCTCGTTAGTCTAGATATAGAAGACGGTTGTATATCGAGAGATCTCGTTAGTCTAGATATAGAAGACGGTTGTACAGACGGATCTCGTTAGTCTAGATATAGAAGACGGTTGTACAGACGGATCTCGTTAGTCTAGATATAGAAGACGGTTGTACAGACAGATCTCGTTAGTCTAGATATAGATGACGGTTGTATAACGAGAGATCTCGTTAGTCTAGATATAGAAGACGGTCGTATAACGAGAGATCTCGTTAGTCTAGATATAGGAGATGGTTGTACAGACGGATCTCGTTAGTCTAGATATAGAAGACGGTTGTACAGACGGATCTCGTAAGTCTAGGTATAGAAGACGGTTGTACAGACGGATCTCGTTAGTCTAGATATTGAAGACGTTTGTCCAACGACGTATCTCGTTAGTCTAGATATTGAAGACGTTTGTCCAACGACGTATCTCGTTAGTCTAGATATAGAAGGCGGTTGCACAACGAGAGATCTCGTTAGTCTAGATATAGAAGACGGTTGTACAACGACGGATCTCGGTAGTCTAGATATAGAAAACGGTTGTACAGACGGATCTCGTTAGTCTAGATATTGAAGACGTTTGTCCAACGACGTATCTCGTTAGTCTAGATATAGAAGACGGTTGTACAGACGGATCTCGTTAGTCTAGATATAGAACACGGTTGTACAACGACGGATCTCGTTAGTCTAGATATAGAAGACGGTTGTACAACGACGGATCTCGTTAGTCTAGATACAGAAGACGGTTGTACAGACGGATCTCGTTAGTCTAGATATAGAAGACGGTTGCGCAACGAGAGATCTCGTTAGTCGAGATATAGAAGACGGTTGTACAATGACGGATCTCGTTAGTCTAGATATAGAAGACGGTTGTACAGACGGATCTCGTTAGTCTAGATATAGAAGACGGTTGTACAACGACGGATCTCGTTAGTCTAGATATAGAAGACGGTTGTACAGACGGATCTCGTTAGTCTAGATATAGAAAACGGTTGTACAGACGTATCTCTCGTTAGTCTAGATATTGAAGACGTTTGTCCAACGACGTATCTCGCTAGTCTAAATATAGAAGACGGTTGTACAACGACGGATTTCGTTAGTCTAGATATAGAAGACGGTTGTACAACGACGGATCTCGTTAGTCTAGATATAGAAGACGGTTGTACAGACGGATAACGTTAGTCTAGATATAGAAGACAGTTGTACAGACGGATCTCGTTGGTCTAGATATTGAAGACGTTTGTCCAACGACGTATCTCGTTAGTCTAGATATAGAAGACGGTTGTACAACGATAGATCTCGTTAGTCGAGATATAGAAGACGGTTGTACAACGACGGATCTCGTTAGTCTAGATATAGAAGACGGTTGTACAGACGGATCTCGTTAGTCTAGATATAGAAGACGGTTGCGCAACGAGAGATCTCGTTAGTCGAGATATAGAAGACGGTTGTACAACGACGGATCTCGTTAGTCTAGATATAGAAAACGGTTGTACAGACGGATCTCGTTAGTCTAGATATAGAAGACGGTTGTACAACGAGAGATCTCGTTAGTCGAGATATAGAAGATGGTTGTACAACGACGGATCTCGTTAGTCTAGATATAGAAGACGGTTGTACAGACGGATCACGTTAGTCTAGATATAGAAGACAGTTGTACAGACGGATCTCGTTGGTCTAGATATTGAAGACGTTTGTCCAACGACGTATCTCGTTAGTCTAGATATAGAAGACGGTTGTACAACGATAGATCTCGTTAGTCGAGATATAGAAGACGGTTGTACAATGACGGATCTCGTTAGTCTAGATATAGAAGACGGTTGTACAGACGGATCTCGTTAGTCTAGATATAGAAGACGGTTGCGCAACGACAGATCTCGTTAGTCGAGATATAGAAGACGGTTGTACAACGACGGATCTCGTTAGTCTAGATATAGAAAACGGTTGTACAGACGGATCTCGTTAGTCTAGATATAGAAGACGGTTGTACAACGAGAGATCTCGTTAGTCGAGATATAGAAGATGGTTGTACAACGACGGATCTCGTTAGTCTAGATATAGAAGACGGTTGTACAGACGGATCACGTTAGTCTAGATATTGAAAACGTTTGTCCAACGACGGATCTCGTTAGTCTAGATATAGAAGACGGTTGTACAGACGGATCTCGTTAGTCGAGATATAGAAGACGGTTGTACAGACGGATCTCGTTAGTCTAGATATTGAAGACGGTTGTACAACGACGGATCTCGTTAGTCTAGATATTGAAGACGGTTGTACAGACGGATCTCGTTAGTCTAGATATAGAAGACGGTTGCACAACGAGAGATCTCGTTAGTCTAGATATAGAAGACGGTTGTACAACGACGGATCTCGGTAGTCTAGATATAGAAGACGGTTGTACAGACGGATCTTGTTAGACTAGATATAGAAGAGGGTTGTACAACGACGGATCTCGTTAGTCTAGATATAGAAGACGGTTGTATATCGAGAGATCTCGTTAGTCTAGATATAGAAGACGGTTGTACAGACGGATCTCGTTAGTCTAGATATAGAAGACGGTTGTACAGACGGATCTCGTTAGTCTAGATATAGAAGACGGTTGTACAGACAGATCTCGTTAGTCTAGATATAGATGACGGTTGTATAACGAGAGATCTCGTTAGTCTAGATATAGAAGACGGTCGTATAACGAGAGATCTCGTTAGTCTAGATATAGGAGATGGTTGTACAGACGGATCTCGTTAGTCTAGATATAGAAGACGGTTGTACAGACGGATCTCGTTAGTCTAGGTATAGAAGACGGTTGTACAGACGGATCTCGTTAGTCTAGATATAGAAGACGGTTGTATAACGAGAGATCTCGTTAGTCTAGATATAGAAGATGGTTGTACAGACGGATCTCGTTAGTCTAGATATAGAAGACGGTTGTACAGACGGATCTCGTTAGTCTAGATATAGAAGACGGTTGTACAGACGGATCTCGTTAGTCTAGACATTGAAGACGTTTGTCCAACGACGTATCTCGTTAGTCTAGATATAGAAGACGGTTGTACAGACGGATCTCGTTAGTCTAGATATAGAAGACGGTTGTACAGACGGATCTCGTTAGTCTAGATATTGAAGACGTTTGTACAACGACGGATCTCGTTAGTCTAGATATAGAAGACGGTTGTACAGACGGATCTCGTTAGTCTAGATATAGAAGACGGTTGTATAACGAGAGATCTCTTTAGTCTAGATATAAAAGATGGTTGTACAGACGGATCTCGTTAGTCTAGATATAGAAGACGGTTGTCCAACGACGTATCTCGTTAGTCTAGATATAGAAGACGGTTGTACAACGATAGATCTCGTTAGTCGAGATATAGAAGACGGTTGTACAACGACGGATCTCGTTAGTCTAGATATAGAAGACGGTTGTACAGACGGATCTCGTTAGTCTAGATATAGAAGACGGTTGCGCAACGAGAGATCTCGTTAGTCGAGATATAGAAGACGGTTGTACAACGACGGATCTCGTTAGTCTAGATATAGAAAACGGTTGTACAGACGGATCTCGTTAGTCTAGATATAGAAGACGGTTGTACAACGAGAGATCTCGTTAGTCGAGATATAGAAGATGGTTGTACAACGACGGATCTCGTTAGTCTAGATATAGAAGACGGTTGTACAGACGGATCTCGTTAGTCTAGATATTGAAGACGGTTGTACAACGACGGATCTCGTTAGTCTAGATATAGAAGACGGTTGTACAACGACGGATCTCGGTAGTCTAGATATAGAAGACGGTTGTACAGACGGATCTCGTTAGACTAGATATAGAAGAGGGTTGTACAACGACGGATCTCGTTAGTCTAGATATAGAAGACGGTTGTATATCGAGAGATCTCGTTAGTCTAGATATAGAAGACGGTTGTACAGACGGATCTCGTTAGTCTAGATATAGAAGACGGTTGTACAGACGGATCTCGTTAGTCTAGATATAGAAGACGGTTGTACAGACAGATCTCGTTAGTCTAGATATAGATGACGGTTGTATAACGAGAGATCTCGTTAGTCTAGATATAGAAGACGGTCGTATAACGAGAGATCTCGTTAGTCTAGATATAGGAGATGGTTGTACAGACGGATCTCGTTAGTCTAGATATAGAAGACGGTTGTACAGACGGATCTCGTTAGTCTAGGTATAGATGACGGTTGTACAGACGGATCTCGTTAGTCTAGATATAGAAGACGGTTGTACAGACGGATCTCGTTAGTCTAGATATAGAAGACGGTTGTACAGACGGATCTCGTTAGTCTAGATATTGAAGACGTTTGTACAACGACGGATCTCGTTAGTCTAGATATAGAAGACGGTTGTACAGACGGATCTCGTTAGTCTAGATATAGAAGACGGTTGTATAACGAGAGATCTCTTTAGTCTAGATATAAAAGATGGTTGTACAGACGGATCTCGTTAGTCTAGATATAGAAGACGGTTGTCCAACGACGTATCTCGTTAGTCTAGATATAGAAGACGGTTGTACAACGATAGATCTCGTTAGTCGAGATATAGAAGACGGTTGTACAACGACGGATCTCGTTAGTCTAGATATAGAAGACGGTTGTACAGACGGATCTCGTTAGTCTAGATATAGAAGACGGTTGCGCAACGAGAGATCTCGTTAGTCGAGATATAGAAGACGGTTGTACAACGACGGATCTCGTTAGTCTAGATATAGAAAACGGTTGTACAGACGGATCTCGTTAGTCTAGATATAGAAGACGGTTGTACAACGAGAGATCTCGTTAGTCGAGATATAGAAGATGGTTGTACAACGACGGATCTCGTTAGTCTAGATATAGAAGACGGTTGTACAGACGGATCTCGTTAGTCTAGATATTGAAGACGGTTGTACAACGACGGATCTCGTTAGTCTAGATATTGAAGACGGTTGTACAGACGGATCTCGTTAGTCTAGATATAGAAGACGGTTGCACAACGAGAGATCTCGTTAGTCTAGATATAGAAGACGGTTGTACAACGACGGATCTCGGTAGTCTAGATATAGAAGACGGTTGTACAGACGGATCTCGTTAGACTAGATATAGAAGAGGGTTGTACAACGACGGATCTCGTTAGTCTAGATATAGAAGACGGTTGTATATCGAGAGATCTCGTTAGTCTAGATATAGAAGACGGTTGTACAGACGGATCTCGTTAGTCTAGATATAGAAGACGGTTGTACAGACGGATCTCGTTAGTCTAGATATAGAAGACGGTTGTACAGACAGATCTCGTTAGTCTAGATATAGATGACGGTTGTATAACGAGAGATCTCGTTAGTCTAGATATAGAAGACGGTCGTATAACGAGAGATCTCGTTAGTCTAGATATAGGAGATGGTTGTACAGACGGATCTCGTTAGTCTAGATATAGAAGACGGTTGTACAGACGGATCTCGTTAGTCTAGGTATAGAAGACGGTTGTACAGACGGATCTCGTTAGTCTAGATATAGAAGACGGTTGTATAACGAGAGATCTCGTTAGTCTAGATATAGAAGATGGTTGTACAGACGGATCTCGTTAGTCTAGATATAGAAGACGGTTGTACAGACGGATCTCGTTAGTCTAGATATAGAAGACGGTTGTACAGGCGGATCTCGTAGGTCTAGACATTGAAGACGTTTGTCCAACGACGTATCTCGTTAGTCTAGATATAGAAGACGGTTGTACAGACGGATCTCGTTAGTCTAGATATAGAAGACGGTTGTACAGACGGATCTCGTTAGTCTAGATATTGAAGACGTTTGTACAACGACGGATCTCGTTAGTCTAGATATAGAAGACGGTTGTACAGACGGATCTCGTTAGTCTAGATATAGAAGACGGTTGTATAACGAGAGATCTCTTTAGTCTAGATATAAAAGATGGTTGTACAGACGGATCTCGTTAGTCTAGATATAGAAGACGGTTGTCCAACGACGTATCTCGTTAGTCTAGATATAGAAAACGGTTGTACAGACGGATCTCGTTAGTCTAGATATAGAAGACGGTTGTACAGACGGATCTCGTTAGTCTAGATATAGAAGACGGTTGTACAGACGGATCTCGTTAGTCTAGACATTGAAGACGTTTGTCCAACGACGTATCTCGTTAGTCTAGATATAGAAGACGGTTGTACAGACGGATCTCGTTAGTCTAGATATAGAAGACGGTTGTACAGACGGATCTCGTTAGTCTAGATATTGAAGACGGTTGTACAGACGGATCTCGTTAGTCTAGATATTGAAGACGTTTGTACAACGACGGATCTCGTTAGTCTAGATATAGAAGACGGTTGTACAGACGGATCTCGTTACTCTAGATATAGAAGACGGTTGTATAACGAAAGATCTCGTTAGTCTAGATATAGAAGACGGTTGTACAGGCGGATCCCGTTAGTCTAGATATTGAAGACGGTTGTACAGACGGATCTCGTTAGTCTAGATATAGAAGACGGTTGTACAGACGGATCTCGTGAGTCTAGATATACAAGACGGTTGTATAGACGGATCTCGTTAGTCTAGATATAGAAGACGGTTGTACAGACGGATCTCGTGAGTCTAGATATAGAAGACGGTTGTCCAACGACGTATCTCGTTAGTCTAGATATAGAAAACGGTTGTACAGACGGATCTCGTTAGACTAGATATAGAAGAGGGTTGTACAACGACGGATCTCGTTAGTCTAGATATAGAAGACGGTTGTACAGACGGATCTCGTTAGTCTAGATATTGAAGACGTTTGTCCAACGACGTACCTCGTTAGTCTAGATATAGAAGACGGTTGTACAACGACGGATCTCGTTAGTCTAGATATAGAAGACGGTTGTACAGACGGATCTCGTTAGTCTAGATATAGAAGACGGTTGTACAGACGGATCTCGTTAGTCTAGATATTGAAGACGTTTGTACAGACGGATCTCGTTAGTCTAGACATTGAAGACGTTTGTCCAACGACGTATCTCGTTAGTCTAGATATAGAAGACGGTTGTACAGACGGATCTCGTTAGTCTAGATATTGAAGGCGTTTGTACAGACGGATCTCGTTAGTCTAGATACAGAAGACGGTTGTCCAACGACGGATCTCGTTAGTCTAGATATAGAAGACGGTTGTACAGACGGATCTCGTTAGTCTAGATATAGAAGACGGTTGTACAGACAGATCTCGTTAGTCTAGATATAGATGACGGTTGTATAACGAGAGATCTCGTTAGTCTAGATATAGAAGACGGTCGTATAACGAGAGATCTCGTTAGTCTAGATATAGGAGATGGTTGTACAGACGGATCTCGTTAGTCTAGATATAGAAGACGGTTGTACAGACGGATCTCGTTAGTCTAGATATAGAAGACGGTTGTACAGACGGATCTCGTTAGTCTAGACATTGAAGACGTTTGTCCAACGACGTATCTCGTTAGTCTAGATATAGAAGACGGTTGTACAGACGGATCTCGTTAGTCTAGATATAGAAGACGGTTGTACAGACGGATCTCGTTAGTCTAGATATTGAAGACGTTTGTACAACGACGGATCTCGTTAGTCTAGATATAGAAGACGGTTGTACAGACGGATCTCGTTAGTCTAGATATAGAAGACGGTTGTATAACGAGAGATCTCTTTAGTCTAGATATAAAAGATGGTTGTACAGACGGATCTCGTTAGTCTAGATATAGAAGACGGTTGTCCAACGACGTATCTCGTTAGTCTAGATAGAGAAGACGGTTGTACAACGATAGATCTCGTTAGTCGAGATATAGAAGACGGTTGTACAACGACGGATCTCGTTAGTCTAGATATAGAAGACGGTTGTACAACGACGGATCTCGTTAGTCTAGATATAGAAGACGGTTGTACAGACGGATCTCGTTAGTCTAGATATAGAAGACGGTTGCGCAACGAGAGATCTCGTTAGTCGAGATATAGAAGACGGTTGTACAACGACGGATCTCGTTAGTCTAGATATAGAAGACGGTTGTACAGACGGATCTCGTTAGTCTAGATATAGAAGACGGTTGTACAGACGGATCTCGTTAGTCTAGACATTGAAGACGTTTGTCCAACGACGTATCTCGTTAGTCTAGATATAGAAGACGGTTGTACAGACGGATCTCGTTAGTCTAGATATAGGAGATGGTTGTACAGACGGATCTCGTTAGTCTAGATATAGAAGACGGTTGTACAGACGGATCTCGTTAGTCTAGATATAGAAGACGGTTGTACAGACGGATCTCGTTAGTCTAGACATTGAAGACGTTTGTCCAACGACGTATCTCGTTAGTCTAGATATAGAAGACGGTTGTACAGACGGATCTCGTTAGTCTAGATATAGAAGACGGTTGTACAGACGGATCTCGTTAGTCTAGATATTGAAGACGTTTGTACAACGACGGATCTCGTTAGTCTAGATATAGAAGACGGTTGTACAGACGGATCTCGTTAGTCTAGATATAGAAGACGGTTGTATAACGAGAGATCTCTTTAGTCTAGATATAAAAGATGGTTGTACAGACGGATCTCGTTAGTCTAGATATAGAAGACGGTTGTCCAACGACGTATCTCGTTAGTCTAGATATAGAAGACGGTTGTACAACGATAGATCTCGTTAGTCGAGATATAGAAGACGGTTGTACAACGACGGATCTCGTTAGTCTAGATATAGAAGACGGTTGTACAGACGGATCTCGTTAGTCTAGATATAGAAGACGGTTGCGCAACGAGAGATCTCGTTAGTCGAGATATAGAAGACGGTTGTACAACGACGGATCTCGTTAGTCTAGATATAGAAAACGGTTGTACAGACGGATCTCGTTAGTCTAGATATAGAAGACGGTTGTACAACGAGAGATCTCGTTAGTCGAGATATAGAAGATGGTTGTACAACGACGGATCTCGTTAGTCTAGATATAGAAGACGGTTGTACAGACGGATCTCGTTAGTCTAGATATTGAAGACGGTTGTACAGACGGATCTCGTTAGTCTAGATATAGAAGACGGTTGTACAGACAGATCTCGTTAGTCTAGATATAGATGACGGTTGTATAACGAGAGATCTCGTTAGTCTAGATATAGAAGACGGTCGTATAACGAGAGATCTCGTTAGTCTAGATATAGGAGATGGTTGTACAGACGGATCTCGTTAGTCTAGATATAGAAGACGGTTGTACAGACGGATCTCGTTAGTCTAGGTATTGAAGACGGTTGTACAGACGGATCTCGTTAGTCGAGATATAGAAGACGGTTGTACAACGACGGATCTCGTTAGTCTAGATATAGAAAACGGTTGTACAGACGGATCTCGTTAGTCTAGATATAGAAGACGGTTGTACAACGAGAGATCTCGTTAGTCGAGATATAGAAGATGGTTGTACAACGACGGATCTCGTTAGTCTAGATATAGAAGACGGTTGTACAGACGGATCTCGTTAGTCTAGATATTGAAGACGGTTGTACAGACGGATCTCGTTAGTCTAGATATAGAAGACGGTTGTACAGACAGATCTCGTTAGTCTAGATATAGATGACGGTTGTATAACGAGAGATCTCGTTAGTCTAGATATAGAAGACGGTCGTATAACGAGAGATCTCGTTAGTCTAGATATAGGAGATGGTTGTACAGACGGATCTCGTTAGTCTAGATATAGAAGACGGTTGTACAGACGGATCTCGTTAGTCTAGGTATTGAAGACGGTTGTACAGACGGATCTCGTTAGTCTAGATATAGAAGACGGTTGTATAACGAGAGATCTCGTTAGTCTAGATATAGAAGATGGTTGTACAGACGGATCTCGTTAGTCTAGATATAGAAGACGGTTGTACAGACGGATCTCGTTAGTCTAGATATAGAAGACGGTTGTACAGACGGATCTCGTTAGTCTAGACATTGAAGACGTTTGTCCAACGACGTATCTCGTTAGTCAAGATATAGAAGACGGTTGTACAGACGGATCTCGTTAGTCTAGATATAGAAGACGGTTGTACAGACGGATCTCGTTAGTCTAGATATTGAAGACGTTTGTACAACGACGGATCTCGTTAGTCTAGATATAGAAGACGGTTGTACAGACGGATCTCGTTAGTCTAGATATAGAAGACGGTTGTATAACGAGAGATCTCTTTAGTCTAGATATAAAAGATGGTTGTACAGACGGATCTCGTTAGTCTAGATATAGAAGACGGTTGTCCAACGACGTATCTCGTTAGTCTAGATATAGAAAACGGTTGTACAGACGGATCTCGTTAGTCTAGATATAGAAGACGGTTGTACAGACGGATCTCGTTAGTCTAGATATAGAAGACGGTTGTACAGACGGATCTCGTTAGTCTAGACATTGAAGACGTTTGTCCAACGACGTATCTCGTTAGTCTAGATATAGAAGACGGTTGTACAGACGGATCTCGTTAGTCTAGATATAGAAGACGGTTGTACAGACGGATCTCGTTAGTCTAGATATTGAAGACGGTTGTACAGACGGATCTCGTTAGTCTAGATATTGAAGACGTTTGTACAACGACGGATCTCGTTAGTCTAGATATAGAAGACGGTTGTACAGACGGATCTCGTTAGTCTAGATATAGAAGACGGTTGTATAACGAAAGATCTCGTTAGTCTAGATATAGAAGACGGTTGTATAACGAAAGATCTCGTTAGTCTAGATATAGAAGACGGTTGTACAGGCGGATCCCGTTAGTCTAGATACAGAAGACGGTTGTACAACGACGGATCTCGTTAGCCTAGATATAGAAGACGGTTGTATAGACGGATCTCGTTAGCCTAGATATAGAAGACGGTTGTACAGACGGATCTCGTTAGTCTAGATATAGAAGACGGTTGTCCAACGACGGATCTCGTGAGTCTAGATATAGAAGACGGTTGTACAGACGGATCTCGTTAGTCTAGATATAGAAGACGGTTGTACAGACGGATCTCGTTAGTCTAGATATTGAAGACGTTTGTCCAACGACGTACCTCGTTAGTCTAGATATAGAAGACGGTTGTACAACGACGGATCTCGTTATTCTAGATATAGAAGACGGTTGTACAGACGGATCTCGTTAGTCTAGATATAGAAGACGGTTGTACAGACGGATCTCGTTAGTCTAGATATTGAAGACGTTTGTCCAACGACGTACCTCGTTAGTCTAGATATAGAAGACGGTTGTACAGACGGATCTCGTTAGTCTAGATATTGAAGACGTTTGTACAGACGGATCTCGTTAGTCTAGATACAGAAGACGGTTGTCCAACGACGTATCTCGTTAGTCTAGATATAGAAAACGGTTGTACAGACGGATCTCGATAGTCTAGATATAGAAGACGGTTGTACAGACGGATCCCGTTAGTCTAGATATTGAAGACGGTTATACATCGAGAGATGTCGTTAGTCTAGATATAGAAGACGGTTGTACAGACGGATCTCGTTAGTCTAGATATAGAAGACGGTTGTACAGACGGATCTCGTTAGTCTAGATATAGAAGACGGTTGTACAGACGGATCCCGTTAGTCTAGATATTGAAGACGGTTATACATCGAGAGATGTCGTTAGTCTAGATATAGAAGACGGTTGTACAGACGGATCTCGTTAGTCTAGATACAGAAGACGGTTGTACAACGACGGATCTCGTTAGCCTAGATATAGAAGACGGTTGTATAGACGGATCTCGTTAGCCTAGATATAGAAGACGGTTGTACAGACGGATCTCGATAGACTAGATATTGAAAACGTTTGTCCAACGACGTATCTCGTTAGTCTAGATATAGAAGACGGTTGTACAGACGGATCTCGTTAGCCTAGATATAGAAGACGGTTGTACAGACGGATCTCGTTAGTCTAGATATAGAAGACGGTTGTACAGACGGATCTCGTGAGTCTAGATATACAAGACGGTTGTATAGACGGATCTCGTTAGTCTAGATATAGAAGACGGTTGTACAGACGGATCTCGTGAGTCTAGATATAGAAGACGGTTGTCCAACGACGTATCTCGTTAGTCTAGATATAGAAAACGGTTGTACAGACGGATCTCGTTAGACTAGATATAGAAGAGGGTTGTACAACGACGGATCTCGTTAGTCTAGATATAGAAGACGGTTGTACAGACGGATCTCGTTAGTCTAGATATTGAAGACGTTTGTCCAACGACGTACCTCGTTAGTCTAGATATAGAAGACGGTTGTACAACGACGGATCTCGTTAGTCTAGATATAGAAGACGGTTGTACAGACGGATCTCGTTAGTCTAGATATAGAAGACGGTTGTACAGACGGATCTCGTTAGTCTAGATATTGAAGACGTTTGTCCAACGACGTACCTCGTTAGTCTAGATATAGAAGACGGTTGTACAGACGGATCTCGTTAGTCTAGATATTGAAGACGTTTGTACAGACGGATCTCGTTAGTCTAGATACAGAAGACGGTTGTCCAACGACGTATCTCGTTAGTCTAGATATAGAAAACGGTTGTACAGACGGATCTCGATAGACTAGATATTGAAGACGTTTGTCCAACGACGTATCTCGTTAGTCTAGATATAGAAGACGGTTGTACAGACGGATCTCGTTAGTCTAGATATAGAAGACGGTTGTACAGACGGATCTCGTTAGTCTAGATATAGAAGACGGTTGTACAGACGGATCTCGTTAGTCTAGATATAGAAGACGGTTGTACAGACGGATCTCGTTAGCCTAGATATAGAAGACGGTTGTACAGACGGATCTCGTTAGTCTAGATATAGAAGACGGTTGTACAGACGGATCTCGTGAGTCTAGATATAGAAGACGGTTTTATAGACGGATCTCGTTAGTCTAGATATAGAAGACGGTTGTACAGACGGATCTCGTGAGTCTAGATATAGAAGACGGTTGTACAACGACGGATCTCGTTAGTCTAGATATAGAAGACGGTTGTACAGACGGATCTCGTTAGTCTAGATATAGAAGACGGTTGTATAACGAGAGATCTCTTTAGTCTAGATATAAAAGATGGTTGTACAGACGGATCTCGTTAGTCTAGACATTGAAGACGTTTGTCCAACGACGTATCTCGTTAGTCTAGATATAGAAGACGGTTGTACAGACGGATCTCGTTAGTCTAGATATAGAAGACGGTTGTACAGACGGATCTCGTTAGTCTAGATATAGAAGACAGTTGTACAGACGGATCTCGTTAGTCTAGATATTGAAGACGGTTGTACAACGACGGATCTCGGTAGTCTAGATATAGAAGACGGTTGCACAACGAGAGATCTCGTTAGTCTAGATATAGAAGACGGTTGTACAACGACGGATCTACGTAGTCTAGATATAGAAAACGGTTGTACAGACGGATCTCGTTAGTCTAGATATAGAAGACGGTTGTACAGACGGATCTCGTTAGTCTAGATATTGAAGACGTTTGTCCAACGACGTATCTCGTTAGTCTAGATATAGAAAACGGTTGTACAGACGGATCTCGTTAGTCTAGATATAGAAGACGGTTGTACAACGAGAGATCTCGTTAGTCGAGATATAGAAGATGGTTGTACAACGACGGATCTCGTTAGTCTAGATATAGAAGACGGTTGTACAGACGGATCACGTTAGTCTAGATATTGAAAACGTTTGTCCAACGACGGATCTCGTTAGTCTAGATATAGAAGACGGTTGTACAGACGGATCTCGTTAGTCGAGATATAGAAGACGGTTGTACAGACGGATCTCGTTAGTCTAGATATTGAAGACGGTTGTACAACGACGGATCTCGTTAGTCTAGATATTGAAGACGGTTGTACAGACGGATCTCGTTAGTCTAGATATAGAAGACGGTTGCACAACGAGAGATCTCGTTAGTCTAGATATAGAAGACGGTTGTACAACGACGGATCTCGGTAGTCTAGATATAGAAGACGGTTGTACAGACGGATCTCGTTAGACTAGATATAGAAGAGGGTTGTACAACGACGGATCTCGTTAGTCTAGATATAGCAGACGGTTGTATATCGAGAGATCTCGTTAGTCTAGATATAGAAGACGGTTGTACAGACGGATCTCGTTAGTCTAGATATAGAAGACGGTTGTACAGACGGATCTCGTTAGTCTAGATATAGAAGACGGTTGTACAGACAGATCTCGTTAGTCTAGATATAGATGACGGTTGTATAACGAGAGATCTCGTTAGTCTAGATATAGAAGACGGTCGTATAACGAGAGATCTCGTTAGTCTAGATATAGGAGATGGTTGTACAGACGGATCTCGTTAGTCTAGATATAGAAGACGGTTGTACAGACGGATCTCGTTAGTCTAGGTATAGAAGACGGTTGTACAGACGGATCTCGTTAGTCTAGATATAGAAGACGGTTGTATAACGAGAGATCTCGTTAGTCTAGATATAGAAGATGGTTGTACAGACGGATCTCGTTAGTCTAGATATAGAAGACGGTTGTACAGACGGATCTCGTTAGTCTAGATATAGAAGACGGTTGTACAGACGGATCTCGTTAGTCTAGACATTGAAGACGTTTGTCCAACGACGTATCTCGTTAGTCTAGATATAGAAGACGGTTGTATAACGAGAGATCTCTTTAGTCTAGATATAAAAGATGGTTGTACAGACGGATCTCGTTAGTCTAGATATAGAAGACGGTTGTATAACGAGAGATCTCGTTAGTCTAGATATAGAAGACGGTTGTACAGACGGATCTCGTGAGTCTAGATATAGAAGACGGTTGTCCAACGACGTATCTCGTTAGTCTAGATATAGAAGACGGTTGTACAGACGGATCTCGTTAGTCTAGATATAGAAGACGGTTGTACAGACGGATCTCGTTAGTCTAGATATAGAAGACGGTTGTACAGACGGATCTCGTTAGTCTAGATATAGAAGACGGTTGTACAGACGGATCTCGTTAGTCTAGATATAGAAGACGGTTGTATAACGAGAGATCTCGTTAGTCTAGATACAGAAGACGGTTGTACAGACGGATCTCGTGAGTCTAGATATAGAAGACGGTTGTCCAACGACGTATCTCGTTAGTCTAGATATAGAAG
Organism: Andrena bicolor; assembly: GCA_960531205.1. Classification (NCBI taxonomy): domain Eukaryota; kingdom Metazoa; phylum Arthropoda; class Insecta; order Hymenoptera; family Andrenidae; genus Andrena; species Andrena bicolor. The sequence goes on along the minus strand of CAUIJW010000172.1, from coordinate 2,584 downwards.
ACGGTTGTACAGACGGATCTCGTTAGCCTAGATATAGAAGACGGTTGTACAGACGGATCTCGTTAGTCTAGATATAGAAGACGGTTGTACAGACGGATCTCGTGAGTCTAGATATAGAAGACGGTTGTATAGACGGATCTCGTTAGTCTAGATATAGAAGACGGTTGTACAGACGGATCTCGTGAGTCTAGATATAGAAGACGGTTGTCCAACGACGTATCTCGTTAGTCTAGATATAGAAGACAGTTGTACAGACGGATCTCGTTAGTCTAGATATTGAAGACGGTTGTACAACGACGGATCTCGGTAGTCTAGATATAGAAGACGGTTGCACAACGAGAGATCTCGTTAGTCGAGATATAGAAGATGGTTGTACAACGACGGATCTCGTTAGTCTAGATATAGAAGACGGTTGTACAGACGGATCACGTTAGTCTAGATATTGAAAACGTTTGTCCAACGACGGATCTCGTTAGTCTAGATATAGAAGACGGTTGTACAGACGGATCTCGTTAGTCTAGATATAGAAGACAGTTGTACAGACGGATCTCGTTAGTCTAGATATTGAAGACGGTTGTACAACGACGGATCTCGGTAGTCTAGATATAGAAGACGGTTGCACAACGAGAGATCTCGTTAGTCGAGATATAGAAGATGGTTGTACAACGACGGATCTCGTTAGTCTAGATATAGAAGACGGTTGTACAGACGGATCACGTTAGTCTAGATATTGAAAACGTTTGTCCAACGACGGATCTCGTTAGTCTAGATATAGAAGACGGTTGTACAGACGGATCTCGTTAGTCGAGATATAGAAGACGGTTGTACAGACGGATCTCGTTAGTCTAGATATTGAAGACGGTTGTACAACGACGGATCTCGTTAGTCTAGATATTGAAGACGGTTGTACAGACGGATCTCGTTAGTCTAGATATAGAAGACGGTTGCACAACGAGAGATCTCGTTAGTCTAGATATAGAAGACGGTTGTACAACGACGGATCTCGGTAGTCTAGATATAGAAGACGGTTGTACAGACGGATCTCGTTAGACTAGATATAGAAGAGGGTTGTACAACGACGGATCTCGTTAGTCTAGATATAGAAGACGGTTGTATATCGAGAGATCTCGTTAGTCTAGATATAGAAGACGGTTGTACAGACGGATCTCGTTAGTCTAGATATAGAAGACGGTTGTACAGACGGATCTCGTTAGTCTAGATATAGAAGACGGTTGTACAGACAGATCTCGTTAGTCTAGATATAGATGACGGTTGTATAACGAGAGATCTCGTTAGTCTAGATATAGAAGACGGTCGTATAACGAGAGATCTCGTTAGTCCAGATATAGGAGATGGTTGTACAGACGGATCTCGTTAGTCTAGATATAGAAGACGGTTGTACAGACGGATCTCGTTAGTCTAGGTATAGAAGACGGTTGTACAGACGGATCTCGTTAGTCTAGATATAGAAGACGGTTGTATAACGAGAGATCTCGTTAGTCTAGATATAGAAGATGGTTGTACAGACGGATCTCGTTAGTCTAGATATAGAAGACGGTTGTACAGACGGATCTCGTTAGTCTAGATATAGAAGACGGTTGTACAGACGGATCTCGTTAGTCTAGACATTGAAGACGTTTGTCCAACGACGTATCTCGTTAGTCTAGATATAGAAGACGGTTGTACAGACGGATCTCGTTAGTCTAGATATAGAAGACGGTTGTACAGACGGATCTCGTTAGTCTAGATATTGAAGACGTTTGTACAACGACGGATCTCGTTAGTCTAGATATAGAAGACGGTTGTACAGACGGATCTCGTTAGTCTAGATATAGAAGACGGTTGTATAACGAGAGATCTCTTTAGTCTAGATATAAAAGATGGTTGTACAGACGGATCTCGTTAGTCTAGATATAGAAGACGGTTGTCCAACGACGTATCTCGTTAGTCTAGATATAGAAAACGGTTGTACAGGCGGATCTCGTTAGTCTAGATATAGAAGACGGTTGTACAGACGGATCTCGTTAGTCTAGATATAGAAGACGGTTGTATAACGAGAGATCTCGTTAGTCTAGATATAGAAGACGGTTGTATAACGAGAGATCTCGTTAGTCTAGATATAGAAGACGGTTGTACAGGCGGATCCCGTTAGTCTAGATATTGAAGACGGTTATACATCGAGAGATGTCGTTAGTCTAGATATAGAAGACGGTTGTACAGACGGATCTCGTTAGTCTAGATACAGAAGACGGTTGTACAATGACGGATCTCGTTAGCCTAGATATAGAAGACGGTTGTATAGACGGATCTCGTTAGCCTAGATATAGAAGACGGTTGTACAGACGGATCTCGTTAGTCTAGATATAGAAGACGGTTGTACAGACGGATCTCGTGAGTCTAGATATAGAAGACGGTTGTATAGACGGATCTCGTTAGTCTAGATATAGAAGACGGTTGTACAGACGGATCTCGTGAGTCTAGATATAGAAGACGGTTGTCCAACGACGTATCTCGTTAGTCTAGATATAGAAAACGGTTGTACAGACGGATCTCGTTAGACTAGATATAGAAGAGGGTTGTACAA